>CM070032.1:180963110-180989369 GCA_036250615.1 Ptychadena robeensis
TACCTTTTGGTACTGCTTTGAAAGGGAGTATGGGCCCCATGAGCAGCTGGAGACACCTAATAGCAAGCATCCGGGCCTCGCTGCCACCACAATGGGGAGGATCTGGGTGGGGGCGTAAACTGCGCAGATGCCCATGTTCCATAGCAATACGCGCCGCGTCCCTGTACAGTGATGAGCTTGGCTCCGAGCACCTGAGTCGACCTCAGCCCCCCTCACATCTGGCCTTCCTGCCGGCTGGAGGAATGGCCGCGTCAGCCCGCGGTGAGCGGCCGCGGTCACCAACACATACGGCCCCCCAATGGCTATTGGACCCACCCGGCGCGACCGGACGGGGCAGGCCTGGAGAGATGGCATCAACGCGGCAGCTGGTACCCCGCTCGTCCGCGACTTCAGAGCCACGGGGGCGGGGCTCCGTACCCTCGGAAAGCAGGGGAGCACTCCAAGCATGGCTGGCCACCACGCGTACACTGACATGGGGGGCGTGGCTTCTGAAGCAGGTCGACGCCCGACCGGTACGGACCCTAGACTAAGTCAGCCCGGGCGGCGCCCAGAAGGTGTACAGACTCGCACCCATGCCAGGAGCGGGCAGGGCACCGGTGGCTAGACGACCCGGTCCCCGGACGGCCGGGGATCACTTCGGTGGCAGGGACCCCATACACCGGGCGTGTGCTTCTTGGATTACAGCCGGAGGGCATCGGCCCACAGCTACCAGGGTATTCTCCCGCCTCCCAGGGTACAGTGGAAGCGGCATAGCGGTAGGCCAGCCAGCATCCATGCAGCATGGGTATGCACGTCCGGGGAGTGGGTCAGTGGGGATGATAGGGTCAGTTGTTACCACCACACCGTCACAGCCATTTCCGACCTCCCGGGAGGACTGCCGGTACCACGTGCTAGGACAGGGGGGGCCGCATGTCACCCCCCCGGGTCGTTGTCCCGCACACGATTGCCAGCTACGCCGCCACCGCAGGACGGTAACACGTTGTAACCCCGCTTATGGCCAGACCAGCAAGGTTGTGGCGTCTTATTCTTTTGCCCCCGAGGTGCTCGGGACTCCGGAGTTGAGGATGGACGAGTGAGGGACTGGCACGGAGGACAGGATTTGAGCCGACTGAACCGGTTGTTCTCAGCGGAGGGGCCCGACAGTGCTGCCTACCCAGGGGACAGACGTCGGGAAATGGGGAGCACCCCACGTAGCCGCGGCGGCTCGGCAGCGGCCAATCACCTGTCAACACCACCTCTGCAAGGGGGACCAGGCGATCGGCGCCTGGACCCCCTCACACTCAAAACAACTCACCGTAGATGGGTTACAGAAGGGTCATGGGTCTGTATTTGAAATCATGAGTAGCTTTTGCTCTTATAAGTTGGAGCGTAGCTCTCGCTCTGGGGGAGGACACCAGGGCCCACGCCCCCGCAGGCCACTTTGGGGGCACTAATGCCCGCGTTTATCCGAGTTATGGGCCGGGTGTGATTCAGATCCCGTTCCCCCCTACCCCCCCCCCGCCGCCCCCGACCCGGCAGCGAGTTACAGCCACGGTGGAGAGTGCCCAGTGCAGGGCCCCCCCGGCACGCGCTGCTGAGACTGAGCCGCCGGCGGTTTTGACAGCAGGGCTAAGCCTCTGTCTGCAGAAGGCAGACTTCACGACTAACCCTGATAGGCCGCCTTTTACTATTTCTGATGCCGCCCCAAGAGCCCCTGACCGTTTACTATATGTTTCGAGGGCCCCGCCTGGGGACGCTACATGCCCAGCCGAAGTGAAGGAGACAGATTTGGCGCGTGAATACGTTCCGACACTCTTACTTGGTGCCAACTTGCAAAGGGATGCGTCTGAATTATGTGAGCGGCAACAGATAACCAGAAACACAGAAAGGAGGAAGTCCCTACCCCGCCGATAGGAGAGGAAAAGTTTGACCCTCCCCCCGCAAGCTTGCCACCATTGGGCAAAGGGCTTTTCCACCTGGGTAGCCATCATTGGGCCGACCAAAAACGGGGGAGTTATGGTAGTTACTTTTTGTTTACCAAGGTCGTTACTGTTGGCCATGCTAATGACACGTATGGGGGGACCTCGGCACCCCCTGGTCTGCGGTACGCAGAGCAATTTACGGCACCACCCAGTCGGTCCCACCATCGCGCTGACATGTGTTCCCCCAGGACAAGGGTGCGTTTGCGGTCCATTATTTGCCGGCTCGACACCACTGGCGCCCGCGGCTTGTGGGATACCATAGAAGTATGCGTCGGACGGGGCGGGTCACGGCGACCTCACTTTCCCAAGGGGTGCCACGGCAGCTTTCTTCGTCTCAGGGGTCGTACGCAGCGGGCAACAACCGCAAGCGCGACTTGGCTGGCGATATAACGGAACTGGCTGTGTGACAAGTGGGCGCATCCCCCACCTGCCGTTTTGAATCCCGCCTTACGAGTGCCGGCAGGGCTGTGATGGCACATCAATCAATCCCATGTCCAATGTGTTCCAGGTGGCGAATGTAAATCGGCATCGGTACAATTGGACTACCAATAAATATCCGGTACAGTTGCCATCAGTGAGTGCTGACTTTTTTGTCTGTAAGGGGGTAGGGACGCGTTTTCGATTCATACCAAGCTCCCGGTCAAGGGGGCGCAAGCTAATTGCCCAAACAATTGCGCGTGCGGTGTGAGGCATGCCCGGCATCTCGTTTGGGAACACAATTGATGCAGAGGTTTCCCATGCGGGCGGAGGACAGGCCCCCCTTTATCCGGACATCCGGTGAGTGTTCCACCCCCACGTATCTCCCAATTGAGGGGTCCTGGTTATACAAGACAGGATACGCGGGCATAGTTTCTGGATGATAGACCAAATTATAGCCCTCTTTAAGGCCAGGGGGCGTCCACAGCCATTGATGGCATGAGGTCTCGTACTTGACGTCCTCCCCCCCCCCCTTGGTGTAGTAAACGTATTTGACGATTTGGATTATCTCGCTCGTTGGTTATCGTGCAGCCGGCTCGGGCAGTTGCGGGAGCTTAATCGGGCAACAGGTGATATAGATGCGGCGGTCCAACGACTTTTTGTTGTGTGGGCCGGGGGACCGCCGTCGCACGAGTGACAGGGGCTGATGACCGCGTGCGCACTGACCCGCGTGTTTGATGGACTCTTTGGCCCACGTGCATTGGCCCCGCCCCGGGAACAAGACGGAGGGACTTTTGTCCCCTTTTTATTCGGTTGTCAATTAATTCCGGGGCCATTGAGGTGGCCACTTCGGTCAATCATGGTTTGCAGGTTGGCTACCATGAGGTGTATTTGGCGTCTTGTGCAGTCGTGTGCGGCCACACCTTAATTAAACTCTTTTTGCCTTGCAGGCTTAGTGTTGCCTATATTGGGCATGGTCTGGATGTTGTACTGAAATGCGCGCAATGCGCACCGGCTTTGTGCTACCGACGCTGTCGGGTCACCCATGGGCCCCATCCCTTTTATAGAATAACTGACCCGTTGAGTTTTCGTTAAGGCGGACCCTGTTTGCTGGGGTTTGGCATTTTGACCTTCTTGTGTCCTCGTGAACGGTTTCAAACGCGTAACAACGTTGTTTGCTTTGGTATCTGTCCCTTATGTCGGGGGTTCACTCTTGCGATTTTTCGGATGTTGTCACCCTCCATCTTTTTGTTCTTAAGTCGTTCAATTGCTTCTGGGCTCACCTAGCGGCCTCGCGGGCCTCTATTTTCGCAGTTGTTTTGATTCTTTCCCTGGAATTCTTTCCGCTGCAGCTGGTGGCGGTGCACGCTTCGTGGGGCACAGCGGGCTTGCCCGCGGGGCGCCACGTAGTGCTTCCCATCGGACACACCATACCGCCCGGTGCCCGTACGGCGGCGTTGAACACCATGTCCGCCTCATCCCTATCCTGTGGTCAATCTGGCTGATGGCCAAATTCGTGTTATTGTGCTTGGACTCTTTCACATCCAAGTTCCGGGCGGCACATGTCCCCCGGGAGTGAGGAATGAGTAGCTGATGCTTTGTCTCGCTCCAGGCTGGACAGGTTCCGGGCACTAGCACAGGGGGCCATGGGCACAGGCCACGGAACCGAGACACCCCACTGCGGGAGATGAGGAGCTCGCACCAACCCCTGCGCGGTTGGTTGACTAGTCACGTGCGCTACCACCACCTGGGGGATACAAGAAATACCTGCTGCACTGCGCTCGGAAACTGGAGGATACAGTTCTGGACGAGCACTGTCAGAGGCGACAGCTCTTTGGCGTCTTTTTCTTGTGTTGCATACCCCTGTGGGGATCTCTTTTATGGCATTCCGTGTCCCGGGGGTGGGAAAGATATACTAGGTTCGCTCAGGGTTTCTTACTCGTCTTTTCTTTTGTAGTCAAGACAGGGGGGGGTGCTGACTAAAGAATAAAGTGCTATGTTGCCATGTGTTTGAAAGTTTGCTATCCATTTCTTGATTAAGGGACAGGCGGTGGTTTAGTGGATCTTGGCGCGCGTTGTTGAGGTCCCGATCACGCCCATTAATTCACCTGGTATTTTTTTCATCTTGCCTCATTGGTTTTGGAGTGCAGTAGTCGGCGGTGTGTGTGATTTGGGCACAGTGCTCTTTGATATTTTCACCGGACCTGTCGTTTATCTCTGCATTTACCTTGGCGTTTTAAGACACGGTGTTTGCACCTTGTTCAGGTATTTTGTGTGAGTTGGTGAGCCCTAGTTTTCCAGGGGTTTGAATGTGGGCGGTGTTGTTTAGCTGCAGAAGAATTCGCATTGAGAGTGCGGGGGCATTAGTATTACTACAGGTTCTAATGGACTTTTACAAACACCAGACAACGCGGGTAAAGTGTTTCCGGCACTACGGCCTCGCATTTAGGGGATTCCTATGATCACGGCTTACCTGATATCTGTAGGTGCGATTGTTTTCTACCCCATCCGTCTTCCTAATTCAGCGCGTCACCGTGCGGGGCATGGGTGCCGTTGCATTCCTGTAGTGCATCTCACCACCTTGGTGGACACCGGGGCCGGCACCTTTTACTCCTCCCGGGTTGTTACAGTTTATGTGCCACGTTATTTCTAGCCAATTGTATTTTTACCTTGGCGTTTTACGGTGCCTTCAGGATTGGGGAGTTGGTGAGCCCTAGCAGGGTTTTGCCGGGGGGTGTGTTAGTGCAGAATACGGCATTGAGAGGGGGGGCCCTTAGTATCACATTGTTCTACTCCAAAACAGACCCGCTGGGTAAAGGTTTCCGGATACGGCTGCAGGGGATAGACGGTTATGATCTCTGTCCGGTGCGATGCTACATCCGCTTCCTCACAGCGCGTCCGGCGGGGGAGGGTCCGTTGCTTATACATGGGGACGGATCTTTTCTCTCCCGGTTTCAGTTTATTGCAGTATTTCGCCAATGCCTTGGGCAGCTGGGGCTTGACCCTAAACTTTATGGTTCACACTCATTTAGAATTGGAGGCGGCTCGGTTAGGTTTGGGGGAGGCATCCATCAAACGTATTGGGCGCTGGGAATCTAGTCGGTTCCGGCTTTATGTGAGACCTCACCTAGCCTAAATGGGGTATTAGTGAATGGTTAGCCTTCTGTTGGTTTATGTATGACATGTTGTTATTATTTACAGATCCGCAAAAATGCATCGTTTGGATCTTGGGTCACTCATACATCTTTTGGGCGGAGCGGAGGGCTGGCTTACAGTCAGATGCCAAGCGGCTGGGACTCCCGGAGGATAAGATGGAGATCCATTGGTTTGGGTTCAGGGGTCTGAGATGGGATCAATTATTGGACAAATTTTCCGAATTGCTCACTTTACACATGGCCCCTCATATACTGGTAATCCATGCAGGGGGCAATGATATAGGTTTATGCCAACAGCACAGGTTGATGGGGTCCTTTTTTGGCCGGGTTCTTGACAACCTCCCCGAGCTAGTGTGTGTCTGGTCGGAGATCGTGCCTCGCTTAATGTGGCGCTCCCAGCTGGAACACTCAATTGTGAACCGTAGCAGAATCAAGGTGAACATGGCGGTGGCCCGTTTTCTTTATTGGTTCGGGGGCATTTCGGTCCGACATAATCTTTTGGAGGCAGCTTGTGGTACCTTTCGTAAAGACGGTGTGCATTTATCGGATGTAGGGATAGATATTTTCTTGAGCGGATTACAGGAAGCGGTGGCCGCAGCCCATCGGGAGTTGGGTGGGCACGTGGAGCTGTAGTTAGCTACCACGTGCTGTGGCGGGTCCTCAGCAGTGCTTTTTCATTATAAAGGAGAAAATAGGTGGTGATGTGCTGGTCTGGATGGCTGTCACCAAAGGAGGAAGTTTAAGATAAGTTTTATTGAGGGTGAAAGCCCTATGGGTTTAAAGTTGCCTGTAGTAACAGGTTGATTTAAGGATGTACCCACTGAGCTAGAGGATAAGGATGGCTAGTGGCTGGTACAGATGGTATTTATACATGTGTGTATTTATTAAAGTTATTATGGTTAATATTTTAATGTATTCAGTCTATAAGGCTGAACAAGGAAGGCACTGTTGAGGGACCTAGTTTGGATAAGCTGTGGCCTTTAATATGTATCACATTTTAATACATTACATTTTCCAACAAGAATTTGGTTGTCATGTCGTCATTTGAAGGGGAGGGATATGTGATTATATTATGTATAGTCTGTATGCAGGTCAGCCCTTCCTGGGTCAAGCGTGCATACACCAGCCTTATACCATATGCATTTCACAGATTAACAATTACTATTCTAAAAATGAAATGAGTTTGGTTTATATATCTATCAAAAACATGCATATTTAAGACATGCCTGCTTATATAAGTTGTTATATCTGTCTACCATACCTGCTGAGACATAATTTAACACTCTGTGGTAGTACATTATCCTTCATGAGATTACTTGCAAGATAATGCAGGTTTAATCACACATCCCTACAGCCAGGAAAGCTGGACCGGAAGCGTAGCTTCTCCTGAGAAGCTATATTGTTCTATTTAACCAAGAATGAAATGGCATGGACTAGCCAGTGACCATCACATTTTCATTTGGAGTCAATCGTTTTTGTATGTTGGTATTTTTCTAGCTACACTCCCGGCAAAAGGCTTATTCACACTAGGTGAAAAACATATAAATCATTATGAATATTTGTATTTGCTTAGGTGATGGGATCTTTTTGCACTGCTGTAACTGAGCACGTAAGATACCGGTAACACGCTAGTAACACACAGCTGTATATCTGGCTAAATACAGTACACATTATTAAACTGAAAACAGACAGAATGGATAGAATGGTTTTGTTTTAGTCAGTAAAGGTCGCCATACCCGGGTCGAATTTATGTTTGATTCTCGAGCTGCCGTGTGTGTTTGCGGTGATCGATTTTTCAGGAATCGAACATGGCCCCCCTTTACTTCGAATGCTCAATCGAACAGGTAGTAAAGTGTGCAAAGTAGTGTGCATTGATTCGCCTTTAAATCGCCAAGCACAGCGATGTCATTGTGAAGTCACGTTGCACTTGCGCATTCATCATTCGAGTGGGTATTGACCCGTGTATGGGGACCTTAAAGCAGATCTACCACTTGTTAGGTCTCTCTGCAGTATCAGCTTCTGCTCAGCTGATATTGCAGAGATCGCTGACTAAAAAAAACCAAAAGTGATTCTGACAGCAGGAGGGGTGTCTTTTTAGAGACAGCCCCTCCCACTGTGTTACGTCTCCTAGGCAGGACGTAACAAGCTGCAGGGGGTTACTGGGAATTCTTTCCCACAAGCCCCTGTATCTGAGTCTCACACGATCTAGCGGAGTGCCCCCCAATTCTCCCCCACACCGGAGCTGTGAAGGAGAAGGGGTAGAAGGGGGGGTGTTAGATGCTGCCGGGAGAAGATAGATTAGTAAGTGGCTTCTTTGCCCTTATTCAACATGTTCCCACCATCAGATAAAACATGAAGAAGGTAAGTCATTTTATTTGGTTTTGTGTAGCAGTTTTCCAGGATCTGAACTGCTGACAGGTTAGTAATGTGCATATTTCATGTATGTGTGTGTTTTTTTTTTGTTTTAGTTTAAAACTGCTTTAGGTTCGGGCTCCACTACGTTTTTCCAAAAACACAACATGACATAGAGGGCACATCTTTTGTATGCACGTGTGTCTGTGATCTACATGCGATGGGTGGCTCTCCCACCGTGGGTATGCACCCATGCGGCAATATATAGTGGAGCCCTAGCCTAACACTAGTGACAACACTGCATTCAGAAAGGCAATTTATACATCATCACATTTCTTAATTAGGAAGCTTAAATAGATTTAACTCAGCAGGTGAACTTGACATCATCATGTTACTTTGTAATGGCTCCAAAATTTTGCACTACTGGAGTCTCTGAGAAATACATTAAGCTATTTTCTGGCTATAAAAACATCTATTATGAAAACTTTTCATCATTTCCAATGTACAGATGAATACAAATGTTGTTGTTATATGTTTATAGCTATTTTTATCTATCATGCCTATAACTTATAAATATAAATATCTAGCCACACATTTCTGTTGTAAATGCACTAATCTGATGTGACTGCTCATAGGTGATGTGTAACCATTTTACAGTATGTAAGTTCACAGTTGGCTTTACTTTATTTCAGGGTGATATATGGTTACATAGATGAAGAAAGACAGTATATGATGATTAAAAGCAACAAAACTATAGACTGTGCACAAAAAGGCAACTTAGCAGTGTTGCTGCATCTCACGTATAAAGACATCTCTCAGCCAGTGAGTTTACCGTGAACAGATATTTCATGCATTATTTGAGGTCTCAATTCCCTACAGAGCAAAACATGTAACAGGCTAGAAGAACAAAGAAATAGCCATAGAACAGTGTAGGGTAGCAAAAAGGTTAAAAAGAAAGACTTGAAGGCTTTATTTTATATTAAAACAGGAACACAGAGATTCAAGCTTTAAAGTTGAACTCCAGGATAAGCAAATATTTTCCGAGAATTCGTAGTGTGCTTTCCGTACTCCTTCCACTACTGGGAACTTGTTTTATTTCTGTCTAGGAGCTTTTTGTAATAAATAGTGCTCACTTATGTTCTGTCATGGTACAAGGTCTTGTATCCCAGCCTGAAGATGAAGGATCTCTGAACAGGCTATGACCATATAAATACTTTATTTAAATACTAATATCTGGGTGTCACAAAGTGCATTTACAAACTTTGTGGTTTTTGTGGAACACATACAATTAAACATGGGAACCTAACTCTTCCATGGGTTATTCCGAGCAAGATAACAAAAAGACTGCCTAGAGTCTAGTACAGGGGTGGGCCAACTTTTTGACTAGTGGGCCTAAATGGGCTTTTGAATGTGACCTAGGGGCCGGACCAAGAGCCTACAAGGGCTGCCCGGCATAGAGGCGCAAAGTCTAGGACAGTATATAAAAAAAAAGAAAATGTTAAAAAACATTAATAAATAGAAGCTTTTGATAAAGAAGCCTAAACATTCTATTGCAGGAAAACTATGGCCTCTAGGAACCAACCTAAACAATTCTCCTCTAGGTGTTATCTTCACTTATTGCAGGGAATGAGGGTAGCCAGAGCGTCGTCTAGACACTAGACTAAAAGGCCGGTTTTGACCCCGGGACCATAAGGCCCCCATACACGTTTCCATTTTCCCATTCAATAAACCAATCGATTTTAAAGTCGATCTTAAAAAACAATGCCTGTCCACATAGTTTAATCAACCTATAGAAATTGACCAAGAAATCAATCGAAAAGTAATCGGACATGCTGGAAAATTTTGATCGATTGAGTATACATCGAATGTTATTTTGTTGTGCCCTGGTTAGATTTAAATAATAAGCATACTTATACATCCTTTGGACATGTTGGTGTGTTTATGATCGTCTTCCTTCGATTATGCTTTTCATCGATCGAACCAACATGGATCAAATATAGGTTTCTCCATGTGGGAGGTAGTTCAATCACACTTCGATTGATCGAACCAACGTTAAACAAAAAATTACGATAGAATCGGACATCGATTGTATGGAAATCGAAACGTGTATGGGGGCCTTTAGTTTGCCACGTCTGGTCTAGTGGATGTCAAGCGGGGCAGTTTCCACTTGCTTTTTCTTATTAAAATTATGGCGTTGGTGTGTTGTCTGTTGCAGTCATTATGTGTGTCAGAGAAAGAATGGATCAACTACATTTGTTACATTGCCTACACTGAAATGCAACAATTTCTGAAAGCATGCTATTTTTTATACACAGGGATTCAACTAAATAAGATTAGGTTCCATAAATATAATTTTGAATTATTTAAACTTTACAAAGCCAAGTTGACAGTGTAGATTAGAACAATATTTTTTCCATGATAAAAGGGTGCATAGTTCTAGTTTATATTTATAAAAATACAGGAAGCACCACCTGTTTTTATCTTGTATTTATGAAGTCAACAGGAGTGAATCCTTGCTAAAAAAACTATTGCCTTTAGCTATGGAGTATAAAAATTTTGTCAGGTCTTGGGTATTACCTATGTTATGAAATAAATGTCAGACCCTTAAACTGCCTGCAATACAAACCTTAAAATGCTAACTGAGCCTCTCTCTTATTTAACAAAAATGTAACTGGTAAGGTCAACTTTGAAGTACATAAAAATAACTATTTTCTCTTTGGGCTTCTGAGTGATTTTACATTTTTTTTACAAACTCATTAAAAATACTTTGAAGCTTCTCAGGATCGCTGAAGTGTTTGATGCAACCTGACCCTGGTTAGCTTGGATTTTAAACAGTTTGCTAAAGCAGAATGTGCTTATTGACCAGATGGAGGTAAAGTTAACTAGTGGATCTCGAGGCATTTCCTGCAACAATACCGGTCAATACATTTCAGTCTTAATGTAAATGATTAAAGATGAGGCTAAGCCTTTACTAGAAGATAGAACATCTGATAGAAAACAGAAGATGGTATTTTCCTTTTAAAAAAAGTAAAATCATAATTAGCATGACCTGCAATCTTTGGATTATTTTAAAGTAATCTCTTTCATTGCACCCAACATTGTATTGTGTCAATCGCTTGTGTTAATAAAGCCAGCAGTAGTGATGGTCAAAATGTCCGCAAGGTTCGGTCGCGAAGATGTATGGGTACGAACAGTAAGGGTAAGTTTATTATTCTTCTGCCGGCTGGATCAGGAACAGAAAGATCCGGCCAGAGGAAGAATATTTTCTTTTGAGACCAGGTAGAGAGCCTGGTCTCTGCCTGGTCTCTAGTGAAAAAATTGGCTTAACCGGAAGTGACGTCATGTCTGGTAATTGGAAAATGCCTGGGCGATGTTCAGCCATAACTAGCCAGCAGTTATGGAAAAAATTATACAGATATATAACTTTATATTACACATATTTATATGTACATATTACGTTTATCTTAACAATGGTAGATTGTTTACCATCAGTGAATTCAGAAACTTCGGAGCCCAAGTGACCCCCTTTATTGGGTAATTGAAGTAATTAAAGATCCTAGTTTTCAGGATTCCCTTCTTCAGGCTTAATTCAACTACGCTAAGATTCACTTTTTTACACAATTAAGTCTGAAGAAAGGATCTGAGACTTCTTGAAAGCTTGCTTTTTTAATATTTTCAGTTAGCCAATAATAGGTATCACTTGGACTACAAACTTTGTATATAATGTATAAATCAGATCTTATAAAGCAAAATACAATGACCTACAAAGTGTGGCTAGAGATATGAAAATCTGTGAGCTGGCTGCTCTCTCTGGGTAGGTGGGGGGACACTTGTTTGGGGTTTAGCTACTCCCCCTTCGAGTAAGGTAAATACAGAACTCACACATAGCGATCTCCATGATTTCAGCTACATAAAGAGGGCTACTTGCTCCTGATGTTATTTGTTGGGAGCAGTGGGAAGGCTGGGGCCCCAAACTAGTGTTTTTCTCTCCAGGCTGATTGGGTAGGGTGCTGGATGCTGGTCTATGACATGTTGATGTTCACATTTTTTACATTTCCACCCAAGAACCTGGGTGCATCTATAGGTGCCAATCATCCTTTAGTCTGCACCTTACAATCTTTCCAAACAATTTCTGTACAATCAAATTTTGTTCTACCAAAACCATGTATAATGAGGACCTTTCTAATCCTTCCAATCACTATGTATTCTATCAGGGATGGCACTATACTACACAGTTGTTGGTAGATCTAATGGAGATTGTATGGATTGATCTTAAGGTGTATGGGGGGCTTAAGACAGGTACAACCTAGGGTTTGGTACTTAACAAATTACACACTGGATTATCAGCCAGTAAAATGTACGTATGACATTAGCAATCAAAGGTCACTTTGTGGTCTTAACAATCTGTATAACTACATTCAGATCCTGAAAGTGTAAAGCTAGCCACACATGGTTCAATTGACATCAAATCGATCATCAATTCGATCGAAGTTTTCGATTCATTGAACGGTATATGTCGATTTGTAATTGAATCGAAGTACACACCACATGTGTAATGCAATTCAAAGCACGACCTTGATTGAATTTAATTGTTTTAAACCGTAGAGTAATTCAAAAAGCGATTGGTCACAGGAGGTGACAAAAGTGAGCCAAGGATGTGTCCAAAATCAGCAGTGATAGCGAAAACACCCTGGGCATCCTCATCTTGCATTATATAACATCCATACATTCGTACATGCGGGTGGGGCAAAAATGGACCTGGGGGGTGGGGGGGCAGCAGCATTACAATTAAGGGATATGAATTGCACAGAAATACGCAAAAACATTAATCTGCATGCGTTGAAATAAAATAGTCAGTCTAGCAGAAAAAACAACCGCGGGAAAGGCCGAGTTAACAAAGTGTCATGACTTCTGTGTCAGTCCCGCCATTCACAATGCATCTTGTGTGTCAGGCAGCCATTACAATTCCATGCTTTGTGTCAGTGAACCACACACAAGCCATTCATGCATGCTTGCATGTTTAAAATGACTGGTATTGCAAGTTTCCCGTTCCCTCGCTCCCAGAATTCACTATGCTCATTGATGACTCGAATCGCAATTGGACGGTCAACAACAGTACAAAAAATGAGACCACATGTGGGGACCAAATACAATCAACAATTTTCCACTGGTTCCGATCAAATTTCGATCGATGCCAAAATGAAATGTAAATCGAATTTCACGATCGGACCATGGTGGACATCTTTCAATTTTTTCAATCGAACCGACTAAAAAATCGAATTACATTGATTGTACAGTCAATTGAACCATGTGTGGCTAGCTTTAGATCTCTATTACCTATGGCTAATTTGGGAAAAAAACACAATAAAAACTCTATACTTTGGATGCCATGTGTACAATAACAGAATTACCACATGAAGCCGTGTTTATATTATAATTCTTGAAAAAAAATGGTGGACTGTAAACCTGACACACCACCAGATTGTACTCAGTAAGTACTCAAGCCCAAAGCCAGATTTCAAATGACCTCTGATCCTCTAAAACTTAGTTCACATCTGAAGCCATTCACAACTTTTCAGTACACTAATTGCAATACATTTTTATCCATCTGACACAGTTGCCTGAAACAATTAACTAAGAAAAATATTCACCATGCCAGGTCCGCATGTTAAATTGCCAGAGATCCAATTAGGACGAATTAACCCATATTTTCCTAAGCTCTCTTAATTAAAAAAAAAAAGACAAGGCACACATACCTTGTAACATTTCCAGACAATAATAATTTACAACATAAAATAGAGAAATTTAGAAAATGTACTTGCCATCCAGTTTCTATGCTACTGCTGGACGCCTTGGCAATTAGATATAATCTCTGTTAATTATTTTAATAGCAGCAACTCACAAAAAGGGATAACACAACAATACACACCACAAAAATTAAAATACTGCAATCCCATCAAACTGTATGTTCATACTGCAGTGTCACTTTCACATTCCCCTATAAGTATAGGTTATTTTTTTTAGGAAATAATTGTCCCGAGCCCACCCATTCCATTCACCGAATAGTTCTTCCAGTCATATTGATCCAAAGTACATATAAAGTAAAGATCTAGCATACAATCAGACTTGCATGCTACAAGCCAGGCATTTTGTTAATAGGCTGTTTAAGCACAGAACACTGCATGGTAGCATTTGGCAGAGTGAGGATGTGCCTTTTCCTATTATACAACATATGACTATGACATAATCAGTATACATTAATATATTACAGATTTATCTTGAGTAAAGCTCTCGCAACCAACTCCACCTTCTGTAATAAACGCCAGATACATGGAAATAGGATGCTCAAGCATGAAACATGACATGGTGAGATGTGGCAGAGGACTTACAATCATTCTTTATGCAGCAGAACTAGGAATTTGGTTGTTCTTTCAATGCAATTACTGTAGTCATTGAGCTGGCATTCTGTCAGGCAGAATAATAACAATAATCTGAAATTGTGCAAATCAATGCAGTGTATTGTTTAGTTGTCAGTTTCAAACAAAAATTTTGACATTCACCTAATTTGTTTAAAAAAAAGTCAATTATACTGAAAGAGAAGATTTATGGATTCCTAATCTATTTTCTCAAATTACAATTTTTTGCTCTCTTTCCTGCTGGACAGAAAGTAATTGCATGCTAAGGTTCCCTCCTCCCCCGTGGACAACTAAAAGGCCAGAAGTTTTTCCAATAAGGTGTAAATAATCATTTTATTAGAGCTTGTCACTGTAGCCTTTTATTGCCTAACCCTAGCAAAGACACGGGATTAATTTCTCATCTGTCCTGGAGAAATAATACTCTGGATATCAGGAGATCTATAAAACTAAAAATAGATTGGTTAAAGCTAACAAAAAATCATTACTTTACAGATAATGAAAGAGAAAAGGATGGACACATTTTAAAAGAGCATGTAGAAAGATACAAAAAGTGCTCTTTCAAAAACACCCTTAACCTATGTGCCGAAGTGCATTATAGGAGACTAGTGTCATTAACAAAGTAATATTTTCTTTACACGATTTCTGAAATATAAGGCGGACAGTTCGGCCGCGAACATGAATGTTCGAACTCCTAGCCAGCAAGCAGTGTGTTCGACCCCTCCCCCATTCGCCAGCGAGAAGGAGCTTACTATTCTTCATCCGGCAGGATCAGGAGTAGTAAGATCCCCCCGGAGGAAGAATATTTTCCCTAAAGACCAAGGAGAGAACCCAGTCTTCCAGTGAAAAGCCGGCTCCCAGTCACATCCGGCAATCGCAACCAGGAACTATGCGTTCCAGGTAACAGATGTGAGGTCACTGATGTCACTTCCAGTTTTCCCGATTCAAATTCCCCGCCAATAGGCTGGCTGACCAACGGAAATCCCCCAGGCCACCCCAAGACGGGATCCCCCAGGCCAGGCAGAAAGCATGCAGAAGACAACTCCCCAATGCGAGCGAGTCAGAAGGACCAAACCCCACCCATCAACATCCTATACACAAGCAAAGGATAAGGCTCGCACACAAACATACAAATCAAATATCGATAAAAAAAAAAGACATCCAAACAGCCCGTCCCTCCCGCAAACAATGCAAGGCGCATGACCCCCCCTGATGCGCCCTGCGAGACCACCCCGCCTCCCCAGGAGAAAAGAAGCAACCCCGAATCACAAGCAACTGGGGATGCAAAACCTCACAAATACAGGCCCAGGATGACACAAAGCACACGCCACAGTGAAAAAGCAACAAAATATACCCGGGAGAAACACCAACCGGAAACACCCACCACGGCGCCGCCCCCAAACTCGGGAGGCCCCAGCCAGGTGCCCACCACCCGGGGAATGGGGGGCACAGCCAAGGCGGACCAGACGCAACCCAATAACTGCGCTAAGAGAAGCAAGTGCACAGGCACCCAATGCACCGAAAAAATAAATTAAGTTATGGGTGAATAAAATGAGTGAAGTAGTGTAATAGAAATATGCAAAGGAAAGAATAGTGTAGGGGGACTGTGAAGGCATTAACCCTGACTGGGCATTGTAATGGTATTGAGGGTGTGATCATGGACATGTGATCGTGTATATATGGGGATGTGTTAATAAAATGTGCATAAGATTTTACAACTTATTGTGCCTAAGATGTGCAGAAGTAAAAGTGAGGAGCCCGTGACTAACCTAGTGAGGGAGAACCAGAAGAAGTGGGGGTGTGAGGGAGGGAGAATAGTGTTTGGAGAGTGAAGGATGTGGTAATAGACTGGTGTTTAAAGGGTGGGGATGTGGAAATAGATTAATTACATTGTGTGTGTAATTAACACACACATATTTGTAATTTTCACGCACACACATTAACACACACATATTTGTAATCTTCCCTATATTAGCTGTTTGTATTTAACTGCAATTATTCAGTTGTATTCAAAAACGAATTTGGCAAAATAATCAGCCAGATCTTATTTGTTGACTTAAATAAACATGAGCCCAACAGCAGACACAAAGTGATGTTCTTAAGTTACTTGAAGTCATAAAAGTCTTTGGAAATGCAAAACCCACTTAAGGTAGGTCAGGTCAACTGCACCTGTCATTGAATTATTGGTGATCTCATTAGAGTGTCTAATGTATGTCACTGACAATACAAATATCAGGATAAGCAGGCACTCATCAGATTAGACACCTTGATCAGACAGTTTGCCTCTTCAAGACCAATGTTTTGTTCTAGAAGTATATGTCTATCAGATTCCCAAAATGTGTGGGCATATCTATGAATTGTGGTAACAAGCAAAATTGGGTTTTTATTTTGGGGAGAGGAAGTGTGTTTGAAAGACTGAATGCTTGGGTTTTAGGGGATTTCTTAAAGTTGTTACATAGAGGCATGCCAAACAGAACAAGTCAGTAAGTTCCACTTAGCAGGTTTGGACCTTGAGAAGTCCTGAATTAGTGCGATGGAAAATATAGAAATATGTGATATAGAAAGAGTGTCATTCATGTGACCCATCTCACTAATATGTATAGCATGTCCTAATGGACCATCTCGACAATTTACAAAAGTCTACACACTACAGGAGAGAAAGGACACCCCAGATCCCGATGTTCTTATGGAAGGGATCTCTCCTTCCAACCAATAACCTCCCTCCATTTCATCCTCTCTTCCTGAAAACTGGGTGATTACACATTTTTGTTTCTGGTAAGCTAGGCATATTTTATCTTTTTGATGAGAATTTAATGAATTATTGAGTGTTCTGGTAAATAACACATTATACAATGCTTTTTTATTATGAAAATGTTAGGTGAAGGTAGCTTTCAGAGCTTCAGAACGTGAGATTGTGTCTCTCTGTTTCCTATGAGAAAAAAAGTTTTGGCTTATGACAAACTTAACTTGCAACTAACCCTTGTGAGTTAATTAAGTTCATAAGTCAAGGGACTAGTGTAGTTTAAATTTGATCTTTATGGCAATGGATTTGTTAGGAATATGCAATAGACGAGTATACTGCAGTGCAAACATGGCTAGTGTGAAATGGCCCTTCATCTAAACCTGTGTAGTTTGAATGGAGGGGCTGAATAATATTTATATCTAGAAATATATAGTATAAAGTGGGGAGTATGGGACCGCCATGGTGGTGTTGTTAGGAATGGCAAGATAGGAAGGCCAGACTGAAGAAATGGGTTTTCAGGGCTTTTTTAAGTGTTAAAAGTAGGGAGAGAGTTAAAGACAGTAGGGGTGGCCTTAAAAAAGTCTTGTATACATCCAAATTTGGGTTTAGTGTATTTCTATATGTTGCTAATAGTTCCTCTTAATTAATTTTCACTGCTTCACAACAAGCAACCATGAGATATTACATACTAGATACATGCAATTTGTTACATTGGGAGCCTAAATTAGTAGATTAGATTTTATTTTATAGCAAGGTATACTGAAGGCTTGTTATCGAGTTATAAAAGAATAACAAGGCTGTCATTTAAAACATAGTTCCAATTATAAAACATATCCATAGTTTGAACAGGGTGGAAAGAATCTGAAATGCAATAAGCACTTATAGAAATCTATGCTGAAATGTTCTCTGCAACAAAATATGGCTAATTGGATCAAAATGTTACCTCAGGTATTGTTAAAGGAAGATTTCATAATGATGCATTAATCAATGTGGCAGAAAAAAAAACCTCATAGAACATTATGTTTTCTGAGTACTTGTTCTTCAGAAGCTGAACCAAGTTTATTCTTGTTAGTGTCCCTTTTCCACAGTTGGATTTCACAAGTCTGACATAAATAGGCAGATTCATGTATTTCTCACCACAGCAGCAACATAATATTATAATAAAATGCACAGCCACCTGTCCTCCGTCCTGTGGTTTCCATTGATTAAACTCAACAAATTATTTGAGATCTGTTAGTCTGAAAATGTAATGACACCCAGGGAAATGGATTTTACTCGCTTTTGCCGCTGATTTCAATACATTTCAGGCAGTCAGAGAGAGAGAGAGAGAGTGTTACCAGATCCAGAGAGAGGGTTCCCTTGTGCACAAAATGTAGAGCACTTTTTGAGTAGGTCATCATACAGACATGCATTGCGTCATTGAGTCAGCAGTAGAACAGAGACCTTCAGAAATGTCTCATAAACCCTAACTAACCCTCCAATACAAGACATTATTGTACACTTCTCTGTAAAATCTGCGTACAATGTCTATTGAATGTTCCATCATTTTTTGGCCGTATTACCGCAATGCATTTTTATGTGAATGTCCTCCCATTTGTCTGCATGAAACCTGGATAAAGCTCATCAAACAAATGATTGTTCAAAAGGAACTAACTGAAAGATTGAAGCTTTTGGATATGAACCACAGGGGTAGAACCTGTTATTTGATAATGAGGTGACTTCCATCGAAACCTCCCTCTGTGATGTCTGGGTCATGCAGGGTCCATTACTGAAAACACACTCCAATCACACATGAATATTATGCATTTAAACTCAGCAGACGCAACCTGATTGCTGAATAGTTACAAGTCTCATACTGACATTTATCTTCTACACCTGACTATTCTGTCAGCTACCCCTCTCCAATGGTTTTCAATAACCTCATCATCCAAAAGATCCTTAAGCTGGCCATACACCTTTAGATCTTTCTGTCAGATATTCTTTAACCTGGGCATAGACGTATCGTTTTTCCGTACGATTTCTGTGAGATCAATCACCGGAATCGATCGCCTGATGGATCAATCCCAAATCGATGCATGCACAAAGTGATCAATCGATCGATTTGACCCTAAATCACACATAAAATCGATCGAGCAGGAATCGGACCTGTCTGTAAAATGTATTTGATCGCTCTGGAAGCATTGAACGTTAATAGAGACATGCGACCATTCCTATTGATCGACCTGTTGCCATCCAACCCACATAATTTCTGATTAGAACAAAGGTTCTGTGATCGATTGCGGGAAGGAATAGACCAGGAATCGAAGACGTCATATGGTGCAGTGTGCGATCAATTCTGTAAACGGAATCGATTCTGGAATCGCATGCATGATCGTTAAAAGATCGATCGCTGGAAAATCTAAACGTCTATGCCCAGCTTGAGACAAATCAATCCCGCTCGAAAACAGCCATATCGGACATGACCGTTAATACAGCCGATGTCCATTGCTTTGCCTAGAGACCGCTGGTCTCCAGGCAAAGCTTTGGCAGAGCTGTCTCTCCCCAGCCCCGCCGATATCTGACAGCAGATCACGCTGCTGCAGGGTATATCGGACGGCTCGAATATCGAGCCATCTGTACCCTGCTTTACACCCAGAAGGACTGTGAGAAGCTAGACCTTTTTCTAAAACTTATGTGAAATATTATCAAGTCTAATTACCTTTTTTAATAAAAATGGAGATATTTGTTGCCAGGAACAGAACTGCACCCCCAGATCCTTGCCTAGGTTGCTTAGAGTCCATGGCTTCTGCCTACGGAATTGCAGACAAAATGTGTCTGTTGGATCAAATCACCATCTATTAAAGGAATACATATACTGCCATAGCTAATTTCATTCTGTAACTGCAAGGAGTCTGGATGTCATGTTAATCATCTGGCATTCTTGTTGATTGTGAAACGTAAACTGGTGTGGTGAAATTAGGACAACCGAAAAGATTATCCTTAAGTTAGTAGGCTTGATTCTGAAGAGTAGGAGGTTAAAGTTTGTTAGCTTAGTGAAATAAAGTTGCTTGTACTGTGCATTGTCTTTACAAACTGAACAGATTGAGTTTTGCCAAAACCAATGTTTCCTGGTCCCCCTTGCACTCACTGCTTCCTTGGCCTTGTGTCAGCAGAATGCTCCTTTTCAATGGAGCATAATTCAGCGGTGTGGC
Organism: Ptychadena robeensis; assembly: GCA_036250615.1. Classification (NCBI taxonomy): domain Eukaryota; kingdom Metazoa; phylum Chordata; class Amphibia; order Anura; family Ptychadenidae; genus Ptychadena; species Ptychadena robeensis. The sequence continues at coordinate 180,983,343 of CM070032.1, forward strand.
CAGCAGGAAAGTGAAATATTCGCAATGTTCTTTTGCAGAGTTTTCTTTGTGCCAATTTTGATATTCCTTAAAGGATTAAAACCAAGCAAACTGAATTTGGAAAATCTATCTCAGTTCTTGATACAAACTCTCAGCATTTCTTTTAGTTCTGCTATGTAGATACTGGTCAAGAAATACTTCATTGGATACATGAAAAGTATTTCTGTATTACCATATTTTCCATAGAGTTGCACAGTAAATAAAGATTTTATTCAGACTAATAGATCGGGTGTTAATTATTGCACTTGAGTTAATGGGTTACTGTCAACTGCCCCAACCACCCATTTTATTCCTATGGACAAATGCGACATGTTACATCTGCTCAACTGTCGTGGTTCCTAGTTGGTTGGGAATGGTAAATATAATATTCCCAACTGTCTAAATTAGCCGTAGGGCTTGTTTCTACTATACGTCGGGACCCCCTCCGCTAAGCGTATTGCTCATTGACCTTACCTGCTCTGTGAATGCTGTGTTTAGACATCCACCGTTGCAGAGGCTCAACGTACTCGACTACATTCAGCCTTGCATTGGCGCAACGGCTTGGTGCAGATAAGACACAGCATCCGCTGAGCAGGTAAGTTTAGTGCTCTGTCAGGACCTCCTTCCAAGCGATAGGCTTAGCGGAGGGGTCCTGACTTATAGTGGAAACATAGCCTTAAACTACAGACAACAGTCTTAAGGTGGCCATACATGGCCCGATACCGTTCAGTTGAAGAGCCCCTTAAGCGTGATAACGCCACCGCTTTGTTGATTGAACTGAAAATCGATGCACAGAACTTCTGTGCAATCGATCCTATCCGCTACTTTAGATGAGAACCTTCAATCCCCATCCAAAGTAATGGCAATCAAACTGTGATTCGTTATTCTGTTCGACCGAGTTTTAAACAGGTCGATTGTTGAATAGATTCGAGCACAATGGATCGTCGTGCGCGGTGATCGATTGTTTTCAAATTAATCGTACATGACCAGTCTCAGTTTACATGAAAGGCTTGGCAGTCAGTTAGCTATGCCAGGGCATGGTAGGCTGCTCTGCTTGGAGGATGATACAGCAGAAATCAGACCTAGAACAGAACCACACAGGTTATTGTGGCAATACTATTACATGTTAATACTGTTATTTTACTTACTGGTCTTTATAATGGCGATAAAATATGTTCATGCGCTAGAGACATTCTTCTGAAACCTGTTATGTCTATGAACAGATTACAAGGAATAATGAACACAATTACAAGCGAGATGGTGCCCTGAAATGAGTATGTAACTGATGTGGCTATGTGACTGGAAAATGACCATTAGACTGAATGTTCACAAGAAAAATTGACCCATATCTCCCACAGTGCAGAGGTTCATACATCCACTTAACACACAAGTCCTACAGACAATGGAGACATTAAATCATACTTTCTCAGAGTAGCCTTGAAAGCCATTTACAAAACTGAACAGTTAGATATAGATATGTCCGATTTTAGCTCAGAGAATTAGAAAGTAGCCAAAAACATGGGACTAAACCATTAAGAGCTCAAAATTAACTAGGGTAAAAACATCAAATATAAGACACTCTCCATAACATTTGGTATTAATAGGGGAGCATACACTAGCATTTTACCTATGTCCTACTCTGACTTCCCTTAACAGGGGCATCTAAGCCCCGTACTATAAATCTGCAGATAAAGACTTTAACCTTTGGCCTTCTAACATTTTCCTGCAGCAGTCAACCCTGTCTGGAGGGCATCATTTTCTTTCAGGTGTGGCTACATCCTTTCAAGCTCTTCACCACAGACCTAGTTCCCAAACATATCCAAATTCAGCACCACTATGGGTTTTCCGAACCTGTCTGCAGCAAACATATTTCCTACAAACCATTCTGGAGTAAATTTCTTGCAAAGCAGATCACAATGGGAATAGTGCTGGATTTGTACATAACATTTGCTGGAGCTGGTTCATAGGAGAAACAGTTGGAGTCATTACCAGTTGATAGGGTATACAACAGTGTCCCCATATTTTAAGGCAGTTTTTAAGTTTCACACCTGTAGTAGAAAAGTTTCTCTTCTGAAATTGATGCAAAATGTCGCCCCACCTCTCAGTAACAACTGCTTTTTTTCCTGATTGTAGGACTGATCCAACCAATTAAGGTTATGTTTCCACTAGCGCGATAGGCCATGATTTTAACAGTGCGGAGGTGATTGCGGCCCATCATGCCCAAACATTTTAATGTAGTACTGCGTTTTTGATCACGGGCCGCGGGTGATCACGGTTACTCGCAATCGAACACTTTTAAGTGGATTTAGGGGATATAGTTATTGGATCAAACTATAAACTAAACTACAAACTATACCCCTCTAACTGGTGTACACACACACACACACATATATATATATATATATATATACACACACATATACATGGGTGCACATAACTTTTTTAGTGAGCTCCTCAGATGAGTACCAAGAGACGGTGTTTGGTACTCACCCCATATGTAGGGTGGTCTTCTTTACTGTCCTCTGCATCAGCTTCCTGCATGGTAGATTCTGCTGCTGATGGACCTCCCTGTTCCTGATTGAGCCTTCGATTAGCTGTCCCCATCCACAGGTCACCAGCTGGCTTTGGGTCACATGTAGCTCTCACAGTACAACACCATTTGAACCCCCAGGTCTGGCTTGGTACCTTACCCCTAAGACTACCTGCAGTCCATATGTCAACCTTTCATAGTCATATTCCAGCTGTCACACAGTGCTTTTCTCTTGTCAGATTTTACCCTTACATAGTTCTACTCCTTTAGATCTCCAACACCCTTAGAAGTCCAACCATTTTTATTATTATTAATTTAAATTTCCAATTTCCCACCCCTAACTACAACCTTTCATAGTTATTCATTATATTTATTCTTTTTCCCTGCAGTTATTCAAGTGACATAAATTGCATACATTTAACATTTAGCTGCGGCCGCCCAGACACGGAGTGCCTCAAAGTTGTTAGTATGGAATATGAGCTGTGTAACAATAATGCAGGTACGCATAGCTAGATTTTGGCCCCTTTTGTGTACCAGAGTACCACTTATATTATCCTTTGTATATATATAAATATATATATACACTTCCATCTTTGCAAACCAAAACTTAAAGTCAATTGATGCTACGCCTCAAATCGTCTACCACGCACAGGACAATACTTTGCAGATATCACTAGAATTGTTGAAACATTTTAGAATTACCTTTTTATAAACCCAGCAAGTTTGGAGTTCAAGTGATACCGTTTATTGGCTAATTGAAGTCATTAGAGAAGCAAGCTTTCAGGATATCGCAGATCCCTTCTTCAGGCTAATACAATTCTGGTCTTTGAAACTTACATTTATACACAAAATATAACATGGTCATAAATTATGACCATGTTATTTTGTGTATAAATGTATCACTTGAACTCCAAACTTGCTGTATTTATCGATGGCTAACACGGTACAACACTCTACTATTGCTTTTTATAAACCGTAATCAATCATCATTTACCCTAGTGACTATTTGTAAATTTGACAAAGCAACCTATTTTTACACTTAGTATACCAACAAAACTTGAATTAGATACCAGAAAGCGGATTTCCTTTCTAGTCTTAGAAGCTCTGTGAAAACTAATTACTCAATTCATCCCCATTCTTCAAAACGTGAAACCATTTTTTGATGTTACATCTATAAAACGTGCCAAAAGAAAAAAACATGTTTTCCTTTGTCTATTGCTCTGAACTATCTGTGAACTATTGCCTATTGAACTATTGCCTAGGCTGAACATACAAGTGAGAATTTAATAGTGTCAAAGAGACAAGCGTCTCGCACTTCATTCATACAAGTTTAACTTTCAGGCAGAGATCAAAATTTGTTTTCAGTGGAACATCATTTATCTGTCCTGCTTTACTTGTGTATCTAAATTGCAGTCCTCATTCATTGGCATTAGAAATACCCATTTACTGATAGAAATATTATTATTATATGAATATTTCAGCATAGCCACCTAGATAGGAACCAAGTCAGACAAATAGTCTTAGGGAGACCATAGACACAAAAATGTCACATGATCATGAAAATTTTGGCATCAAATCAACACCTCTGTTGGAATCATGAACAAACATCCTGCCAAATAGCCTGAGACATTTTGGATCTTCCACACTATTATTTTTATGTCTTGACATTGCCGGGAATGTAGCATAGTGTATAAACATGGAGGCAAGGATGATGATGTGTTCTCACAAAAGATCATTAAGTGAACTTGATCTGTGGGACCCATTTCAGGTAGTTTGGCATCAGATTGTCAGGTTTTTATATTAGTAATATATTAGTTAAGAATTCATCTTTTTTTTTATTTGAATGATAGTTACATTTTAGTTTCTTGAAGCAAACTTTAAGGTTAGTTGCAAATATGACCTAATGGACCAAGCTTGGGAAAAAGAATGTGTAACTCAAGGAAGGTAAATTCTATTCTCCTTGGAGTTCAGCTTTTGTTTTACTTGTTGAAGACAATATCAGAATTGATCTCATGTCTATGAAGCCCAAGGCTGCCATACAGGGTTTGATGCCCATGAGATAGATCAGCCTTTGAGCTCAGCACAATGGTGTAATCGCGCTGAGCCTGATATAGAAGAGTTCGGGGCGCAACACTGCTGCGACATTCAGCTCAGCCGAAGCTTTGCATAGGGATGGTCGATGTTCGATAACCCTGTCTTCGGGCGGGATCAATTGATAGATGTCCACAGGCACGCACTTTGTGACTTAAGCGCTTGATACAGCCATCTATGGAGCGGCTAACATTAGGCATATGAGCACCTTAAATGGCATTTTTTTCATAATTTAGTGTTGTATCATACAATTTTTAAGACTAGTCGATGCTAAGGTCATAAACAGGAAACAGGACTTAGTAAATTACTGTAGAACAATAAGGGAATAAAGTAAGAAAACGAATGTCTCATTTTAATGTGGCTCGGCAATGGAGCATCCTCACACACACAATCAGCAGCCTAGCAATAAGAATAAATTAGCAGATGCTAATTTGTAGGGAAATTGACAAGTGTCCCCCTCAGGCACATATCCAGTACATCTGTAACATCATTTACATGTCCATGAGGATGAAGACCAATGTTACAAACCACACAGGAGAATGTCTAAATATCCTCAGTTCATCCATCCTTGACCTGCAGCCTCCACTGGCAGCTCATCTGTCACCACAATGCTCAGAATTACTGCCTTGCTAACATGTACAGATGGTCCTGCACCACTTCCCCAGCTTCCAGCTACATGCTGTCACTCAGCTTCGAAACTCCCAATACTTCTAGGAAAAAAAAAACAGGAAACCATTTCATGTATATTTGATGACAACCTCTTGGCCCTCGTGCACACCTTATTTTTTCATAATGACATTTAAGAACAAATGACTTAAAACAGAATTTCCACACTTCTGTTCAAATCCCAGCCTATCAAAGAAATATCTGATCCTGTGACAGCATTTATGGGACACTTTATATAGAGGTGGTATTATGTTACTCTGAAACTGCTGAAATATAAAAATGAAAAGCAAAAAATGGGGGGGAAAAGAGCTGCATATCACTAGACTGCTCTGGAGATACTGTATAGAAATTACAACCTACAGGAAAAGATAAAAGGATCTCCCTATCCACCTTGCCCAGTGAGATTTTACCAAACCTGATTCATAGGATGGCAAAGCTTTAAAAAAAAAAAAAAGAAACCCTATTGTTTGACAGCGCAGTTTATGTACTCCTGATTCTGATCTAACAGAACCTGGAAAACATTGCAAATAAAATAATGATATGACATCAGCTTTTTTTAATTAAGATAATAAGCCTGATAAATACTAGCGAACAAACTACTCTATTTAAATGGTTAAGGGTTCAAATACAGTTAATGCATTGCAAAAGTGACTGTGTCTGATGTTATAAATAGGGATGGACCGAACTGTTCGCCGGAGAACAGTTCGGCCGCGAACTCGGCA
>CM070032.1:180989469-181020151 GCA_036250615.1 Ptychadena robeensis
GGGGGGATAGGTGATTCTGCACTTTTTTATCCCTTCTTGCCAGGTGATCGCAGTTACAGGCAGACCGACATGGCTGGCAGCTTCCATGTATGTCTCTTTTATACTGCTTCTATCTGCAGGGCTCTGCTGGTAGAAACAGTACAGTACAGATGAGGTATGTGACATGTCATTTCACAGCTCAGGAGAGCTGGCGGCAAGCCAAGTCGCTACCACCTATGACCAAGCGGCCGTGGGTGTCGCACATTCGGACCATAAGACGCAGGCACTATTTCCCCGATTTTGGGGGTGAAAAGTGCATCTTATGGTCAGAAAAATATGGTACGTAGTGTTGTAAATTAAAATTGAGATACACCACAAGAAAACACACAGATACAGGTTATGACATAGGAGGATTTGAGGACCCTGCTCAATCAGGCTTACAGTCTAAGAGGTTGGGAAACAGAGAAACTCACCCCCAGTTAACCCGGGCTAAGCACCAAGGAGGTTAGGTAACCATCCATAATATATTTTTGGATTTGCAAACAGCCCCTTAATACACATTTAGATCACTCCATACAATTTCCTCTAGATCTACCAAAATCTATGTAGTATAGTGGCCTCCCTGATAGAATACATAGTGATTGGAAGGTATATATCACTGCTATGTAATGCCGGGTCCTCCCTGATAGAATACTTAGTGATTGGAAGGTTTAGAAAGCTCCTCATATTACATGGTTTTGGTAGAACAAAAGTTGATTTTACGGAAATTGTATGGTAAGATTGTAAGGTTTATGGGGGTATTTATATGTAGCTACTGGGGTAAGAGGGAAGGGTTTACCAGTATAAATATCCATAAACTCTCCTAAGTGCATATATAATCTTATGGGAAGATTTATGTTGAAGCTAATGTTTTTGAACAGGGTAAACTTGATAAAGATTGTAAGGTGTATGGGGGTTTTTAGTCTGGCTTAAGCTGGCCATACACCTATAGATTTCTCTGACAGATATCCTTTAGATATATCAACAACTATGTAGTGCCGGGTCCTCTGAGATTGAACACAGGTAGACTTGGTTGTTTAGAAAGTCCCTCATATTACATGGTTTTCGGAAAAGAAAAAGATCTAAAGGAAATCTGACAGAGAAATCTAAAGGTGTAAAGGGACCCTTATAGATTTTGAAAAAACAATATCATTAATATGATGCCACAAGAACATTTTACTCCACTTTTACTTCCTTAACATTCCTTCTTATGTGCTACAGGTCAAATGTGTTATAGTTCGCATTTTAAATGGTAACGTTTATGGCAGATTGAATGAAACAGGTCCACAAAAGAATCAATACATGTAAAGACGGCAAGGAATTAGAAGGAAGAATTATTGTCTGGGGGAATTAAATGTCAGTTTGAGTATTATGGGTCTGACAAAGGTTCTCTCACTTTAATTTACTAGAACACATAATGGGTGACGGAGTAGCTGGAAAACACTACTTAATCTAAATACATTATTTAACAAACAATTTAATGAATGCTGCATACATAGCCAAGACAAACTTTCAAACTGCCTTGAACAATGACTTATTTATATGAAGCATTTTGCAATCATGCCTCATTTGTGCAGGCACTCGTGCCGTAGAATCCTAACCGCAAATTATTAATGCTACAGTGTGCTTCTATATAAGTTTGCTTTAATTGTGTGCTCGTATTTGACCGTGGCTCAGATCACTTGTCAGAATTATCAGACAAACAAAGTAGTCTGTGGTTCTGTGATTAATGGAAAAAGTCATAACTGCAATTAAAAATAAAATATGGACAAAAACAAGTTAACATATTATTCCAACCAATTGGGAAGATGCTGGTCTTGTGGTTAATATCTTCCTCAAAATTTATATCTGGGGACAAGAATGGCCAGACCTCTTTGATAAGTTCAGAGCCCACCAAGCCTGAAAAATGCAACAGGAGAAATAAAGTGTCATGGTATACATCGGATATAATAGAGGGGAGCTTTATATATTTGTCGATAGAAGCTATTGATTCTACTAACTAAATTATACCTATCAAGCCATTGAGAGAGCAGAAACCCTGCTGCGTGTTTCCTTTTGGAGTGATTGTCCTTCATTTCCTATCCTGAGAAAGGAAGTGAGAACTCTTCACAAAGTAAAGATGATTTTGCTTTATTGCTGTTCTATTCATAGCTTTGACTGTAATCTGGTCATATAGAGATGATGCACCTCACAGAGAACAATCAAATCCATTCCCTAAAATGACAAAAAAAAAATCATGTTCCATATGCAGGTGATGCTACAATAGGGAATTTTGGGAATATAAAAATGAAAGAGATAATTTGGCCTATGTAAGAATTTAAAAGCTGTTGTGTTATTATAATGAGCTTTGTTTTGTGTGTTTGTAACACAGGCACTGAAAGGATCAATGGTGTTTTTCAAATAGGTTTGATAGGAGGGGTAAAAGGTGTTTGCTGTCAGCTGAGTTTTGAATTAACTGCAGGCACCTGTGGGAGACGTCAGCTGGTCATACATGGGGAAATTTGATGCCCAATGCCTGAGCGATCGCTCAGCATGCTCGTTTGTCTATCAGGCCACCTTGAACGATCATTCGAACAGGGAGTGGACATGTCATCCAATTTAGTGGCCAGGGATTAATTCCTAAAGGTGCTTCCCTGAACAATCATTGTGCCATCATACGCGATTCTTGTGTAAGCAAGTTGCAATCGATTCCACTATGATCACAGGGTATTCGAGCCATGTATGGGCAGTTTTAGTCACAGGGACCACAAGTATTGTCTGATATGTGAGTGATTAAACTTCCCTCACAGGCTCTGTGTAGATTGTGTGATAGTCCCCCTGATAGTTAGCCCTGGGGTTGAGACCTATTACCCTCCAAAAAGTCAGCAGTTTCTCCACTGGGACCTTTCCTTTTGTTTGCAACAACATCCCAAGGACTGTACCCTGTCTCGGGGCTCAGAGACAGTAAAGGATTGTATATAATAACTGTTGCCAGTAAAGGATTCCCTTGTGCATACCATGTATTTCTATAATGCAGAGAGCTGGGTATAGGCTTATCCTAGCCGAAAAGAATTCAGACTTTAAATGGAGGATACCATATACATCATAACCAGAGGGGATACGATTCTGTCAGAGTTCATCCAGGTACTTGCAGGAGAGCCCTGTCAAGCCTCTCCCTTGTGTCGCTGTGGTATTTCTCAGGATGGGTTTCCAGGTAGTGACCCTAGTATCTGTGTATGTATGGTGGAGGAGCCACATGTAGTCTAACCTTTAAGCCTCTGGGATAGAGAGACTGTGTAGACGCAAAGTTGGGAGACAAAGATGAGACCTTGTGCGTTTTTGGTAACTGAGCTTACCCATACAGTATTTGAAAGATGATGTGTACCCATAGTTTTCACAGCTGTTGTCTAGGGATTGCTTAAGAGTTGTGACATGAAAGGGGAAAAAATAAAAAGCATGCATTAGCCTCTATTTAAAAGAAATACCATTGGCCACTTTAAGAAAATTGCTGTACGATATTAACGTCGCTCTTTATCCTTGGTTACATCCAAAAAGTACAAAGAAACATGGTCAGGCAAGTGAGGTCCCCTGTTATGTCCATCATGTAGAATACTTCCTCAGTAAAAACATTAAAACTCTCTTCTACCTTTATTGAACTTCACTGATGAGCCAGCTTTATTTTTGTTTTTTCAGACATTGCATATTCTCCTTCTACGACAGGACAAACTCCCACCAGTACACCAACATAATAGATGAGAAACAGAATAAAATAAACTCTTGCAGCCTTGAAATACTGAATGAGCTAGAGACCAAAATAGAAAGAAAATCATTTCCAAACCCGAGAAAAGTGTGCCCAATTTACTTTTAGCACCCTGAAACCTATACAAATCGTGTTAAATGCATCTATCGTCCTAAGTACTTCTAGAATGTTTTTGTACTCAACAACTGATTTATCAGCAGTCAGGCATAAATGGACAGAAACAGAATGACTGATTTACCACAGAGTTAATACGCCAACACTACAAAGCCAGGAAAATGCACTTCGACTATTTCCCATGCCATAAAAAGAATGAAGATATTTCTGAGCTGAAGTACTCATTACAATGTCTGAGTGAAAGTGTATAGACAGACCGGACAGTTTTCAGGCAAATAAAGACAAGAGAGATGTTCCAGTACATTCAACATGTTTTTGCAGATATAAGGGACTGGCCCAGCAGATGCTGTTTTGCATTAACTAGCCAGATTGAGTCAGTGTTAGGCTGTCAAACAGAAAAATAATTGACACATCTGAGAGAAAAGTTGACCTTTGCTGATTTTTTCGGGAGCTAAAGATGAAGTCTACTGAATGCTGATAATTCAATGTTGAATGAATGTTGGCATACTGAAGCACAGGCTGGCATGTCAGATACCTACAAAGCTTCCTTGACAGTATCATGCATACTTTGATAGAAAGTATTGATGGAAAGGGAATGCTGACCTCAATTTTGTAAATCTTGCACAGGTGTACGGTCTTTAGTCATCCAACTATGTGCAAGGAAAAGTCATGTTGAATTTTTTTTCTTTGAACATGATAAGGTAATCTTTGTAATGGACATTTTCTTCTTATCACCTTTTTTTACTATTGTTATAATATTGTTATAATATTCGAAACGCAAATTTATTTTTCAAATATTGGCAATTCAAGAGTTTGCAAAGATCTCAAATATAGTGCTATATCTTCATAATCACAAATATTAAAGATTTTTACATCAGTAGCGTTGATCACAAAAATATTAAAATATCTCCACTTTTTGTAATATAGGAATTAGGAAAAAAAATCGTATTATTTTTTGAAAAAATTGTCTATGCCACTCGTAACGAGTGGCATAGACAATTTTTTCAAAAAATAATACGATTTTTTTTCCTAATTCCTATATACTAGTTATGTTAGGCAAGATTTGCTTTATAAAATGTCAGTGACTAAATTTGATCCTGTCAGGTATATCTTTGGGACTGGAACTTATATCTCAAATTCCTACTCGTTGTGCTAGATGTTAGTTCAATTTGAGTGAAATAAGCCAATTTACCAACAGAAATGGATACGTTATTGACTGCTGTGGAGCAATGAAGACTCCTACATTCTTAACAAGAATAAGCGCAAAGCAGTTTCATAGTTCTTGAACTTCAATATAGCAACAGAGTGGCACGTGTGGGAAGATCCATGGTTTGTTCTTCCTCTGCAAACGATGAGGAAGCAGATAAGGCGATAAGTTGCTTAGCAACCCAACCTTCTTGCCCTTGATAGTTGTCTTATTCCACTTGTGTTTATAGCAGCTAAACATAGATACACCAAGATATTTCTTTACAAGAAATAATGTCTTCTGTAGGTCTCTTTTGGCTGCCATGTACAATTGAGTAAGTGAAGGTCTATATAACATTGACTTTTTTGGAAATACTTAGAAATCTATTTTGCACAAATCTAGACCTATCTAAGATTATTTTAATCATAAAAAGTTGTTTTCTTTCATTTCGACTATTAGATGATCCGATGTGTAAAAAGCACCTTAAACATTGGAGCATCTTATCATAGAAAAATACCTGCTGGAATCTGGCCACTCTGTCGTTTGGAGCTGTTCACTAGTGTTGAGCATGAATTTTCAAATCTCACATTTTGATTGGGAATTCCTGCACATCTTGAATATAGTGCTATATCTTGGTAATCTCGAACCTGTGGAAGTACCATTGCGCACACAATATTCACATGTACAAGAGCTGATATTTGCAAAAAATTACTTCTGACTTATGTGATCCACTGCAGCTGCAATTTTACATTCTGCCACTAGGTGTTGCTGTGACAACACACATTGCAATAGAATGCTTTAAAACTGCCAATGCTTCCAAACTATAATGAAATTATCTCGAATTTGCAAATTTACTATGAATAATTGGAGAATAATTTGAGAAATGTTGCAAATTCTTATATTGCCTATGCTTCTCATCACTACTCTTTGCCTTTGACAGATTCCTCTCCTATCCCTTTTGTCCTTGCTAGGCAAGTAGCCGGCTGAGTGGTATGTCAGACAGGCAGCTGCATCCAAGGACAGATCTTTCCTCTGCCTCTTCTGTGTGTATGTCAGTCATGCTCACGACTTACATTCGGCCAGTCACTCGGTGCTAGCCGGATTGTGTGTACGCCACCTGGGCAGCTTCAGCTGAAATTTATTTTGAAATTAATTTATGCAGAAACTATGTGCTAGAACAATATTATTTGTTGTGTATTTTTTTTATGATGTTCCAACGACCCTTCTCTACATATAGGCATTTTCCTGTATGCTGCACTGAGAAAACACAAGCGGAGAACCACTCAGAGAAATTTATAGGATTGCTTCCCTGATGTTGAGATCTGTAATGGCCTACACCCTTCTAGGAAGACCATCCATGACAATATGGAGCCATACAAGGTTTTGTGAGGTCATGCTGTAAGAAAATATTATTATGGGAAATAATAATCACATCTAATTATGATATAAATATTATCCCAATCATAAAATTCCTTTCTGTAGGTTCTAGGTGGCGGCAGTAAAGAAAAAACAAACAATTGTGTAGAAAAAACATATATTGTGTACAATATTATGGATGCAGTAAAAATGTTTGATATATAAAATCACAGAACAGTATATGGCAATATTACAGTTGGGTGCAATTGCTCAGACTCAGTAATGGCTTCTTTGGTCTCTCCTAAGGTCGGTGTCCCTTGGTTGCCTCTCTTGATTTGACCCACAGTTATCTCCCGGTCTGTCCTTTCCTACATTTTATCCCCATTTTAACAGAGGGTGTGTCCCTACATTCTAGGAGGTGTTTTGGAGGATCTTAGATTAAATAGCCCACCCAATTAATTACGAATAATTAGAATGATTAATCAGTCCTGGCCCTGTACTATCCGACACCCAAGTGTCTGATAGAGATGATCCTATTTAGCATTGATCTCTCTTCACACATAGTGAGTCACGGATGATTTTTTGTCCGACCGATGTGCAAAATCGTCCGCGGGTCATTTGTGCCCACATGGGGCGACAGCTCCCTGATGTCTCAAGGCTCGGTCGGCCAGAGAACGGACATGTCTGTAAATCTCTGGCCCATGCCATTAGTTTAAATGGGGACCGGCACCCCTGTTTAAACTAAGGGCCTACACACAAAGCGTGATACTCTGAGCGACGGGATGCAGCGTGATGACGCCATCACGCTGCACTCCATCGCTTGTCTGTCGGTCCCCACTTGCCTTTTCTTTATTCTCTTGCCTGCCCAGAAGAATCTTCCCACTAGGAATGCTAATAATCCTATTGTTAGAAGGGACACTCCTATGTTTACACTCAGGATGCCAAAAAGCCTTTTCTTTCATTTTTATATCACAACACATCAAACAACTTCTATCCTACATATCAATATTTTTGTCCATAACCTCAAATCTTACAAAGCACTGATGTTGGATTAGAACACTTGTCCATTTCAATTTATCCAGAAGATAAATCAACAAGATTAAAACCATATGCAAGCCACATGACTTCATTTACACCAGACCCACCATACAATGTCTTTATTGATGTGGCTTCGTGCTCTGGGACAGTCATACTGAAACAAATAAAAAAGAGTCTTCCCCAAACTGTTGACACATAATCAGAAGCTGACAATTGTCAACATTTGTTTGCAATGCATAACTTACTTATGATTTCGCATAAAGATCATTTCACACCTGTTCCTTTATTTTTTAAGTTGAAAACGTGAAAACAATAAAACATATACTCATATATATTAGAGTTGTCATGTCCATTTCAGTCTTGGTAACAATGGTATAGAGTGGATGGATGCTCCAAGTTTAGGTCACAGGCAAATGGCTTTATCCTTCCACTATCAATTTAAATGATAATAAAAAAAAGTTTGAATTTGAATATACTTTTACTACTCTATTTAAAAGCTTCTAATCTAATTACATAGGAATCCAATAACATAGTGGTTTCTTTTTCCTCTAAGGCCTCAGTGGTGAGATTGCTCTGATTCCTCCATGTATGATGCCATGGCACATATTTCTCTTGTACATGGCTCCTCAAATGGATTGTGTAATGCCAGAACAACATCTGACTTTGTGATGGCTGCGGCATTTGGGCATAGCTTACATTTCTAAGTGGGTGTGCTTCTACTGCATGAGAAATATAGGAAGCCAGCATCCAAGTAAAATGAAAATATAAATTATAGGCAGGACGGACATCTCAAATATAAAGTTTAAGCTAAAGTAGTTAAACACATATGTGTGCGTTTAACAAATCTTGCTTAAAAAATTCGATTTTTGACACAACGTGCTGTGTGTATTTTGCTGATAAAATTTACTCCCCGTTTAACTCACTCACATGCTAAATATGTCCTAACATTAATGAATTATGACAAACAATATTCAAATAATACAAATAAATTAAGTCAACTGAATGCACAAAAACAACTATGCAAATATTTATACTGAAATGTTAATGCAACAATTTTCTTAGCCTTTGAACCACTTAGCTACTTAGCATTCCAAAATGTACTATAATGTTTTATTCATATTTATACACATAAAAGGAAGCATCCTTAATAGAGCTTGCATTGCTAAACAGGTGTTAATGGTCATTCCTCACCCTTTTGCATATGCAGAATTGTCATAATTAAAATCTGGAAGGTTGTGTTGCCCTAATGCTTTGTTAGTCCTTGCAGATTTTGGGTCTTCACAAGGAAGTGTGGCTGGAAATCAGGTATTTACAGAAAAAAAATTCTTATCTTCTTTTTAGCAAAACAATATGAATGTATCATTAACGACATCAAAAACCTGTGCCACGATGTTCACATAACGGATGGACTCTGGTCACATGGACTTCCAAAAATCCAACAGGTCAAATAATTGACAATAATAAAGATCAAGAAGCTGATGCAGTTGTTTATGGTGATACTTTCAACTATTCTTTAAAGTTAACTTAATCTGCTTTTAGCAAAAGTGACTCTTAGCCAGCAGC
The DNA here is from genome assembly GCA_036250615.1 of Ptychadena robeensis. Classification (NCBI taxonomy): domain Eukaryota; kingdom Metazoa; phylum Chordata; class Amphibia; order Anura; family Ptychadenidae; genus Ptychadena; species Ptychadena robeensis. The sequence goes on from CM070032.1 coordinate 180,998,484, forward strand.
ACATCCTTTTTTTGCATCCATGGCAACTCCTTCCTCCAGACTATGGCAACAATACTGGGGATACGCAATGTCAGAACGGACAAACAGTTCTTCTCTGCTTATAAACATCCAAGTCTGATCATCTGCCATTATAAAATGTGAAAGCTTTCAATATTAAGTATTTCATGCATCCCTACTTAACAAATGGGAAGTCATTATTTTCTTGCTGTTCACATACAGTACTTCTTTCCCCATATGTTTACATTACATATTCTTGCCTATCTATCCATGTAGCTATATATATTGCCTTCCCTCGTCCATCTACTCTCCCCCTTATGACTATGTGAATTACTGGTACATAGTTAAATAAAAGCTTAACCTTTTCCTTCAATACCCATAGAAGGTGCATAGAATGTTATATCTCACTGCAATTTCTAAGTACCATTGGTATATGCTTAGTGCAGTGAAAAAAGAGTAAGCAATTTCCGTTAATTTCAAGTTTGAAGATAAAGAGTTCAGCCTCAATTTCCCAAATCCCAAATATGGTACTTTGTTTTTCAATTTCCACATCCTGTTTCCAAATACCCCTATCCACCCCTGCCCCTACTATTCTTCCTACCCTGCATTTAAGAGGTTATGTACCCCCAAAAACCTTTGAAACTGATCTGAAATTCTCAAAAGCATATAGTAACCTTCACCTCCTTCTTGCTTCCAGCGCCGCCATTCATACTGGGTCCAGTCCTCCAGGCTGCTGTGTAGCAGAGCAAGACTAGTCCAGTCTCACTCCTTCCACCAATACAGAGACACTTCATCCCCTCCAGTGACACTGTGGCATGCTGCCAGGCGACAGTAAACTTGCGTAGATAGAGGTCACTGTAACGTCTGCCTTCCCAATACGTGCCCCGAAGCGATTGATGACACAACAGCACTTGTTAATATCCACCTAGGTGAGATAATGTTTTAAATCCCAAATCTTCCCAATAGAAATGCTGATAACAGAAAGTGAAAATGCAGGTGATGGTTCACTTTAAAAGAAAAAAAACGAATATATATATATATATATATATATATATATATATATATATATATATACACACACAAATACATATTCATTCTTTACAATACTTACAAATACATCAAAAGTTTAATACCCTGGCCCCAATGCCCTAAATATAGTATAAGTATATGTATTTTGTCTCTCTTTAATAAGAGCTGTGAATGTATTCAGACTTAAAAGGGTCAACTCACTCCCCACTGTTCGGCTAGCCTATTAATCGACACAGGAACCGAGGTAGAAATTATTTGCTAATGCATTGGTAGAAGTTTTATACAAACCAGCCAATACAAAATTACAAAATTACTCATAGCAAATGTATTGTTAAGAGCCTGTATCCTCATTCCTAATTAACAGGGCAATTTTGCACCTCATTTTTCTGTGCATTAGCAGAACACTGGAGTGAGACTTAAAATGCCCTTGTTAGACTTGATATTGTTCTTCCCCACTGAAATGATCTAGGCATACAAGTGAAATGTGTTTGCTGTAATAAGCGCGCTTCTGTTAGAGATTGTTGACTAACAGTTTCCTGCACCCTGGGTCAGTTTAAGTAGAAAACATTCAGAGATTGTATGCTTTTAGATACTTTATGTTTTTTCCATTAAATATGCAAGCTAAACTGTATTAACCCCTCTGCTACGAAGGAGGGCTGTGCTTAAGTGCACAGAAACAACCTCCGGTGGTAATGGTTTTGAGATCTATTTTCTATCTTGCCATTTTGATTTATTTCAGTTATAAATTTAATTATTTGGGTGACTGGAATATAGAAGAGTATCCCGAAGGGTAGACATTTTTGTTCCATTTTTTTTCAAGAAAAAACTCCTAGCATAAAATTGAGTGTAAATGCCACCGAAATTATACATGTCAAAGTGTTTTGCCTGAAACCAAAATTGCTAGCTTTTCCTTTGTGTGAATTGTTTGGGAAATGGTATAAGGGATACAGTTAAGGAATATAGTTCTAAACTTTTGTTTCCTATTTTAAGGAGCTTACTTTTCCTTGCTGAGCCTATAAGATTGTTGCTGATCAATTTGTGTATTTGCATACCACAATTCAGTCATTTGAATAGGCTTATTGGATGAGAATAACTTTGTGCTCAGCGTCAGAAACTTTCTGTAACATTAAAAGTATAAGAAAACCTACACATTAAAGAGAAGTAATAATTTGCTCTGACTGGTATTGTAGAAAACTTTATTGCACCCTCTATCTGGGCAGAGCCATTAGTGTAACCCCCCTGGTGTTCCTGCTGAACCCAGGCCGTCCAGTGCTGACCTCTTTGAATAGCACTGGGAGGAACTGGGTCTGTCTGGCGGAGATCGGAGCCCCGGCACAGCAAACTCATCAATCTGCACTGCTCCGATCTACTGAAGAGGATGCTGGAGAGCGAATCCCTCTCCCCCGTGATGACGTCACGTGGTGGTAGATTTACAAAGTAAATTGAATGAATACTGTTTTCTATGGAGTTTGAAGCTAATCCTCTTTCCCCTGGTGTGTCACCAGGCTTATCACACCAGGGGAGAGAGGGTGCCAAAGAGGATTGAACTTTTTTTTCTGACTTTGGGTTGGTGGCAGTTTTTTTGTGACCTTGGGTTGATGACTCTTTATGTATAAAAAAAACTACCTTTGCTATTTTTTGGTTATTGAAACTCCAAACAGCAGCATGCAGTGATTTGTCTTCATGATTTCCTCTCTAAATTATGTAGCTTCTTGGTTTGTTACAAAGATGTCATAGCTCTTGAAGTCAGTGCTTTTCCTCATAAATAAAGGTAATGTGTCTAATTTGGGCTCAGGTTCAGAAACTGAAACCTACATGATAGAAATAATACCAAAACACTACACACAAATGAAGCTGTCTCTCATTACCCCCTCACTAGACAAGTATACCCTGAGGAGAGTTGCATTCTCTCAGAACGTATGCCCTGGAGAATGTACAGATCTGCCAGCTTCCTTCTCTGTGCTTGTCTCTGAGCTCCGAAATTCATTTCTGTGCTTTAGCATTTTCAGAAAAGTGTAAAAGTGCTCATACATTACTTGGTTATACTTCACCTTACTTTGGTAAGCAAGGAAAAGTCAGGAAACCTTAAATGAACTTTTAAGGTAGCCATACACAGGTTGATCAGATTGATTGCTCTTCTTGTGCGATTTAAATATCGATCATCAGTCTAACATCGATCAGCTGTACCACCACACTGGATCATACGTCTGCTTATCAGCATCGTAATCCTCCCATAGGGGTCAGCATGTATCGCGCCGTTTTCAAAGCAGATCGCCTGTACTGCCCTCCCTCCTCCCTTGTACACATTGTCGGTGTAATTAATGTGGGATGGGAAACACACATACCTCCATTGACATGGAGGTCCACGGCGCCAGATACTTGTACGATCCACAAAAATTTACAGACATGTCTGAACACTGCTTTATTGATTTTATGTTCAAATTCGATCACTTTTGGTTGATCACACCAGGTGACTCGCGACCGACCATCACTAGTCTTATTAGGCCACGTCTCCACGCATCTACAAAATTCATGCATTTTAAAGGATGCATCTGGTACGTTTATTTGGCGCATCCATTCATTCTTATTTTTTGGTACATTTTGAATGCGTTTGGGTACATTTTTTTGTCACATGCATGCATACTCTATGGGTGAGTTTGCACGTGTTGACATGGTCACATGTGCATCCAAACATTGGATTATGTTTTAGTGTCAGTAATCCAAGTCAGTAATCCAAATCAAAGATAAGACGGTTGCCACAATATTATTAGCTTTTATTTATATAGCTCCAAAGTATGCACCGCTGTACATTAAATTAGTTTTAAGATACAACATAAAAGAACACACAGGTACAGGTTATGACACAGGAGGAGTAGAGGACCCTACCTTGGGCTTAAATTTAAAAAGTTGGAGAGAGTATACAAAGTTGGACAGAGTATACAATAGGTAGAGGGAATGGGACCGACATGGTGGTCATGTTAGGAATAGTAAGATGGGTAGGCCAGACTGAAAAAGTGGGTTTTCAGGACTTTTTTGAAGGTGTTAAACATACAAGCAAGCAAATGGGACGAGGGAGAGAGTCCCAGAGAGTAGGAATGGCCCTAGAGGAGTCCTGAAGCTGTGCATGTTATGAGCAGTGAATGACCACTTGACTATTTCTGTTTTTAGACTACTGGGTGTAGCTCTGAGCGATTGAGCTAAAGCTGAATTAGGACAGGGGTCATCTTGCTTGCACAGATGATAATTCATTAAGTAGAACTTACAATTTAAAAGTAAACTTCATCTTTCTTTTAAAGCTTTCTACAGTTTCCGATTTGTTCTAAAACATTTTGCATAACAAGGAAGAGTTTGTAAAAATGCGAAAGATATTAAATTTGTTTCACAGATGTGTCCTGCATCTCTATACAACTAGAGGTCTGAATATGTCCCACTGCACCCATTCTTGTCTTTTTACAACTGAGGCTCATAGTTTATCCACTGCTCACCCTGACATATGTCCAGCCTCCCCTTACACAGGCCACAACCTCTGGACTGGAGGTATTTTTCTTGCTCACTAACACGCATTGCTAATTTTTAAACCACAATACACTGATTTCACACTTGATCTCATTCTGGAGTTCAACGATGGAAGTATAGAAGAAAATGAGGACTTGTGTAATTAGGAAGAATAGGCTTTATGTCATAGCAGAAGAATGTGCTGTGATTTGTCATAGTACAAATGGGTAATTTCATTCTGTATTTTCACTGTTCAATTAGCAAGAAGACTTTTGCCAGTATTGGTTATTGTACTAGTGAGGGAATATGTGATATATTATAATTTTTTTTATAAAAACTACTTTCAGAAACCCAACTATGGTCCTTCAAAGTAAATAACTACAGAAAAGTAGTAAGGTAGCTTATTATTTATCCTCGCTATGCACAGAAAGAAGGTTTATGACTTTACTACAGGCCAAGAGTGTAGATGTCCGTAGCAGTAGATAGGGTGTGTATTGTTGTCTGGAAAACACCCACCACTCTCTTCATATTCATTATACATAGAGAAAAAATTATAAGAGGTAAACTCTATAAGATTAACCATTGTTGATTGCAGTGTGCAGTGAACACAGATTTTGTTTGTAGTGTCAATACATTTTTTACCACCTGTCATGTTTTGTGCCCTTCCCAAGTTTTAATTCAGTGCCTAATGTACTGAGATAAACATTGGAAGTCAAGGTTTGAACTGCACTCTCTGTGGGTTGGATGTTTGGAAAATTAATGGCAACTCAGCCATCCATTGTTAGGGCATTTAATACAATTTCTTTATGTATATTTCATGTAATTAACATATGATCCAAATCAGGATATCTGGGGTTTATTGTTGCAAAGTATAATAATGAATTCAAATATAATTTTACAATGACATATATGTACACCATTCAATAATCCCAACTTTTAAAACAGTGCAAAGAATACATATGGCACACATGAATTGTATGGAAGAAAAGAAGATACCCACAAATGAGTCTCCACATCGGCACTTCACGACATCACTCCGAGGTCGCGGATCTAAAATGTTGAGAACCACTGCTTTAAACAATAGGATCCACCTACAACAAAGCTAACTCACTAGAATAACGTATATATCAGAAATGTCAGTTTTTTTTAAGCTGAATCCAATCAGAACTGAAAGATTTGGTCACCTAGCCAAAATAAAAAGATTCTCATTTTGCTTTGTGAATCCTACTGTATTATTGCTAATGGGATAAAGTATCTGTAATAGGGCGCTGAAAGTAGTGTAGACTTTGTTGGGGTAATGGCAGACAGCACAAAGCACATCTAGCAATGCTTGAAGGAACTATGGACTCCATGCCATGTGAATTCCATATAAAAAAGGAACAGATGGCACCATTGTAATGTAGCAAGCACACATAGAGAAATACCAGTGAGGGTACTGTAAGGAGTCCTTTGTTATATGAGCCTAGCATTCAACAGACAAGTAATAATAAATGCCTATATGACATACTACTTCTGATCATTGCAGACAGATTGTCAGAAAAGATCCAAATAGAAATCTGGGTAAAATTTAACTAATGCACCAAAAACAAAGCCCTTTCAATGTGCATGACAATAAAAGTAAGAATTGGTAAACTAGTATTTCCCATGAAAGTCACTAACAGATCTGGGCAATTATGGGTGACTTTTTTCTGTAACCATGAATCAAACCTGCATTTATATGGAAATCAGATACTCTCTGTAATGGAGGTTTAATCCCATTAGAAACCAGTAACAAAAACATGTGCTCACATAAACACAGCTATACACCTATAATATAATTATTTATACACCAGATGTTTAGTTGGTTGTATTCTCTTTGTCACACTTACCATAGCTAATAGCTTAGTCAATGTTACTAGTGCCTTCAATTCAGCAGGTACACAAACCATGCCACAGTTTAAATCGACTGCATTTATATGAAATGCCACAACGATTATCACAACAAAAACTCAAGACTTCGGTTAGAGCTCAGGAAAGGCATTGGAGCATTCACTAATAGCGCGCTGAAGGAATTTAGTTCTTCTTCCCTTTTTACGTGTAAGCATAGACACATAGCATGGCTTAATGTCATGGTGTCATTTGTTAGAAGGCTAAAGGGCTTCAATGAAGGGCAATGCTGAAATTGTAACTGACAAGCACTCCGTCTTGTCAGAATTGTCTGAAAAGACTAACTGCAAACTAATGACTAGAAAGCCATTGTATGGAAAGAAATAGAAAAAAGTGTGTGTGTTTTTGTATGTGAATTTCTTGTTGAAAAGGGTAACCTTGTCTCTTTTATTTGAAAAAAAAAATCTAGCGTGAATTATTGCTTAGAATTTAAAAGATGACCACTCAATGTGTTTGTTTAGTATAAACACAATTTTAAAGATTAAATGAGTTAATATCAATATTCTGAACAAGTGGCTATTGGAGGATTGTGAAGAGATATTATAAGGCTAGGCTGTTTCTTCTTTTAATTTTTGGTTCAGTTTACACATTAGATTTTTTTAGTTTACATAAAATAACAGAATGGAATACATGACACTAGATTTTTAGGAAATTCTTATTTTGGGGGTTGGAGAGAGCACAACAGTAGCTTGTCCCTTTGTAGCACCTTCTTTCCAGTTAAACTCATATACAAACATATATATATATATATACATATACACGAACCCATACTAACACAATTATATAATAATTATCCCAAGTCTGAATGTATGTATGGACTAAACTATTCAAACATGGGAACTATTTTTTTTATGACAGACAAATTAGGTCAATTTGAAACCCCCTTAGATAATTCTCCAGTTCCTGTTACCTTGCCGTTTCACAAAACTCGTTCTAGCCATTAACATGATGTGAATAGTGTGCATGATTTAACTGAGTGGGGTCAAGTTTGCCACAAGCAAGTATGCAAGTAAGCATGAAAATGAAAGCTTCTAGGGTTCTCCGCTGGCAAATAAAAGATCAAAAACAAAAAAAAACCAAGAGATTAATTCACTGAGCTGCACTTCTATCAGTAAAAAATATCTGCATTGGCAAAATTCTTCAGTACAGAACACAGCTTTCTCCTCCCTTTCATGGGAAACTGGATCCTACTGTAAGTACTACGAGATGAAGGATATTTTAAGACGTAGACAGAATCATTCATGTTATGTGGAGAAACCAATGGCTCAAAGTTAACCCTCCAGCAATCCAACTGAAATCTATGGGATAGAGACCCTCATTTCAAGAGCTGGTTTCTGAAAGATTGTGCTACAAAGATGTGTATGAAGCGGTACTGCAGATCCTTTTTTCCCTGAGATCTAACCTTAAGCAAAATTTGGCAGGAAAAACAAGTATCCCACCATGAATGAATAAAAAAAGGCATTATGCTAATATGGTTATAGTAATACAGCAACACAATAGAAACCTCTTCGGAAATTCTGCAATATTCAGTAACACGTGGTAACAACCATATAACATCTTAATAAATAAGTGAATTAAAAGCTACAAACCGACAAGGGTGTGAGTTTATGGAGGGGGTATCAATGATTGAGCACCTTCAAGATGGGCTCACCATTCTCTGCCTTTGTGGTGCTACCACCCACCATCATTCATCTAAGGAATATAAAGTTTATTTATGGCTGACTGAAGGTGCTCTTGCAGCAAGTGTTAGCCCACTTCCATTCTCAAATGCAGAGTAAATTTTTCTGGGACTCTTCGATGTTACCAAATTATTGGAAAATATCACTACTAGGTAAAAAATGAAGAGATGACTCCATGGTCTAAATTCTAGCACAGGAGTGGTCACTCGGGACCCATAACCCTATTTGGGAAGCCTAAGGCAGTAAAGACCTTTGACCATTGGCTATTGTATGACAGGACAGGTCCATAAAAACGCAAAAATCCACTCAAAGCAAGCATAATGAAGGTTAGAAGGAGGACAAATTCAGGTCAGGTGCACCTGTCAATGAATTCCAAATGATTCTTAAACTGATGCAATTGACAAGAGCCTAAAGTCTATTGCCACAGGCCCTAATTGTAAAGAATGCAGCAGAAGGGGAAAGCGTCCTGGCACAATACTGATTGTAAAATATTACAACAGTGTACCAATTACCGTACGTAGGCACACTGATCCTACAAAACCTGTTTTTTTGTGTTATCATTTTTTAAGAAAAGTGGAGTTTTCCTTTAAGGCTATAAAAGATATGACCTTGAAGGCAGGAAACTTCCACTAAAACAGCAATCCATAAGAAGACAGATAACTTTATTGATTGAAGCGGCTTAGAGACATGATCATACAAGTTACCGGAGGACAGCTTAACCTGTTTTATGCACCAGCGTGCAATTTGTCAGGCTGCGATGTGAATACAACATCATTGGAGTGCTTACCATTTGCCTTTTCAGACTTTGTATGCTCAAATAGCAAACAGAAATGTTATAAAAGCTTAGCTATGAAACGGATAAATTAGAATTATACAATGCAATGAACCAAGTTATCTTCTATTACTCATGGTTAAAGATGATTATCTATTTGAAATATTTTGCCAGACAGGCATTGAAGGATAAGTGCACTTAAAGGGCTTGTAATGAGGATGTTGCATAGGATGTAAACAAACCATGAGATCCCAGTAACAATCTACAAAAGTGGATGAAGGGTTAGGTTACTGAAAGAAGACAAGAGGATAAGTAAAGCTAAACTGAGCTTGAGGCAAACTGCTAAAAATATATATGATATATATAGGAGAGGTCTTTTACCTACCAATGTATAAAGCTGGGCATACACGTACCAATTTCTGCACGATCCGATCCCCAAACCGATGCCGTGCACGCTCCTGCATGCCTTAAGGATCGGGTCGTGCAGGAATAGGAGGCTGCAACTGACGAGCATTGGGCTAAAATCAGCCGTCCTGTCGGATCGCACAGAGATCTGACAGGATGGTAAATTTTAGCTCAATTCCATTAGTTCCGCTGGTGACGGCTGCCCCCAGCCAAACTAATGAGCTGCAGATAAAGAGTGCCATCCGATTCTCGGCACTACCCGGCGTTATGACATCATCACGCCACTCCTAGTGCAAAGAATCGAATAAGGAATACCATCTATTCCCAGCTTAAGCAATCGGTATCTTCCCAGGCAATATATCAACTGCTAACATATCTATCATATAAAACATATACGTCTCCCATTCTTGTCAATTTCAAGTACTTACACTTGTTCTATTGTAATATGTTTATTGAATATCTTTTATATCTAACTATCAGGTTTAAAAACTTTCAGTTTTTTTGATTTTATATTGTTACAAGGACTGAAAAATTAGACACTGGAGATGGCAATCCAACCCCGCATATGAGAATTAGAATTTTCATTTTGTTTTATACACTGAATGATTATCTTTCATAAAAGGTTTAAAACAGCCCCATCTAGTCCATAATTAGCTGTTCATAAGCACTTCATAATTTTTGTTTTCTTCTACAAGAATATCTATAGCATGAAAAACATCTCTCTGTTTACATGCTACATCTCTGTGGTATAACTGATTGGATGAACTAAAATGGTTTCTAAAAAGAATCCATTTCAGATTAAGGAATTAAATTATCTCCCTTTGCTGGACAAGAGAATGTTATGGCCCAGAGAATTTGATGAGCCACAAGTGGTGCAGGGACAGGGAACTGGCCTCTTGTGGAACATCACAAACTATCGAACACGGAAACTAGAGTGGCTTATGCCAAATTATTCACATCTGACTAATAGGAAAGATCCAGATGCCCATTTGGCTAGCACCATGCGGTTTGCAAATACCAAACCAGATCAAAGCAGCTCAGGCAATACAGATAAAGAAATCATTAGACAACTGTTTAACTGTTATTTGTTATTTTAACTAAGCAAACTAAGTCTTAACATCAACCTGTTATAGGGAATCATTCCAAACATTCATTTCAGTGTGACATTACTGAAACTCAATTGCATCAATGTTGTTAGACTGAAATGTTGACTTTTGACCAAAAAGCCATTAATTTTGTCTGGAAGCTTTCATATTTATTTCTAGTCTGAGTAGCAAGACATACATAATGTTTCTCCAATACTGACAGAAAATGTTCAGCGCATACATATAAGATCAGGTCCTACACCTAAGAAATTAATTACATAGTACCTTCATTGCTCTTGAGTTTATCCTAGAAGGTCTCATTCAACCATGTAGATGCTGAACCATGCTTCCTGTACTAATTTTGGTGAGTAGTTTGTTATCCTAGTGGTAAAATAGAGAGCCTATGGGGCAAATTTGACAATAATGAAGACACACTTCTTCTGTTGATGACTACAGACTAATCCAATGTTGTGAGTTAAAGAAGCTAAGACTGTCTTGTTTTCATGTATAAACTGCAGTTACAAAAGCAACCTCTAGCAAACTTTAAATTGACAATACCCTGTATGTGATTTAGTGATCTGTGTTTCTAGTTAGTCTCTAAATTACTAAATGAGCTCTATGAATACACCCTCTTTTTTGGAATAGAAAGAGTAATCTGCCATGATCTACCTTGGAATGGCTTCGGGTTTTGAATCCTTAGGTTCCCAAAAAAGAGAAGAGAATGCAAGTAACCAGTTGGGATATAGGCAGAGCACCCACAGAGTACTGTGTGGTGTATACAATTAAAGCCTCCTCTTATATATGGGGATTTGGGCAGCTGCTTAATATACAGGCTAGAAAGGTAATACAGCCTACTCCAGTATAGAGAGCAGCAGTTGGGGTCCAGTCTGCTTCCTGCTCAGTCACCTCCATCAGTGGCCCTATGTTTATACTTTACTCATTTACCTGTAATACAGTTCAAGTAAGTGATTTAAGCATAAATGATTCACTTGGTACTGCCTGAAAGTAAAGGAACAGGAAGTCTTTAGTAGTCTGGGGTTAGTTGTATCTAACATGTTGGCATTCTATAATCATGATTATATTATATCAAATTAGTTATATTTTGCCAACATAGAATTTAAGTTGCAAAGAAGGGAATGTATGTAGCTTGAAATGTGACTTTATATTTTTTTGTCTAATTGGGGTCATTTATGAATTTTGTTAAATGGGGGGGGGGGGTGTTATTAATACTGTACAGCATTGTATATCCAGATATATTATGTTACATTAGTTATTGTGGCCCTCCATGAGTTGAGAAAAGGTAAGATATATGGACAGGTCTGATATAAACATGTCATGTTTGAATACAAAGCTTCACCAATATGGTGAATTGACAAATACGAAGAATTGTCAAGGAGGATAGGGATGGCCATAGGTAGACTTTTACAATAAACTCCTCCAGAACGTGCTCAATTCTAGCTAATTTGAAGATATTGTCAGGAATATGCATTGGCTTTTCTGTAAAATAAATGTTTAATTAATATATGATGATTCTCATCAATTTAGAAAAGCTCACACACAGCATACAATCAATTATCATGTATGGGACCAGCCAGATGAAATTCCCAGAAACACACAAGAACAAGTAACCTTCATTCAGTGCCTGGAAAAGAGGTTTTATTCATCGGCAGATTTATGGTAAAGCTGAGCAGAGCAGAAAGGTAAAGAGCAGAACTTGTTCAATCAGTTCATTTGTAATGTCTTTCAAAGTATAGGTTAAATCTCCTTGATATCGAAATAGTCATTATAAGAGAGAGAGAGAGTTTCCCAGAGTTTAGCCTGGGGTACCAGATACTTGGTCCTCAGACTTGGTCCTCAAACATTACTCCGGACAAAGTTTTCCAATGGATCATGACATATTATTAAAAAAAGATCAGTTGGCTCTCTAAAGGCAGTTTGTGAATATAACAGGCTGGAAAGAGTCAGACAGCTGTCATTTAGTCACCAGATGACAAAATATGTAGTCAGGAGGCAGAACTTTTGCTTTTTTGAGCAATAAAAGTTGGCAAGAAGTCCTTCACCTCAGTGACAGGGTTGACATTTTCAAATACTTTGTTTGATGATGATCTTTACAACATAAACACAGTGAAACAGTGTTTGTAAGTTTTAAAGGAAATCTATCTAAGGAGAAATATTAGGGAAGACATTGATGGCATGCCTTTACTTTGAAAATTATAGTTGCTAAGGTTCATACTAATCCAGCAAGTCCGTGTATAACTGACTAGGGACAAGCATGGAGATCAAGAATTCAGATTTTATTTTTTGTGATCTACTTTCATGCCAATAACATTTGAAAAAGAATAGGCATAAGAAATATCTGATAGAGACTCTAGCATTTTTTTTACCAAATGTGAAAGTGCACTGTAAAACCAGTAGAGGAATACTCAACTTTAAAGCAGGAAGTTTGTTGACAGTTACTTTTAAAAATCTTAAATTGTCTCCCTTATTGCATATTGGGGTGTGTTGGATAGCCTTTCCATCTGTGGTTTCCACCTGTGGTTCCCTCTAGTCACTACAGAACACAAAAGTGATGTATGGGTTGACATGAAACATAGCACCCACTGGTGGAAGCATCAAACATGGAAATGGTGGATTGTAGCACTGAAAGGAGCTCTTAAAACAAGTCAATTCTTAACATCTTTGCAGATTTGTCCAGAAAAAGAAAAAAAAAAGAAACACAAATTTGCATAGCTTATCATAAAATGTACTTTTCAAAATATTATCCAATTCCACCGATTGCATAGGACAAGATAATGGTAGCGAAGCAAATTCTGTTTCCTGAAGCCTAGAAGATTAACATACAACTAAAGGCTGCCATACACGCACCGCCGACCGATGAGCATGCTTGCTCACTGCGATCGGCCGCCGATTGGGGGTGCCCACATGGAGCAACAGGTCCCTGTCCCCCCACAGCTCGGCTGGACAGAAAAAACGGACATGTCCGATATTCTCTGGGCGATGCCAGGGACATCTCTATGGTGATGACCACTAGGTTTGTTGAATGTAGAGTAACTGTGAATCAAAAGAGAAGAGTACATTTTCTAAAGAAAACATGATAGTATCAGAGGAGCACAACAGGGCAGCCTGGGCTATTAGAATTAGTAATGTGATGAGCACAGGTCTCCAGCCCACACTCATTGATATCTGCGAAATAAGAGAATGGACCAGCAGGAGTTTTTTCTTAATATACAGACATAACATATTGTACAGTCTCTTTATTGTGTTGTGTCATTACAGAATAATTATCCTTACATACTGTAGTGTGGTGTTTGATTACTCCGTTCCTATAGATCTTGATACTGCAGAAAGTTAGTTAATTAGCTGTGATTTTAAAATAATAAATGTATATGTAATTTTTTAAATATACAATGATTGTGGTAAAGCAACATCCTTGTATGCTACCTATGTTAGGTTGTTCACTAAACCTTCCTGAAGATCTATTGTCCATAAGTAGTGATGTCCGAACGCCGGCCGTGTCCTTCCGGGAACGGGCGGAGTGGACTTTTAAAAAAGTCAGCCGTCCGCCCGTTCGCGGACAGATTCAAATTCCCCGCCTCTAGACGGGGAATTTGAATCGGAAAACCCGGATGTGACGTCAGTGACGTCACATCCGGCACCTGGAACGCATAGTTCCTGGTTGTGCTAACCGGATGTGACGTCACTGACGTCACATCCGGGTTTATGAGCCGGTTTTTCTCTGAAAGACGTTTTTAAAATGTTTACAGTTGTGACCAATTTCAAGTGTGTGATACTGTGGTTTGGGTTTCTTTATGAACCTTTAGAAAGTGTGATAACTGTAAGTTATCAAGTTTAATGTAGCCCCTAAACATATTTATATGTGATGTCTTGATTACCTGTTGGAAATCTGTTCTCCAACTTCCTTCTTGAGTCTACTAGACAGGATATAAACAAAAATCTTTTTTTATTTAACCTCCCTAGCGCACTGCTGAGGTCCAGATTGTTGTACCAAAAGTGCACCATAGACTTCAATGGTACATTTTTCTTTATGTTGTAGGCCTGTAACTTCCCAAAATATGTCCGTACAAGGGTCTAATAGACATCCTGACTATAATAATGTTTGAAACAAACAATTATGTAAAATAAAAAAATAAAAATTATTAATACATTTAATGAGAAAGCACAAAAAGCAGGGCACAAAGCTTTGCTGCTATGTACTAAATCTCACCCAAATAAAGTCTCTGGTGCCCCAGATGTGCCCATTTGCAGTTAACCCTTTCTAACCTGGTGTGATGGATGTGGTAAAATCACACCAGGTTAGAAAGGGTTACTGCAAATTTACACATCTGGGGCACCAGTGACTTTTTATTTGGGCGAGATTTAGTACATAGATGCACTTTGAAATCAGTTTTCTACATAGAAAACTGATTTCATGCAGTGTACTTTCAAATCTCCCGCCGCCTCCCCTATGTGACGTCATCACATCACTCAGAGGGGGGAGGGGGGAGAAGAAACGGAGGCATGCTGGCAGCCTTGTCACATCGGGGACACCGGGACAGCGCAGAACTCTGAGTATGCGCTTCCGGTGCCCCGATGTGTACTGGACGGCAGCATCTCGTCCAGTGCTATAGTAGCACTAGCAGTGCTGGACGAGATGCTGCCGTCCTGACCGCTAGGGCGGTTAATCTTATATTTTTAAATCATACCAAACTATCCAAAATAGTTGTATAGTTGAGCAAGATTACACCAGCTCTATAGAACACCCTGATTGGGGAAAATCATAACTTTGTCCTAGCTCTGTAAATCGCCTTGATTGGGCAACAATCATTGCCTTGTCCTTTTTTTCTTTTACACAAAGTGTTCAGCAAAGACAGAACACAATATTTCATGTCAAAAGGGCTGCTCAAGCCAGAGCTGATGTACCCAATCAATCTTTAAGTAAATCTTACAAAGACAAGCCTTCTTGAGTGTGCTAAAATCAATTTTCGATGGCGTTTTAAATCCATTTCTCTCTGTTTGCATAAACATCCGATTAGAAGATCGGTTTTATCAAGGACTGAAAGGACAAATATCACGGTGTGATAAAACTGCTTGTGCTTGACTTTGTTTCTCTGCTTAGAGCATTGTGAACATTGGATTATTGTATAGCACATCATTATTTTGGAATGCTAGGAACTTTCTAAACAAGCTGGTCCTCTACGGAAGTTTATCAGATCTGCTTTTAGTGGTCAGAAAGCCACAATTTACATTGGTTTTATAAAAAATATAAATGTTTTCCCTCCTGTGTCTAATATGAGTAAATGTGTGTACAGAGCGTAGAGGAGCACCAGTTGTGTTTAGAGTTATGGTTGTGTAGTCTCTATGATGCCAAACTCTATGGGGGCTCACCCAGGAGAAACAGCGGAACTGAAACAACAGCCAAAGCTAAAGCCGAAACTCCATTTAGTGTAATGTGCTACAGAGCAAAACAAATATTTTGGTTGTATGTATTGATCTGTTCAGTACAATAAGCTTTTTGTACACCAGGAGCAAAACAGTCCCTTTGCAACTTGAGAAAATAAACTTCAATAAACTCCAAAGGCCATAAGTCCGTCATCACTTGCAATGATGACGTGTTGTTGATATACGAAGTTCATAGTTGCTTACAGTATTTTGGTACATTTTGAACATGCTGTTAGAATGTTAAGACTGTTGAGGTCACAAAACATAGTATAATGTAAATAATAAATTTATAAAAAAATGGGAATTCAAACGTCTACTACAGAAGCAGATCTTCTATTAAATTATCCCAATTCATATTTATATTGCATTAAAGAATGCTGAAGCACTTCAGGTCTATAACAGAACATTTTGGGAAATTAAATGCTTAAATTCTGCTGATGTCATCACCTCACAATGCAACCCAACAGCTGACCACATGACCTGCACTGAGGGATACATATGACGTTTGAGAAACCCATGTCTAAACCTAGCCATACACGCATACAATCTTTCTTCATTAATAGATCTTCGAATCAATCAGCTTGTGTAATTTAAATATGGGCTGTCACTCTTATATCAATTCATTGTACTACCACACAGTGTGATTGATTATTTCCAAAGACCTGTGCACATGCTCCATATATCCTAGGATACAAAGCCTTTGAAATACCTAGAAAACTCGTCAAATAATGAATTTTACCAATTTGTCCGATCATTGCTCCATTGTTTTAATGTTTAATTTGCATCACTTTTTGTTGACTTAAACACATTTTTTTTGTAGTTTGAAGAAAAAAATCTAATTGTTGCTGGTTTTGTTATTTATTAGGTTATGCTGTTCAAATATCTAGGTAGATGATGTGTATACCTACTGACTTCAACCCTTCTGTAGCATACACTTCTTTGCACATAATTAGATAAGCATTCATTGAATGAATTTATCTCCTGGGTGTTATGCCCGAACCCAGTATGTTCACAGTTTATTCTTAAAACAAACTGTGCCAGCACCAGGCAAACACGTTAATGCTGATTAGTGATGGCCAAACTGCCCGCAAGCCGACAAGCAGTATGGGTGTTCGCCATCGAGAAGGAGCTCTCTATTCTCCGGAGCAGTGAGATCCTAGCGGAGGAAGAATCTGTTCACTAGAAGACCGGGCATGATGCCCTGTCACAACCAGGAACTATGCGTTCCAGGGACCGGATGTGATGTCAATTATATTATATTATGTTATATAATATTTGCAATAAAAATGCAGATTTTTGTGGTCAATACTATAACATATTTTTAAGACTAAAATCGAAATTTGGCTCAAGTCTCTGTCGAGATTAGACTATGGTAAATGTCATCGAAAAAGTTGAAATTTCGACCATCCCTTTGAGTAACATTGTTTTATGAAGTTTTTGCCCTTCTCTGTGCATCTCCTCCTTTTGTCATCCAATAGCTGATTTGAGCTGAGTGAGTTTGACTTTGAGCCAGTCAGTCAGTGATCCCCCTCTATGCAAAGTAGTCTGGGTCACAAACCAGGAGGATATGGCCAGGAATAATGGAGTGAAAAAGTAGAATTATTTTCCTGCACCCACTTGAAATTAACAAACATCTAACTCTTGTGGGGACCCAACGCAAGGAGAGGTAAAAGAAAAATGAATTAATCTTTAATTAATTGAAATTTTTTTTGGGCAAAACCAGACCAAAACTAATGAGGTGGCTAGCCTCTTGATGGACTTTCTAATCTTTAATTAGGTCTATCCCATAGTCATGTATACCTATATCTCAGCAAACTCCAAGAGAGCTCAAGATGTATACTGAAGACTTTGGAGCCATGTGGGTATAGGCAGGGCACTTTATTTGACATTTTATGTAGAAGTTTTACTATAGCAGGTACTTATATTGCAGGTACTTTGCCTATTAAGATGATAACACAGGTTTACTGTGCTGTGCAATCTGCTACAAATCCATCATGAACACATGTGCCGCATACATCTTAGAGCAATCGAAAGCTCAGGAGCCGTGTAAAGTTACATTTGTTGTCAAAAGCCTGGCATCTTAATACACTCTGTGCCATGTAGAGTTAAATCATAAAAGCATTTAGTCTCCTGTAAAAAGTTTTATTAGCCTAAAGTTTAGTGTGCCGTCTGTGACAGTCAGACAACAAGGCTGTTTTACTTTTAGAACTTATATTTCTAAAAATTGTTTACTTTATTCCAGATGGTAAAATTAAATTACATAAACACAGTCAGCAAGTTGAATCCTCCGATGTATTCATTTCCAGCGCAGAAGCTTCAAAAGCCCGTCCATAATTTTGTTAGTGATGTTTGCAAACAGCTGTACCTGACATGACTGCATGTTGTATGTGTCAGCGTAAAAAAATTAAATATTCCTAAACCCCAATGTAAAGCGACCGTACTGTTAGCAAAACATGGGCAAACAAAACGTCAAAAGCTTGATTCACTGACGTGGCCTGGATAGTAACAGTTACATTTCTATCCAAAGCGGGGTGTTTCAAGAAACCAAACTATGAAAAGAAGATCTACGACAACAATCTACAGACTGGTAACACTTAGCCTGTAATAACTAATAATATATTAATAATATTGATCATGTCTAGCCAATGTTTAATAGCACATTGTTTCCCAATAGACAAATATTTTTCTAAACCTAAATCAGTTAAATTGATGCATCTATTACACTACTTTAGGTTATGTTTAACGCTGGTCTACAGTAGGGTATACAATAAAAAAAAAAAAAAAAACATTCTGATGTTAGAATAAGCAGAAAAATTACTTTATGAGACTTCTGTTGCTTGTTCACTCTCCAAGCAATTAGCCGTTTGTGACTAGTGACTAGAATATACATTTATTTTGAATAGGGTACAAAAAAAAAGTGTCCACCATACAGATCACTTCAGTTTATCATGTAGATAAAACAATGTTCTGCAAATGTTCGCCTATCCATTAAATTTGGGGTTGAATCAATTTTATTAGGCTTTTCATTTGAATACATTTAAAGCAAGAGGCAGCCAAGCATCATGAAAAGAAAAGTTGGGACTATGAGGACAAAGTGAGGATAAACACTTTATAAAGATGAAATGAGTGTGTGTTTATCATATTACATTTCTCACAAATCAGAGATCTTCATCTGTAAAATAGGTAATATTGGGTTATGGAAGATCTCTGTGCTGATAAGTAATTCCAATTTATGAAATCACATAAATTGCCAAAATCTTTAGAACGTTGCAACATTTTGGAACATATGTGCATAGAGGACGTAGTTTGTTTCTGAAAGTGGCCATACAAGGTAAGTTTTGATCAACTTAATTTGATTTAGTCATAAGCAACAATTTCACATAACATGATCTGTGTTCTCATTGTCATGGAGTTTACATGTTTTGATCTCAAGAGGGCTTCTTCAGGATGTAGACAATGTGGATCATTATTGTTTAACACCATAAAGTGGAGGACACCCTGGAGAAGGGTAGTGGTCAGTTGACCAGAGCTCCCCTGTTCTAAAAAGATGGACACTTTACATTGTGGACATTGCAACCAGAGGACAACAACCAATGCTGTAACTACTGTTACATACAATTGGGACTTCACAACTCTCATCTAGTTTTAGCAGCAAGGATATTGTCTGATAAACAATCCTAGATATAACTAGTATGGCCCTTACTCTTCCCTAGGTGCATCTCTGCCTGATACTGGATTGTGTTGAAATGATCCCTCTGATGGTCCTACCTATCTTACTGTAGCAATATGAATTGACTCATTAGAAAAGTCTGCTACCTTATTGGATGTCACTAGAGACAAGGATTTGCTACTTTTATCCATGCAATCATTCTTTGTATCTCAGAATTAGAGAGGAGCTGTGATTGCCACAGCCTGCCTGGTCCCTGGAGAAAGTCCCTCCCCTGCCTACTTCAAGTTAATTTAGCTTTTCCAGTAGAAATCATTATACCCATTAAACTATTATATCAATGTTATCAAGTTCATTGAAACAACAAATGATAAGTTGCATGAGCTTAAAAAGTAAACAATCATTCCAGTTAAAAAGTAGAAGCGCTTATGTAAGATCTTTGCGGACTGGCGCTGTGTTCAAACCGGGTTTGTTAGCAGTAGGATTAATGCCGGGTTGTTTAGGGAATATAAAGTTAAGCAAGTAATTTTCATTTGGAATGGGCAAATGTCATGTAGAAATTAAAAAGGTAATTTTCCACTTACAGATTATACCAATACAGACACTTTTGGTTCAGTAGTTAAATATTAAAGCACTCAGCCATGTTATTATCGTTTATGTGCCATTTATTTTTAGTTTGTTGCTCTATGGAAATATTTTAATGAACCTGGCAAGAAAATATTCATAAAAATAGGGAAAATGTAGATAAAATGTAAACTTCAGCAATAAAGAGTTTAATCTAATCAGTAGCAAGATGAGCTGGGAGTAAAGAGTGCCTTTAAATCAAGCTTCAGATAGGGAAGGATGAGAATTAGAAAGAATTATTTATGAAAAGTAGTGCGGCTATCGTGAAACAGATTCAATGATTAACCCATTAATACATTTCTGAATATGAGCCTGGAATTAAGGTCATTTTTGTCTTATAGAAAGGATTTTTCGGATCTTTTATTTTTTTCATCAAATTATAAATGGACCGGGGATGTTATAGAACATAATGGAGAATTTCCTAAGCAGTATGAAATGTTTCATTCATTAGTTTATCCCATAACAACTTTCATTTTATAATATATAACTCACATGATATCAGCTTATTATAAATTATATTATATGCTATTATATCAGTGTAAAACATTGGGGGAGATTTACATACGGATTAAGATTTGTTTATTTTGGGAGCAAATGTATCACTTATCCTCTTAATAAACTAGGTGAAGCTGTGCTGACTTCCATCAGCCAATCATCGGCACAATCAAAATGAATTTTCTTAACTTTTTTGTTTTCTGTTTGAAGATTCTTTGCAAATTGAGGATCTCTTATTTTAATACTGGCACAAATGGATTAATTTTCTGGTCTCACAGAACAAGGTTGTCCAAGTCTAGTCTTCACGGGATGAAGTAAATGAATAAACAGAATTAGGTAAATGAAGTGCAGAGTGGTTTACAAAGAGATTTGAAAGTATGTATTATTTATTATTACCAAATTCCTGATCTGCATGTGGTCTGCCTGTCACTGGTACAAGTTTTGTTAGGTTTTACCAATATTTAAAGAAATTATACATGTCTTATTCATACCCGTCAAATATCCCATTTTGTACAGGAAATTTTTTTTATGTGGTGTTACTCTACCTCCTATGTTTCCACCCCACTTGTATAAATAATGTGCGTGGTGGGACATTAGCAGGGAGAGCAATGCCCTCTCTCTCCCAAATTATCCCACAACTAAATGGAAGGGAGGCCTCCCGATACCGTATAGTGACCAGGAAAGTCATGTTTTTTCCTGCATTTGGAATGCGGAAGAACCAAGATCCAAATACCAGACATCACATCAGGGATGTCACTTCCTGTATTTGTCTCTCATTCTGCCACAATGATGTTGACAGGTATGTTTATTACCAACAACAATATAATGGTAAACACACACACATATTTATACATATATACACACACACACATTATACTTAAAGCGGACCTACCACATTGTAGGTCACTTTGCACTATCAGCATCAGGCTGCCAATAGATAGGGTAATCACTGTCCAAAAAGAAAAAAAAAAAAATCTTAAAGCAGGAAAGACAGATTTTACGAGGTAGCACAACCCATGCTGTGACGTTGAGCCGCGGCGCCGAGGTCCCTTGTT
>CM070032.1:181020251-181039607 GCA_036250615.1 Ptychadena robeensis
ATGTCCGTGTAATGTATGTGGGGGATTTTTTTTTTGAGTTTACTTCCGCTTTAATATAAATAAGTGTACTTAGTATACTTTATAATAACTTTATTCTTTAAAATATATATTGTTGGTTTGTGCATAATAGGATGTATGGCACAATACAATGCTGGCCATTTTTGCCTTGTGTTAAAGAATAGGAAAAACAAGACAGGTTTCCTTTGTGATCGACCAGAAAATCCAAATCCACCACTACAGGGCACACATGGGCTATGTTGTATGCATAAAATGTTTTGATTTTAAGAGTTTTAACTGCACCTACCGATCTTTTGAACAAGGTATCCTGTTTGGTAGAATCGGCATGATTGTCCTACAAATTGCTGAAAAATTATGGGGTTTCTTGCTAGTAGTCACAAACATTTTCAATCCTGAGTGTTCATTGTGACCCACAACTGAAAGTATTGGGAAAATGAGCATCCGAATTGGGAAAATGGAGCAAGAAGTGTCAAAATGTGGATTGCCATGTGTGTCCTATTCACAATATTATTTTGAGGACAATCAGACGTGATACATGAAGGGACCACATTTAAATGTGAAATAGTTATTTTTATGGTGTCTGAACCATGAGGAGACCCAACTTTTTTGTCTTATAAGGAAATGTAAAATATTAGGCAGTTGGTTTTATTGCTGTGGTTAATTGGCTTTTGGCTTTAAATTAGGCACGATTACGCTCTCAATGCTGTTAGAACACCTGGCTAGACCTTTCAACAGGACACATAGGCATGTTTTAGTAGGGACCTGGTTTCATGGATCTAATCTATTTATATAAGTAGTATACAAGGCATCTGTTACAAAAAAATGGAAGCAAAACTTCAATAAAAAACTTGATGCTGACAAAGGTGAAAGCACCAATACAGCTAATAATATTTAACATGATTTTTTCCCATATAACTCCCTTAAAGCTTTTGGTGACAATGATTTGGCTTCCCATGGTTTTTGAGAAAAGTCTAGTCTTGTAGTCTATTTAACCCCAGAATATGAATACTTTTACATTTTCCTGATCTATTCTAAAGGTAGCCATCATCAATGTGATCAGATCATGTGACCGAAAAGTGGACGATTGATCGTAAGCAATCAAAGTGCACACCATCTTTCTTAACACATTTATAGTCAATCTCTGCCCAAAAATGATCACAGGCTCCCAAAAAAGGTTGATTTCCTGAATTCATTATGTGTGGGTGAATGTATCTGAAGTGCTTGTATATACTTCACAAGTCTTATCGAACAGGAATCGATCAAGGGTCACCACTAACGATACATTGGTCACGAACTATCAACCAAAAAAACCCTGAAATGTCCGATCGCATTCTGTTGGATCTCTTCTTCAATATCATTTTTTGGGTTGATTGTACTAGGTGGACAGGAATTGATTCCCGATCGTTCGACCTCACCAATAGAACAGAAAAATAGCTTTTCACACCAAATATTTTAGGCATCAAGATACAAGATGCCCAAAATGCCATAAAATATAATACTTTTTATTTTTCCATTAAAAACATTCACAATATATTCCCTTTAAATTAGAAAATGGTTCAACATTTAATAATAAACATTTAATTTAAAAAACTCTCTACAATAAGAAAAAAAACCCAGTTAGATTCTTTTTCCAGAAAATTTCACGTTATCAGCTCAATAAGTGAAAATGAGATTTTCCGTCTGGGCGAAATTTTTGTCAACACCGAAAACAGAGATTTTGCAGAAAAATGAATTTAGCAAAATACGCCTCATCCCTAATAACAACGGCGGCAAGTGTTATTGTTTATTTGAAGAAACATGATGTAGTGTGCCCACCTGAGACTCATGGGCAAACACGAAGAAGCAGCTCTCATATTTAGGACAAAGGGGTTAAAAAAGGCTATTTTGGCAAAAATGACTGTTTTGAATTCATCGGTGTTGTTTAATCTCTGTGGGGACAAAGTGAGAGAAATAAACCTTGCTCTTCACTGATTACGGGATGTGCCAAGACATACAATAAGATCATTTAACAAGGATTAACATTAAAAGAAATGAAGATTTCTAGCTTTGTTTCAGGCTAGTCACCTTTGTGTTCATTTACTAGAAATAAGACTGAAAGCTTCTGTGGCATGCAGAGTAATACACAGCTCTGGTTAGTACACTTCCACCATTACCATTTGTCAAAAAGCTCACAAGAGCCATGCAATAATTATTCTCTCTTGATGTCGCTTTCACAATAGAGGCGGAAAAATAAGGCTCCCGCCAGACGACCTTCCAAACAGTTCATTTTACATAATTAGGTCATATATAACTTAACCCCAGCTGTGCCATGCACACACATGAGGCCTCCTGTATATACTGTAAACAGCCAAACCAATGTATCAGGAAGCCATATTCATCTTCCATATTCATCTTCCTCTGTCTGACCTATATTACTGTTATGAGTTGGAAAGGAGGAAAGAGACACTTGGAGACACTTATGCCTTTGGACTGATATACATGACGTTGTATATATTGATAAATATACAAAGATAGAAAGACTGATAATTATAGCCAACCTAATCAGTCAATCAATAAATGTAACATAATGATAAGATACAGACATCCATTACAGATGGATAGAATAGGCAAAGAGGCTTCATCTGCATAACCCCCGTGTGATACAAAGAGATGTAAAATAAATGATAATATGACTGCCATTAAGCATGATAGGGATCTTTTACAGTCATCTGATGCTGAGAATTAGTTGATGGCAGTTCACAGGAAAAATCACTCTGCCATCTCTTCCAGGCCTGTCATTTGTCACTCTGTACAAGCCCCCTACATAACACAGTTAATGTATTTCCCATCATAAAGTAGATATTTATGCAAAGCATAGAAATGATATTACACTTGCCGTTCAGAGTTGCACAGGCAGAAAACAAGGATTAGAACTGCGTTGCGTCTGTTCATCAGCCCATGCTAAATGATAATAGCTATCCCGATATGCAACGGACGCAACACTAAAATTACACATTAACAATGGGTACCAGAATTGTGCTAATGGAAACTGACCAATGCTATACTTTCGATGTATTTTTTATTGAATTATTATATATTGAGTTATTAAGTTATACATGAAAGGGGAAAGCATTAAAAGAGTACCGAGTACCAAAAGCAGCTAAATCAGAATTAATAGTCTCAGTAAATGTGCAGTGATATATATAAAACACACACACACATTGACATATATACACACATACATAGAGGCACATTTTTTGGTATTTTCTCTTGCGTAAAATCATTCTTCTGTTACGCAGCAGAGAGTAACAGAGATATCTTAATTGTCTTCCTAATTTTTGGATTTTTAGAAAATGAAAGAATCCCAGAAGACTACAAGAATCACCTGTTTACATATAACCCTGTGACTCGTACATATGTCTGCCCATAAGATCTAGATGTCAGTGACTAGCATACAAAGGACATTTGGTGTTAAACAGCGAAGGGACAGCTGTGCCAGGCAAGAATATGACAGCGTCCTCTGAAAACACTTCATCAGCTTATGTCCGGCTAATAATACATCAGTTAGAAAGGGAACATGCAAACCATTTGTGCAAATGTTCAAAGCCCAATCTTTGTATTCTAGACATTCTGCCGGAAAATAAGCTTCCTTTGGATGAATCCTAATTCACTGAACATTGACAAACTGATCAACGCTTGCTCTTGTGCCAACTCTGGACAGAATACAAGACCACAGCTGTTCCTTCATGCCAGTAGAGTTTCAAGTTGTTGCTGCTACAACATTTCTTGAGTAGTTTGGCTCGGGGATATGCCACCTGGATCAATCAGAGATTATTTGCAGAGGGAATATTCAAGTTGAAGATTTGCAATGTGGCCACTTTCTAAATAAACTGTACCAAAATTGGTGGGGTGTGACATTTTGTCCAAATTTTTGGATCTTCACCATTAGGGTAGAAGACATTCTGATTAGATGGACAGATTTGCCTAACATAGTCTACAAAGAACTTGCCAAATGCTCTTTTGTTGGATAAATTATGGTTTGTAGTAAGTATAAAATTATGGTTTGTAGTAAGTATAAAAATAATATTACAGATTGTTGAGCCAGCCAATATAAGAATATCTTAGGCATTCACAGTGAACTTTGTTTCCAAGTGGAGCTAATTGGTACAAGTATTTGAGCAAAGTTGTAGGGGTTTTGCTCTCTTAGACGGTTTTAGGCTAGGTAAGGATGTTCAATGGATGTGGACAGTGGTAAACAATATTTTAGAGCTACTTTAAGCATAATTAAATTTTTAATGTGAGCCTACACCTTTCTATGAACCTTTTTGTCTCAATGACTCCCTGACATTGCATAAGGCCTAGACTTTAAAGCCCCATATTTAAATTGTAGCATATAATATAAAGAATTCCTGCATTTTCATTGGTAAGTACAGAAGAAATGTTGCAAAAAATGCTCACTTTAATATATAACAACAAAAGCCACATGTCACGTACAATGTTCTTTAAATATGGTATTTACAGCATTCTTTTTTCTATTTCTTAAAATCCACTATACAATTGTATGTACAAAAGAGAGATGAGGGAAATTAGTTGTCCATTCAGCAGACGCTCCATGATTTCTGTATACCCTAGATCTACGGAACAAAATCAACCACCAGAAAAGCGCTAATAAAGATTATATCTGTTTATCTCCAGAGTTTGTTCATGTTCTGGTTACCAAAACACTGAAATGCACAATTAAAGCGAATCAAGCAAACCATAAAAACGGAGTGCTTTGTCATGCGGAAATTCAGTAATTAAATAAAACAGCATGTGACATCTATGTTTCTCAGTGTCTTGATTGATGTTACAATGTAACACAAAGCCTCTCCTAGGTGTAGCCATATTGAATGTTTATCTGCAGCATGTGGGCACAATTTTCTGTTTAGGATGCTGTTTTACTGTGGATACCATACAGTGAGGGATTTAGAAAAAGTAAATAAAAGACTTCAGAATGGCTGACTTTCCACTGCTGGTTACTCACTCATAAAGGAAGAGATTTAAATATGATTAAGAAGAAAAAATAATACCAAGTACCAAGATAATATGTGTATGTGTGTGTGTTGAATCATGACTGGTAAAACTATATAACAAAATTCAGGCATCTTAAATTGATGTACATTTGTAGAATGAGGGACATCTTCTGAAATTGTAGTTATGCATTCAGTTTGATTAGTGATACAATGGTCTGTTTACCTTAAGTTTACAAAAGTTCTAAAACGTAAGCACTCTTGGCTTCACAAAGATTATGAGTGTATAATGACTACTAAGCAGAGTAGAGTAGAAAGGTCAGTCTAAACATTGTAAAGTCTACATGGGGATAAGCTTGGACTCTCTACCAATATTATAATAAGGATATAGTACAGAAATGTTACCGTATATGTCAAATCCTTCGTACACAACCAAAGACCATAAAATTACCATTTAGTTGCTGGGACTAATTCCAGCCCAGATGAAGTCTTTGTCCTCAATGGTGCTCTTAGGTCACCATTATTAATAAATAGCAGCAATGAAAGCAAATACTATAGTAAAGGCCACTAAGGCCAGTTCTGCTGCCCATGACTGACTTTAACCAAGCACGGATCCCGCCTTCCTACTGTACAAAAAGTTCAATGAGGTAATGCTGCAGTATTCTATTTGGATATGCATGGCACAAAGGCTACATATTTATACAAAAATTTATCAAGGCCAAACGTTCGTTCTACAGTTCTTGCTTTTTTACCCTGAGATAGCGGCAGCCAATTATAAAATATGTAAGTAAATATGCTTTGAAATCACAAGCACAAAATTTTGCTTTTTTTTTTTTACCTGAAGTACATACAATCATCTTCTCCTCTAACGTGGAAACTCATTTTCAAAGTGGACGGGAATCAGTAAAGAGCAAGGGTTTGTTAAATTCAGTTTGAGTGAAGCCCAGCATGGCTCTATCTGGTCTATTTGTTTATTGCTAAGACTTCACCAGGAGGGTGCAGGAGCTGACTCTTTGAAGAAATCAATGTTCAATGTATGTAGGACACTTCAAAGGCGAATCTATGCACTCTATGAACAAAATATTAAACTTGGTTTATTACTTAGGTACATGAGTTTATAATTGTTCATATTTGTCAAAATAAAACAAAATACATGAAATGTTGTTGCTGTTGAAGCTGTTTAGCAGAGAATTCAAAAACCAAAGTACATCACTTCTGATAGAGTATAGATATTGTCTTCGTATATAGAACAACATATTAAAGGGGGGGTTACTAAAACAAACCACCCAATGTATATAGATATAAAATGACTTATTTAAGTGAGGCTCTGGTTACGTTTATGAAGGAAATAACATAAATTTTATAAATAGATTGAATGCTAAATATAAATATGAATTGGTGATAGTGGTAGTAGTATAGCATGAATTAGGTAGTAAACTTTACACGTTAAATAAATTAAGGGGATACCCTCAATATACATTAGCTGTAGAACAAGACTCAAAGACACTTCTTTACTACTTAAAACATGGTGGGACATGTTCACTATCAATAAAGTAATGAATGCTGTTGCAATCCAGTCAGTGTATGTATCCTGAAGAATATCATCTACCATTATGTTTTCTTTCTTTAGATATAAAGTTAGATAGGTTAGATTGAAAAAATAAACAATTTCTGAAAAAAATATTCCTGTTTGAAGTATAAGGGTGCTTTTGTATTTTTTTTTTAAAAGAACAAAATGATTGACCACCTTCAAATTCTATATAGAAACATAAACACAAGTAATTCTGATCCAACCGAAATATATATTTTGAATCAGAAGAGATAATTACAAAGGCAAAACCTATCAGATTTATTCAATTTTTTATTGAATTAATTCTATTGTTTCCTTATTTTAGTTTTTTTGGCTTTGGAACAACACAGAAAAAGTTATTACTTCAGACAATTGCTTAACGAGACCGAGTGAGAAGAACTCGACTCAATGTTTGCTTGAACTGGCATTTAGCACTTAACTCATCACTGCAAAGATACCACCCTGGAAAATTACACTTTATGGTCATTTTAAATGTTATTGAGCTGTACATTTTATTGACTGTTTTGCTTTCACTGACAATCCACAAGCTCTTGAAAAACACATTGATGCTTTTAGCAACAGAAACCAGCCTGATGCACAAAAGGCAAAGTGTGGATGAAGACGATGGGAGCGTTTATCGATGCATGGATCATCTTATTTGCTGTGTGTAACAAAAGCATTAATTTAATAGTCATTATAGATCTCGTGGGTGTGCTTTTATATGGCAATGTACGCCATTATTTTCGATTGCTCACTTTGGTTGCTCTATAGACTACTGGACAACTGGAGATCAACTGAACACGCTGAGCAATTGAAAGTCTGACTTTCTTCAACAAATGATTACAATAACCAAAATCTACTGGCTCGAAATTCTAAATAACATCTTTACTTATTACATTGCTTACTTACTTTTAGGTAAATATAATGATAAAAACTTCTATCACTATCTCAAAATTGAAAACACTGAGGAATTTATTTGGAAATCCATACAGCCATATAGCCAAACACAAAAGGGCTTATTTATAAGGCAAATCTGCATTCACCAAAAGTTCACTGCAGGTGAACATTTTCAGTGTATGAGTTTTAAATGGCAGTGGCCCCAAATTAATGTTTGGCAAATCATATCAGCCCATCAATATGTCTCTTGTTAGTGATGTTGTTTTACTAGCAACCATACAATACCCAATAGTGGCCAAAGGTATGTCAAGTGGATAAATAAATTAAATATTGGAAGCCTTCCATTTCCCCCTGAAGAAGTAGACAATTTCATTATGGCTGTATCCTAGCAGTGATGTTAGTCTTTTTTTCTGTGTTGTAACACTAACTAGACTGTGGTGACATTAGCTGTATCCAGTACTAATTTGCCACGCTGAATTGAAATGACATTGTTGACAATAGACAGATATCATGATTCTGTTGGGACCAGGTGTATGATAATCTGTCTGAACCTACTTCTATCTTCAGTCCCTCTAAAGCACCACACAAGAGACTGCCCACTGAGAGGTGCACTATCTCTGTTGTGAATACCTATGCACAGAGAACGGCAAAAAAGTATTGCCAGTTGACTCAAACTGTTCAATAAATGCCTGCTCTTTTGAAATCTAGAACAGACTCTTACATCCAGCTGTGCAGAATACACGTTTGAAGTGGAGATAATTAAACACTCCTCTTTTTTTGGTGTAGGTTGAAAAAGGGAAGCTTCATCGGGTTTTGAAGAGGGAATTCAGATTTATCTAATCCTACTGATGCCTGTCCAGAACATAGTGAAATATCTGAAAGGATGAGACTAGCGTGTAATATTATTCAGATTTAACATTGATCTGGTATCATAAGCTTCAGTTGCCAAAAAATATATATATATATATATATATATATATATATATATATATATATATATATATATATATATATATATATATACACACAAACTGATGCAAATAAGAATGTTCAAAAACTGTATTTACATAAGATATATTATAGGGTAAATTTTTGCAAATATCTAACGATATACCCTAAATGCCTTAATCATAAGGTTTCAACCTCAACAATGGAAATAGTCTTATTGACTTTAGTTGAGACCAATGTCCATTGTGTCCTATTATTACAAACCTAAAATAACCTTCCAATGTAAAGTTTTCAATAATGTCTATTAGTTACTATATTGATAACTTTGTCAAACCTTGCTAATAGATAGTATACATTCACTAATTCAAGTAAATGTTTTCATTAACACTCAGCCGTGTAACATAAGGGAAAAATCTTGTTCGAAATATTAAAATCAATGTGACGAGCTGTTTTTTTCACCTTCCCTGTAAACCAGGTCAAACAAAGGCAAACTCACAAGAGACTGGACAGATTCATGAGATTCACTTGAGTGCCTTCCATATCCCAGAATAATGTCTTGTTCACACTGTGTACGGTTCACTTTAAAGAGAGTCAATGTGCCTGTGCACTCCATTGCTGTCTCTCAAAGTAGGGAAATCCTCCTGCTGTCCAGTTATGCTCCACTAGCTCCTGAATATGCACCTACTTTGCCTTTATTTCAAAGGCATACTAAAGGAAAGGATGGAGACCTGCAATACATTATGTATACCCCATTGCATCTGATTCTTAATATCTTTTGCATTCAGAATCCAGTTATGACAATAAGGATGTGTGTGTTTATGCATGCCTGTGCGATTTACTTTGTATGTATATATCATTATATAAATACTAACACATGCATATTGTTACCATCATTAATAATGATTTGTGTTGTGTCATCATCTTCTGTAATGCTGTACAATGTAAGGACAAACAAGGGCTATACCAATAACATATTAAACATGCATAAGCAATAAAAATAATTGGAATAATAAGCATTACGACAATAGAAGTAGCCATAGCCTAGATTTCAAATACCATTTCTGTGCCAGGTAAAAATTATATATATATATATATATATATATATATATATATATATATATATATATATATATATATATATATATATATATATATATCTTTAGCTTTGAATACAATAACATGTATAATAATATAATATAAACATATGCACATATGCATTAAAAATACACATATATAACTACTCAAAAATAACAAGATCAAGCCAGAGAAAGCATACAGACTATCTAACACATTTATACTCAAAGCCAATCTGTTGCAAGTTCAACAGCACTTAAAGGCTTAAGTTCCCGAGCCATTTGCAGAATTGTGTTAATAGAGTAATACTATACAAACACATAATTGATCGTGCAAGCCAAGCATTTGAGGAGTTAAATGATGGAAAAAAAAAATCAGCAGTGGATTATGTGAAAATATTAATTCAGAAAGTAAAGGTACAACACAAAAAAAAAAACCAGACAGCCAAGCATACCAAAGAAGGGAGTCAGAGAGCACCTGCCAGCCTTTCTCTCTTCTGCTGTTACTGTTCTTCTGTTCATGAATAAAGGAATGGTCGAGGAGGACGGCTCGGGCAAACTACAGAGATACTCAGGGGCTACTGAAACAAGATGCTCAGGAGAAACAACAGATAGGTGATGTGCTGCCAAGCATATATAAAAGGAAAGGGCCACTTAACTCTTTCACAGCTGGAGAAGGACAAAAAAAAAACAAAAAAAACAAACTTCCCTATGTGTAAAAGTAAAGCTGGCATGGCCTTTATAATAGTTATAAAAAAAGTCTGCCATGGCAAAGAAATGACTACATTAAATTCCTGTGCCATTTTATATTAACAGCACAAAGAAAGTAGTACAGTAAGTTCAGCAAATACATCTATAATATACACATTTCTAAAATATATATATAAAATGAACCCTATAATTTTGTAATTTAATTTGCAGCATTGTATAAAACATCCTTTTAATCTTTAAAAATATATAATGCAGCACATTATATATTTTGATATGAAGATTTATATGTGAGTATAAGTTCAAAAGGGTTTTCAATTAAAAGTAAATTTCTCAGCTAAATAAATGACTCCTGTGACTGTTAGCCTCCTTTAAGCCATTTGTCCAAAATCTAAGACAAAGCACGACCTTTCATAGATTGTGTTTAATTTGTTTCCTATATATTGATCAAGGTAAAATCTAATATTATTGCGTAATTAAAGTTTTTGGGCCGGGCAGAAGATAAAGTAGCTTCATATAAAGTAAAATCGATTTGAGACACGGTATAATGATTAATTGGAGGGTGCTAGTACATTAAATAGCACACTGACAGAGATGTTATAAATGCCCATGGACTTTATGTGCAAGCTTGGGACAGCATGATCTATTAATGACAGCGCTATTAAGGTATTATCACTTCTAAAGGATATTCTTCAAAATTCAATATACCACAAGTATCACATAACTGGGAATGACATATCCATCCTTTGTACTTTTCCATGCAGACAATGAATCACCATCTATATTTTGCCATTGATTGTCAGACAGAGCTTTTTATATTTTTCAACTCACACTCCAAATGTATGCATTGTATCAACACTCCTGCCCACAAATATATATATATATATGTTAGCATTTTTCAATATTGGAGGGAAAGAGCCAAAGTAAGACAGAAAATAATGAGTCAAGTTATTTACTTGACTGTACACAGCTAAATGTGTGTCTATATTTGTATATATGTAAATATATATATAAATATATATATCACATACAAATATTCTATGCACATTATACTAATCAGTGTGTGCACATAAAGTTACTTTTTTTGTTAAATCTAATAAGCAGGTTGCCATAACCTTTGTAAGCAAAGACTTGAAGAGATCAAAGCAACCTCCTGCACTTACGCTTTGTAGTCAGGTGAAGAGAGCTTCTCCAGCTTAGTACATTGCTGCTCATCACAAGCGCTTATAACACAATAAATGTGTGCTTACATAACAGTCACTTATGAAAAGCCTGCTGATCCTGACCTCTACTTCAGAAATATGACTGTAAAGGAGCAATGAATGAGTACAAAGAAAAAAAAAGAAAAAAAGTTAATAAATAAATCTAAAAGACAGAACTGCCAGTGTGAATTTTTTGGGAAGAGAGTAAAAAAGACATATATGGTTTTTTTTTGGTATTTAAAGGGTGTCTGCATTTATTACATTAGAAAGAAAACCCCTATATAAATGAATGATTGTTTTGTTATTTTTAAACATATTTTTATTGTTTTCTCCAACTTTTGCTCTTAAGAGAACAGTAACTTTATAATAACGGTATTTAATGAACTCTGTAATGTAGAATATCATTCCACTTAGAAGTCTCCACAGGACCAAGCACAGTGTTTCAATGTAAAAAGAAAACAGATGCAAATGAGAGTTTAAAGGCTAAATGAAATGCTGCACAGCGAGTTCATAAGAGAAAGGGAACACATGAAATATTTTATTATTCTCCTAAAAACGACAGTCCAAGAGGGAGATGACATTGGTTTGTAACATATAATAAGCTCCTAGCTATTAGAAAGCTCTTGGTAGACTGTAATTCTTCAGTCTACTGTGAAATAGTAAAAAGGTGATTAGTGCTGCCCATATTTAGCAACACTGATTCATCAAATCTTCTCTTTTTGTTTGCTTTTTGTCTCATTTTAGCAGTCTTAAGAGCAGTTCTAATTCTCCAACCAACATCCATTGACCCTGAACCATAATAACGACCAAGGTATGTGTTGAGATTAAATATATCATACAGTAACCTAAATATAACAAGACGTCCTACTGCCAGTCATGTATCTGAACACAAGGCTTCGGCTAAGACGCTCAAGCTTCTTCAAAGGCCACTATATTTCAACCACATCCACAACTATCACGCTCTGAAATATTCACAACATACTACCTTGCCTTACTACCTTGACTTACCTTACAGGCTATAAAATTTGACCAGAGGTTGTCATGACTTTATGTGAAATGGTCAAGAGGAATATATATAACAAAAAACAGTAAATGCCATAATTCGAACCATCATACAAGTCAATAGAAACCATGCTATATAATGTATGGGGATATGTGATCATGCCTAAGTTTAGAGCTACTGTGGAGGTTAAGATGTAATATAAGGATAATAGGAGCGTAAAGTGAAAAACTACATCTGAATCAATAAAAACATTCAGTTATAAAGTAATCTGCCTCAGAATTGAACTAACAAGAAGAAATGTAAGAACAGAGAATTCAATGCTCTCATTAAGATTGTAGAATCGACTATGAAGGATTTCCAGAATAGCAATATATGACTACCTATTCACAGCAAGTGGGAGGTCTTATATGTTTGGTCACTAGGAGTCTAACAGGACTCAATATTTTATATATACAAGAGAGCTTAAAGAGAGCAAGGGCTTCATATCCGTATAGCATTGCAATGGATTTACATTAAGATCACACACTTGGTATCTTATAACAAACACCGATCGTTTAACTTTATATTGTCTATGTATTATTTACAGTAACATAGCATACTAGAGTATCCGAGATTTTGAGAGCAGCTGTCAATCAGCCAGAGTAGCTTTGTTATTAAATATGATTTACATTTTTCTCTAGAATCTAGAAAATAATAATAATAATACAAATAGTAAACTAAACCTTTATTTCAGGCCAGTCACTATACTTTTTAATTGTTAGATCAAAGGACAAGGATTTGTTGATATTTATGACAACATTTGTCTTTCTTCTCCAAAGTTTAAATATTAATCCCATCATTAATAACACAAGTATTGAGCATTCAGAGGTAAAAGAAGGGGATATTGCCTTTCCCAGGATGCATCCTATGTGTGACAAATCAAAGTCTCCCATAAATGCAATTAGATTGGGAAGCTTCCACACAGAGCCTGAGAAGCCATAACACTTATTTTCAAACAAATGGCATTTTCAAGATTGAGAAATATTGCTATCAATCACAAAGCGAGTTAATTCTCCATAATAAGGCAGGTTTGGATGCAGCCTGATCCATTGTGGAATGCTTGTATCTAAATTGATTACAAAGACACTGGAAATGAATGCAGCCCTCCAAACCACTTCTATGCTCAGTAACATTAATCTCAATTGTAAAGAGAGCTTCATAATGGCTGCTATGAAAAAGTAGGAAATAAATCAGACATTATCAGGTGAATCAATGTATCATTTTTTTTTATATATCAAGTGGATGTATTCTAAAGTCAAGTTTGTTAACAAACACTTTAATGTAAACTAGCTAGCTGTAACTGCTTCTATGTTAATAGGGTCAATCGAGGGAATAGTAAAGTTTGGAACTCCAGTAGAACAATATCTCAGCTTGGCTTATAAATAGCAACACGTTCATACAATTATCCAATCAATAGGGCATAATATCGTTATGACAGCACATCCGCTACAATTAAAGTGGCGAAACGGCGCTAACTTTGTTAAAAGTGAAAAATAAGATAGAGAATGAAACATAATGTCTAGGTCATCCTTCTCTGAGTACATATTAGAATGTATGAGAGTCTTCCTAAGAATGTAAGACATTCATTTCATGCTATATTCTACAGATCAGATCCAATTCTAGGTTTCATGTAAAAAGCCATTATTTTACATGAAGTCGGGTTTATTACCATTGTCATGCATGATTATTTCCAATTAATAGTTAAAGATTTTTCTCGGAAGGGGTATGCTGAGAAATGTGTGATGAACATATCTATGGAGAAATGAAGGCTTGCACACACAGTATATATATTACAGCTTCACTCTCTTATGACCCTTGGTATACTCTCCTCTTCTGATAAGTGTATGTTATTGAAACTTACAGTATAAGCTTGATTCCTGGTCTCTGTGATGCTTCCTAACTTATTACTATGGGACATAGTAATAAGGCTCTCTGGCTCTGGCTTAGCAGAAGCACTAGCCTCAACTGGCTAAATGGATTAGATGTGTTAGGCAAAGTTTGGCAACTAAATGGATTTTCATAGCAAAAGTCAAACTTGTCTTCAAGTATTTTCTTTAGGTATCTTATTAAAATCTACAGATTGTGTGGCATTGCATCCAGCCAACTGTCACTGGACTGTAGTTCCTCAATCATTCTTACATTGATAGCAGTGGCCATACAAAGGCCTGACCCCGCTGCACACTAACAGATTATGAAAACATTTTTTGTATTAACGTCAATTGTTCTATATACATGTCAGCCAAAAATATAGGCTACTCGTTCTAACTGTGCAGTCAATAGAAAGAAAGATAAAGACTCAGCATTTTTTGGAACACAGGTTTTAAAATGAAAATATTAATACAACATGAAATGAGAACTCACAATGAAAAACGTATGGCTTATTTTACCAAATAGAGTAAAAAAATTAGGTGTGCAGTGACCCTTAAAAAGGGTTATTAATCAGATGAAACTTTTTTATTAGTTTAGAGAAGTCAGTAAAATAAAATATGGGCTGTAATGGGTTAATATTGGATACAGTTCTCCTTCTGTCTTGCCTATGGGTATAAGATGGAATAAAAGTTCATAATTACCTACCCTTAGCTACAGATGTAGTATAAGATATAATAAATAATAAAGATGAAGGAGGCCTTGTTACTTCTCCCATAATTGGGTTCATAACAGTTAATGTATACTAGCAGTTTCTGTACAAGCTAGTGTAGTGGTTTGAAAACTTTTATTAATGCAATCAAAAATATTTCTTTTAGGAAGCAATGAGATTAAAACGTTTAGGCTGACATTATAACATTTCAGTGCAAAAGCTCAGGCAAAGCTGATTTCAACTACTGTACCATTAAGTTCTATGCTTCTAGTGGCCATTAAGGCACAAAAAGGAGTTCAAACAGAGAGCTTGTGAAATATTTTAATAAAGATATAAGGGGGGCAAGCAT
Source organism: Ptychadena robeensis (assembly GCA_036250615.1). Classification (NCBI taxonomy): domain Eukaryota; kingdom Metazoa; phylum Chordata; class Amphibia; order Anura; family Ptychadenidae; genus Ptychadena; species Ptychadena robeensis. The sequence goes on from CM070032.1 coordinate 181,035,625, forward strand.
GAATTGCCATTAAGTTCCATTAATCCCGTTACGGGATTGCTTTTCTGTAAAATGGTAATTAGATTGTCAGTAAGATTTCTATTCTACAATTGACTCTACACCTGATTTATGGCAGTAGTTTGCTGAATAACCCAGCACTAACAAACTCCAACTGCAGAGAGACAGAGAGAGAGAGAGAGAGAGAAAAAAGTTATCAAGCTTGTTTTATGACTTCAGACTAAACTACAGAACACACCAAGCAGAACTGGAACCATATTCCCATGCCAGGAATAAAAGACCACCCACTGAATTCTTTCACTGCTTCCAAATCTCCGGCATATGCTCCAAGTGCGAACCAGAACAGAGGTTGAGATCCACAGCCGTACAGGGATGCCACTGAAGTCATTATAAAGGGACAGCTGTCGTTGGCATTGGTGTAGGCTTCAAAGAGTCAAGGAGCAAGTGTTTAAGGTCAAGTGCAGGGAATGATGACCTCAAGCTACATCAGGTCATGTGAATTGGTCAAGAAGAGACAATAGGGGAAAGTGGCCTGTAGGCTCTTAGTGATGTAAAAAGTCAACAATAGATGTTCCTTCCATGGTTTAGTACTGGCGTTCTACGCTGTCTGTCATCAGTGATGCTGAGTGGTAGAAGACGTATAATAACATTGGTTGTTGTCCAGCCCATGTGCCTGGCCTAATGGTACAGCGGTATACATGACACATGTAACAGAGCTGGCAGGTTAAGTCTGGCGGTATTAACGCCACATGTGCCTGCCACTGATTGATTTGTTCCCTTGTTCCGGAACAAAAACAAGTAGGACTTCCCTCTCCCACACCAATCTTCCTACTAGTGCTGTGTTGACAAAATACTAGTTCTTTCTCAATCAGCACTCTTTTACTGCAATTAACAGAAATCAAGCGGCGATGTCAGGGCTGCTCTCACAATAAAATCCCCCTTTGTCCTACATTGGAGGAAATGAACTTTCTGGCAAGAAAGCAGCAGCTGCCGTGATATTGACACATCTCTTCCCAGCAGGGTTAAGGTCGGGATGATCACACGCTGACATCCACTCCTCGCAAGGCACTTATTGACCAGAAAACTAGTTGGTCCCTGGTTTAACCCCTTCCCAGCTGCCACAGGCACAAGCTTCAGACCTGTGGATTAATGTGAGCACAGCTTTCTCCTGAGCCTGCACTGGGAGATTTGCTGAGTGTTAATCCTCCAGCATTGAGTTAGGATGAGGGCAGGTTGCTTCATCCTAGAGTTACATTAGAGTTCTCATCCTAGAGTTACATTAGAAACAATGAGGAGTTTACAGGTTACTGAACTCCAGAACAGAAGGACCACTCTCCCTCCTCTCTGTCTACAGAGATGGGTCATTTGGCACAGTTCCTGCCCTTTGCTTTGGAAATGTCAGAAAGATCAATGGCACCATCTGTCCCTACAATCCACCCCAGAACAAGATGATCCCTGCTAGAGATGTATACAGGTTCTCCTTGTCTGACAGCAATGTTATAATAAATCAGAAGATGAGTCAAGTCATCATCACCAAGCAAACATTGCACTAAACTAAAGCACACTGACTTACCTGCTGCACTTGCTGAACAGGTTACCCTCCTGGGATCCAAAGCTGAAAAAGCTCAGGTAAGTTGTCAGTAGGAAATGAAAGGTTGGTATGGACGAGGGATGAAATAGTAAAGGGGGCAACTTGTGCTCAGTTCCAGGCAAGCCACCTATCCTGTAGCAATGATGCCAATGATTAGTCCACACTTGTTTCTCGGTCCTGGGAGTTTCTTCTTGAACTGTGGATCACACACACCCCCTTGTGCAGACCCTGCGCACTATCTCCCTAGGTCGTGTGTTGCCAGGTGCACTGGGTGATGTAGCGGAGTAGCCGGGACAAGTTGTCCAAGGCTGGGAGCAGCTCCAGCAGCCACTGCCAGGCGCACACGTGAAGCAGCTGCTGCCTTCGCTTCTACCCAGGAGCGTAGCACGCTCCTCCCCAGCACAGAGCAAAGGGGGGAGCCCAGCGTCCTCTAAACACTGCAGCCACCAGCCTGCATATTTATAATCTTCCTCCGATGCTCAGCAGGAAGGCTACTTTCATACGTCCTTATCAAAGAGGGTGGAAAAAAAATGTGCGCCTATATACGTCTTTAAAAAAAAAAAAAGGCAGCCTGCTTTTATTTGTGCTGCTGTTTGCAGGATTTCCCTACGGCTTGCCAATCCGTTCTCACTCCCCCTGTCTATGTCTGCTAATGCAAAGTACCGATGCTCCCATGCTGCGTCCAATCAGTGCATCTACTACTAGTGCAATGATTTAGGGGTCATCCATGAATAACACTTCACGCTGATGAATGGCTCTTTGCAGCCTCCTGCCCTGATGAGGGTGTCTGCTCGCTGCTGATTGCAAACACTAATGAACTTACAGCTTCATTAGCTGGGCTTTCTCGCCGGCAACATTGTGGTCTGAGCTGTGTGTGACTGCTGTAAATAATCAAAAAAAAGACCCCCCGAAATGAAAGAAACCATCGTCTTGCACAATTACACACACACACACAAATACTTTTTTCCTATACACAATGTTTATACCTGTGACAGGATCTTACAGAATTCTCAACAAATCAGATGTAGAAATTCAAAAGAAGCACCAGCTAGCAGCGAGAGCAGGCAATTAGCTGTGGTTTGTACTGTAAGCCTGCTCTCTACTGTACCAAAGAGGAAATATATATATAAAGGAAAGACATTTTCTCTCCAGGGGAGGCTCCAATGTGCTGCAGACACATGGAAACTACAGTAATAGCCTAAGTCAGTTGACAAATCTCAGATAAACTGATAGGAAGGAACGCAGGGAAAGAGATTGCGTCTGCGAGCGATAAGAGCGCTACCCATGCTAATGACGGCAAATAGAATAGCATCCCGACGCGGTCAATCTGATTATATCCCACTTCAGGAACCTTCGCGGGCTTTGGGAAGCTGAAGTGCATTCCTGAAACCTTTAAGGCCGTAATGATGACAGAATCTATTAATGATAATTAATGCTTGCATAGATATGATGCTGCACAGCACACGCAATTTCTCCGCCACCATAACTCATGGACCAAACAGCTAACAGCCTCATTTTGCTATATGTGTCTCAGGGTATAACTTGCCTAAGGTCACACTATGCTGTCTCATACTGAGTTCATGCACAGTACAACCAATGTCATTATTATTAACTCTCAGTCATTTCCAGTGGATGTTACGCCTCAAGACCTAAGTGTGGATAATGTCAGCGATTTAGACATTTGTGTATTAACTTGACATTTACTGCATGCTTCTTTTATTCAATACAAGGCTGGATAATATTGGCATTATCCTGTACAAGCTCTGCAACATGTTTAAAAGACATTGTTTAAGGTGTTCCTTCAGATTGGATCTTTTTACAATTCAAATACTTTTCCGCTGGACATGACAAGGTGCACCATCTCCTTATAATAGCATTACAGAAGATCCCTTGGTTGTTCTCCTGATTTTTTCTCTGTAAAGATCTAAGCTTCTCCAGATGGAGCTATGCCCTGCCTTTCTTCTCCTGAACCCAACGAGGATGCAGGGGTTAATCCACAAGGCCTCTCATTGCTTTGTGGATTTTGGAGATGTATTCGCCACTATTTGGTGTCCACTTGATTTAGGCTTTCTGGTACAGGCTGGTCTATATGATGGTCACCATCAGAGCAGCAGCATTTGAGGACCTTTGCAGCTGGTTAGAGGTTCCCTTTAAATACATATGTATTATTGACTGACACTGAATTCATGCTGCCATCAACTTTAACTCCTGCATTCCCTTTCCAGAAAGACCAGAAATGCTTTCCAAGTATTTTGTCCTAAACATTCATACTACAGTAACCAAGGGAATGAGTATTTTATGTTTAAAGAATAACTAGCAACTAGAATAAGCCAATATACTTTATTTATACTATTTATATATATTAAATATTATTATTAGACAGACAGACAGACAG
>CM070032.1:181039707-181084472 GCA_036250615.1 Ptychadena robeensis
TGGAGACAGCCTTCAGTGGAAGAATTGGGGACATTGATATATGCGTGTAATATTCCGTCATGTCTGTACATTTTACAAAACAGGTAACAGTGTTTTTTTAAATCATTCCTCTAGAGTTGTCCTGTGAAGCCAAACACCAGATGAACATCCAAATAAACCGAGTACAAACTAGCTGAGATCTGTGGTAATGATAAAAAAATATATATTTCTGTCCATCCAGTTCTGCGATATAAACAAGGGAAAGGTATGTGATCTATATGATGCCCTCCATTCTCCAGCGATAAGACTGAGCAATGAGACAAGCAGCATCATTCTGCTCTCTTCTCTCAGCACTATTCTTCTTACACTACAGCAGACCAGAATAATTCCTTGTGCTGCTGCTCCCACTCCTCCCTGAGCTCTGCTGTACAATACAGGAACTACAAGAAGCTGATAACAAGCCAAATGTTCTAACATTTGTTTTATACAAAATAAAGAGATTACAGACTAGTAAAAATTTATTTTATATTGAAGTTTGTGACCTAATGTATTAATTGGGATATATTCAGCATTTGTAATGTTTAAAAATATGTACTGCTCACCATTTAAAAAAAAATATTTAATACGGATAGTTATGGGAGGCAAATGGCCAGGTTCCCCTAATATAGATACAATTTACAACATTCGATTACCTAACACAAATTACTGTAGCAGCCTATTTACCAAGACTCACATTGAACTATCTTATTGTATCAGTTGCTTCTCTTATTGTTCCACAATGGAAAAAATCAAGTAGTGGGAGGGAGGGTGGCTTTGGGGTTTCTGACTCCAGTTATACAGCTATGTCATCCATGTCTTCCCTTTCTTTTATAGGCTTCCAGTTCTGCACAACAGTCAGAGAGTTATCCAAGAGAAAACCATTGGAACCTCAGGTAAGTAATCCTGATTTAGATAGGTTGTGTCCCTTGTTGTCAAGAAAGAGATCACGTACATTGGCTCTCTTTCCTTCACCACCAAGTCCATAATTGTAATATTTTAGTATACTTCAGTATAGATTAATAAAAGTCTTTGCTGTTGGTGCATTGGCAATATGTTTTATGTTATTAAAATAGGGTTTTGTCCACTACAGCATTTTGGTGATAGCATGCCTCTTTTGTAATAATAGATGACCATTTCAATAGGTATAGAAAGGAATAGTGGGAGGCTGCATTTATCATATTTCACTGATTTAATATTAGCAGTGGAAAAAGTGTCCCCGGCCATTTTGTTAGAGTTTTGTACCACCCACCCTTCTCTTTTTTACAATTGTCATAGTTTTGTTATTGTAGGTATTGTTTCACAGGTTCAGAAGAAATGTCTAATGTATATTCTTGTTTTTGCGTTGTTTGTTAAGTTTCTCTTTCTTTGTTTCCAGGTAAGTTTTTCTCACAGCGGAGTGGGTCCTTAGGCGGTGCAGAGGGATAAAGTAGTGGAATAACTGCATGTTGTGATGTGCTGAAAGCAGGGCAGTCACCGCTAGAGAGAACTTTGGGCCCCTACGAGGGTCATTGACCCACCAGTTATTTGGGTGTTTACTTGGTTTAACAATGTTTTGGAAGGAGCAAAGGAGCAAATGTTAAAGGACGTACCCACTGAGCTCAAGGGTTAAGTCTGGCGGCTGGTACAGGTGGATTGGCGTGTTTCATTGTGGGAGGGCATTGTCAGGGACCTTTTTTTACTGTAGCAAGTATGTTTATTTGGGGTAGTTAGTTGGGGGAAAAAGGAGGGGGTAGGGGAAATATGGGTTGATTTGGGAAATGTGTGGGGATGGTTGACTAGGCTGGGCTCATCCCGCCCAGATAATTTCAATCACTCCTTTTCCCTAATTGAATGGCTTGGTAAAACCACAATCAAAATGTCCTTTCTGCCAAAATGTTGTATTAGGGGTCTTAACTGGCCTCCTATTACTACCGCAGTTTAGAATGGGTTTTATTCCAGTGTAATGATCTAGGGTACAGGACTTGAGTACAGTAGCTAGAACAGCAAACACAGTAAGGCAGGAACAGGCACAAAAAGGGTCGTTGAGAAGGACGAAAGCAGAAGCTTAGTCAGGAGCCAAGTGTAGGTCAGTAGCCAATGGTGTCAAGATAAGCAATGAGCAAGAGAAGAGTAGTCAGATACTACGAAAGCCAAAGAGTACGGTACTGTCTCCCTGCAGCTCACTCAGGGGTAGAGAGGGGGGGGGGGTCTCTCTACTCTCTCCAGTAAGCGCTTGGATAAGGGGAGAAGACATATCGATTCCCACATGCCACCCATGGATGACCACCACAGGGGCCATGCCGGAAAAACCGCCATGGCTATGAGGAAAAACCAAGCAGAATAGTGTATGGGTAAGTACATGGGAGGGGCCATGAGTCATCATTCAATAAGAAAAACTTGGGTAAACAAGAATCTTTGTAGAAAGGATCAACAAGGTACTAAACTAGACATTTGGTTGCTCACGCAAGAGAGAAGCTGCAGCCAGACACTGAAGCATCTATGAATTCGATCACTGAGACAGGAAACCCGTATGTTGGAGGAGAATGATTGTCTAAATATTTTGTATAGGAGAAAGTCTTTTCTATAATTAAATTTCTTAAACCTTTTATTATGATTTTCTGCCTATAAAAAAAAAAAAAGAACTAAGATATAGCAAACCATGACCAATGGTATGGAGCTTTGAAAATACATCATTACCACCATTGTAGTTGGGCCCACAGTTAATGATATTATATTTATACTGGATATAAATCAAGTTCATGTTGCAGTTCTTGTGTACTTTGCAATGCTGGTGGTGTTCTGTTACTTGCCATACACTTCCAAACAACTAAGGGGCCTGTCCTTCTCCTTTCTTCTTTTTCACCTTTCTCTGTCCTTCAATTTTTTTTCTTCTATTACACTCCCTTTGTCTTCGGGAATGCATACATACAGTTCTAGGTTTCATATATTTATGAGATGTGCTTATTGATCTTACCAAGAAGGTAGAATAGAAGGTGCACGTTGTTTTCTTTGGGCGCTTATAGTTCCTATCTTATAATGTAGGAGTCTATTTCTGCCTTACTGTCAAGAGGAAAACAATATAAAGTATTTCTATAATTCCGAGTACGTCGCATATTTTTTAAGACAATGACACAATAAACAAACATTTTGTATTGAGGTATAAATACTTCACTGGTCAGTTACTTTACAACTATGCCATTCCATAGGTATTTATTGCTGTGCAAGTGAGAGAGGTAGTGATGTCAGCTTCTGTTGGACTGATGTAAATTTTCGTTTATTTTAAAAAGATCAGATAATATCATTGTTCCATTGAGAAGAGGGAGAGGGGAGGAGAGCTGTGGTTGACTCTGTGCCACAAGGGTTAGATCGCCCATCACCCTTTTTTTTGAACGATAGTTGAAAAACAAAGGGAGAGAGGAAGGGGGGAGGGGGGTTACCCTCGATGGGGACTTTTAGTTGGACAGAGATCGACCCTAATAGTTAAGGTCAATGCTTGCATATTATATCCCACATATTGTATTAGAATCGCAATTTGCAGTGGCCTTAAGGGATCTAGTGAAAGGTATACAACATTGTCAACGGAGCAGGAACGGGTATCCCAGATAGTATACGGGGTCAGTTTGGTGAAATCTAATAAGGGATATTATGGTCAAAAGTTAATGTAACACTGCTAGGTATAACATAGCATAATTGTTGGTGTGGTATAGTGTAAGCAACATTAACGGTATACAGCATAATTATTGGTACAGAGTAAAAGGAGGAAAACAATAAGCGACATAATAAAACCTTGTATGCGATATATAGATAGGGAATTGGATTTATAAGTATCCAACCTAAGGTATATTATGGCTTATATGTTCTCCTTGATCTTACACTCATGTAACCAAATAATGATGGCTGTATAACCATTAGAATGTGATACAATACCACACCAACAATTATAGATGATAACCTAGAGGTGTTTACAGATACTTTTGACATTTCTATTCCCTTATAGATGTTACCAACTGGACCCCGTATACATATCTGGGATTACCCTTTCCTGCTCGTTGACAAATTTGTATACCTTCACTTAGATCCTTAAGGCCATGGCAATTTTGGGGCGCCTCGCCCCTTTAACCTTCTCATCTCCGCTCCGGTCATGTTATGCACTTCCCCCTCCCCCGTTTCACTCCTCTCTCCCTTTTTTTCCCTTCGTTTTTCCCCTTCTCTTTTTTCCTTTCCCCTCTTTGGATTGCGGCATATTTAATACAATATGTGATTATTAATTGCAAGCTATTGGGAACTTTGTATAATCTGTCCCTACCTCAGACTAATGGATAGTTCTAAAAATCTGTCACAGTTAATTTCCTTTAGTGAATTTATACAAATATATATATAATATTTTTATTCCCCCCCCCCCCCCCCTCTTGGGATTCTGAAAAACAGATTGGCTGGAAATGTCCTGAGGAAAGCCAATTAATATAGGGGAGGAAACATGTTGACTATTATTGTACAGTCACACTGAGAGAAACTCATATATTTGAGTGGATGCTCAACACCTGCACTCTGATCACCGCAAATTGGGCCCATCTTGGACCACGCTTGATTGGTGTTTTGATTTTATGTATATGTTTATGGTTGATTGTTTCAAAATAAAATCCAAAAGTAACTATCTATGTGATTACATGACGTTAACTATTAGGGTAGGGTTGTTGTAGATCTGCCAACTAAAAGTCCCCATCAAGGGTAAACCCCCTCCCTTTCCCTCTCCTTTGTTTTTCAACATTGAGAGGGGTAGGAAGCAACCACCCTGTTGTTCTACCCCATAGGACAACAGTGGGCATTGGATATCAATAATTCATCGTGCTGGATAACTGAGCAACGTTATTATACTATTATATATTTTAGTCAATGTAAGTACAGGGAGCAATGTATTGGTGAATTGCACAAACATATCCTGAATGACCATCTTAAACAGACCTTGTAACAATACAAACACCTGTGGCTCGCATTTCCTTGTACATCATTGTTAACTAGCCTATTGTCATAAAACCACTGATTGCCAAATTTTGTTCAACGATAATACATATAAAAATAAATTGTCAGTTCAAGAGTGCACAAAGAAAAACAAATCAGCAATACAGAGCACAGCTGTAAATTCTTTTTTTGGAAAATAAAGAGGGTGCCACAAAAAGATTATAATTCCACTGAAAACAGCATGGCAGTTGCAATGTGAGTTAACAAGACAAATAACACAGAGGATGCAACAGAAGAAGGGAGCAGCTGTTTAGCTGAAGGCCTGCTTTGCACCACTTTATGTACTGTCCATGGACTTAGAAAACCTTGAACTAAAACAGAACTTGGTCACAAACACAAAGCTCGGATAAACAAAGTAAAAAAAAAATCACAACAATGGCATCCCATCTCTTTTCCATGTTCTTTCTTATTAGTCTTTATTTTCTTCTTTACTCTCAACTCTGGCTGCAGTATGTGTTTTATGGTTGCACCATGTGACACTGGTTTTCAAAAGTAAAACCAGAAGGGTTGACATTTTTTATATCAGGGTGGCATAAAATTTCATTATTTTCAACTATTCTATCCCTCGTGGTTTCAGTGATAAAATGTGGAAAGTTCAAACATACACTGACAAAGGAAGTGTATTCTGAATGAAAAGGATAAACCACGAGAGAAGAAAAAATAAGAATTGGCTTGGCACTCTAATAGTACTAACAATGGGTTGTACTTGAATAATCTGTAAAGAAAAGAATTGCAGTAGCTCTGTGCAGGATAGGAATCAGCCAAATAGCAAGCAACTTTTTGTGCAACATTTACTTTTACACAACTTAAGGCCCTCACACACGTACCGAGCAGGGGCTGACAGACGAGCGACAGACAGTGATCTGTTGGCCCATGTGGGCACCTGCGATCCGCGGCTGATATTGCTGCCGACCGACGTCCATGAGCATTCACGTGTATGGGGGCCTTTAGGCAGATAACAGGAAAACAGAAATGCAGTGGAATTAGGAATAAGGATTAGAACAGAGCAATTAGCCATGATGTCCCTGATGGACGCACTGCATAACAGGTAGTCCAGTATAAATCCCAAATTGAGATTCTATTCAGATTATTAGGCCCCCATACACATTTAGATTTTTTGGTTTGATCGACAAAGTTTTTCCGATGTGATAATCAGTGATCGATCATACTGCCATTGAAATACCCCCCACATAGAGAAACAGATATTTGATCGATTTTAGTTTGTCTTCTAGTATTCTAACTAGTTAAATCGAAACAAAAATTGGTCAGGCACAACAGAACAGTATGTGAGATACGTTCAATATTTTCTGACATGTCCGATAATTTTTCGATCTAACTTTTCTAGATCAATTGAACCATGTGGACGGGCATAGATTTCTTGCCAAAAGACAAAACAAATTGACTGACAGCTGTAAAAGTACCTGATCCCAGTGAAAACCATTATATGGTGCCACCATTGGCCAGTGGACTAATGATATTGCATTGAACTAACCCCTGGAAGTCTAAGGCCATGTGTCCATGCTCCAGCACATATGGCGGCAGATAGCCCATGGTTTTGGGTATACTCCCGCTGCATCAGCATGGGTCCGGTCACTGTAATAAAGGAATGGCATTCCGCAGCTTCAAAACAGCTATGCAGGTGCACTGCTCAGATAACGCAGAGAATCATGAGAATAGGAAGTGTCCTCTTTATTTATATAAGTGCTTTTTTTCCCCCTGCTGTGAATGGGAGTCAATCACAGGGAAAAAAAGCAATGGTCACAAGCCCTAATAGTGTAAAATAAAACTTAAGGAAACACAAATGTATAAAAAGGTACTTTTTGGGGGAAAACCCCCCAGCTCCCCCTAAAAATATGGTTAATGGCTGTAAGGGGGTGTAGGGCAAGACAAAATGGGTTGTGCCCTGAGACAGGCTTTAAGTACTGTGCCACACAGCAAACATCTCAAAACATTTTTGTGAAACTCTCATGAAAACTTTATCGAGTCTGCATAGAAGCATTGGAGATTTCTCAGCAGCTGGACATCCTATTGACCAAAGAACAATGGAATGGAAGGAGGACAGGTTGTCCAGAAGTGCCAAGAGTTTAAAAGAGATCACATCACTTAATAAAGAGGCATCATTAATTGCTGCATAAGAGTAGCATCAGGAAGAGCTTATTATAAATTGAGAGCAGAATGAGAAGAGTTTTTTGATGTTCATGTTTGACTATGGTTGCTTTCTTTCACTTTGGTATTTGATACTACTTTAAGCATGTCTTGCTATGGGTTACATGTTCCTAATTTGCCAATTCTCCATCAGGTTTTCACTGTCACCTGGGCTCCTTAGGGGCAAGCTGTCATCTACAATGATAAAGCATGCTGAGATCAGCAATTTTCTAGATTTGTATACTGGTGTAATATATGATGTGAGAAGATGTAGGACACAGAAATAATATATAATATTGCTCCTTGTAAGAATAAGAATAAGAAAATGTAAACCAGTGTTTACTGTGAGGCATGCTTTAGCCGCCATATTGTCACACTTCCATTTATTTAATATTTTTTATTATTATATAGCATTGATCAGGGTCACCCGGGAGACATTGAGCATTCCTGCTTGCAGGCGCATACTTCACCCCAGATCTCAGATTTTGCGCTCCACTAGCTGGGTAACTGCCGGGCCAACCACGTTCTTAAAGGTGTTTGCCCCTTGCTCAAACATACTGTTGCATGCACACAACTGGATTGACTGAATTGAAGTCTACGCAAGCTGTAATTGGTGCAATTGTAATGCCGGGCAGTGTGAGTGGGTGCACTACCAACACCATCTTCTTTAAGATGCTCGATGTACCCCCTGTCTTAAATGGCTTCACACAAACACTCCCTCAAACACTCCAAGAAAATTATTGTCCACTCTTCCACATAGGGCATATTTACAAGGTTTTCTAGCAGAGCAGGTTATATACAGGCATTCTCCATCACCCAATGTAGGGATGGGGCAAACAGCTTAAGGTTCCAAACAAATGCCTAATCAGCTTGCTGGGAGTGACCACAGCTCTCACCCAGATGTGGTATGCCCTGGAGGGAAAGCTTGATCCTGATGTAGGCCTCAGCTCCGCAGACTCACAGCATTCCACACAGGAAGCAGGAAACACAGAATGGCTCAGAATGTCCTGTAGAACACCAATATATAGACTAAGGCCAAGGAGTGGCCAGTATCAGTAACTGGACAGATTACATTCGATACATTTATAGCTGGGAGGGCTTTGGCTGGGCTCGCTTGACTCAGCAGCAGTTGTTTGACACATTAGCATAATTTACAGTCAGTAAACAGCTTTTGTACAGACATTAACCATATCATTGCAGGATCCACAGATATACAATTTCAGTGATTTCCACTACACTACACTCTAACCCAGTAAACAGGAGAAGTAGGAAGTGGGCCTCTACCGCTAGCCCTTCCAGAGCAGTAAGCTCACATTGAGATGACTGCTGAGTTATGTAGTTCTCCAGGTCTATACCAGACCTACTCCCAGAGAACGGGAGGTGACTTGAAGGCACAGCTGCCAATTCATTCAGACATTTACTTCACTTCATAGAAGGCAAGGCAGGACAGTGTAGAAAAGGACCCTGACTCTCTCTCATGAAACATATTTATATCCTCTCCCCAGGGGCTCGAGTCAAAACAAAAGGGTGCTAGAACCTTATAGGCAGCTTCTACAATTTACACAGAAATTAAATGGCATATACACATGAAATATACACAATTCCATTGCCAGCAATATGTACTAAATATATATTTTCATTACACTGCAAATCGAGACAGACATATAGGGCTATGTTTAAGATATGATTTTCCTATTATGAACATATGTGTCTCTGCAAATTCCACACGACAATCGTATGCACTCGTGTTTGACCAGGCGATGCCATTTAAAAAAATAAGTGCATTATGCAGAATGAATGGGCGTTATTACAAAATCGGGGCAACATGCGATATTTGTCCATTCACAGCCAGGCCATTAACCTATGTAAGGACAAGCCCATGCTAATGAATGCATCCGACCACCTGCGTCGCGCCACAACAAATCACGCTAGTGGGAACAAGCTTTTACATTACACCAGTGACAGATTTCTTTAATCCCAAACAATTCTGGCATGTTAAAGGAAAGAAAATCTAAATGCTCATTTCATCTTAGTGTCGTGCCAGTACAGCCCCAGCTCTTAATATTCTTCTGTTGATCACCAGGAATATGGTGATGCAATACCTATCCTAAAGGATGTGACTACTCACTATTATGAGATGCAGGACCATACAGTGCAATCAATGGTTCCATTCATTCAAAAAATGGAGTACATTTAAACAAGGATAAAATTTGGTAGGTTAGGAAATTTGGACCCTTTATAAACCAGACAAAATTGTGTTAAAAAAAGGGAGAGTGTACAAAATGCAACTTAATCCTCCTCAATGGGAACCAGGTTTACTTTTCATTGCTGAAGGCCAATCTTTCGTAAATAAAATTAAACTGCTCTACATTTAAACAAGGATAAAATTTGGTAGGTTAGGAAATTTGGACCCTTTATAAACCAGACAAAATTGTGTTAAAAAAAGGGAGAGTGTACAAAATGCAACTTAATCCTCCTCAATGGGAACCAGGTTTACTTTTCATTGCTAAAGGCCAATCTTTCGTAAATAAAATTAAACTGCTCTTTGTAATTTGTTCTAAGTGTATTCAATTGTATAATAGAAATGCAGAGATCCCTTGCAATCACCCTAGCACACTTCCTCGCATATAAACCTTAGTGAATTTCATGGGGTTAGCCAATAATTTTTCCTCAGCACAGAAGCTCAGGACACATTTTTGACCTAATTTTTCAGCCTCACCCGGTCAATGTACAGTTGTTAGGGCTAATGCAATGTTTTTGCACCTGGCACACGTTGACAAATGACCCCCAAAGTATTTAAAGATTGATTGTGGTTTCCAGTTACACTGTAGAATTTACAAGTAACTTCAAGGTTGCATTGATCCGGCCTGAGTTAGAAACCCTTCCGCAGAACAATTCGCAATGGTGACAATATACGTAAGGCAGTGAAAACATCAATATTTGCCAGATATCGATGGCTGCATAAAGGATTGTCAGCCCTGTATGTAAGGTGAATAAAAAAGAGCAGACGGAGAAGAGTGCTCTGTAGGAGAAGAGAAATATCTTGGATCTGTCTTAATAGTACTGTGACTTTGATGCCCCCTGGCTGCCCTCATGCAATTCGTCTGAAAAGCTTGATTTCTGTGGTGAGCTTACATTCTGTCTGTTATGGCTGCATTTTTCCACTTCGCTGTTGGTAGGTGGGAGGAAGAAAAGATTGATCCTTGGACTGAGTTATAATTAAGGCAACACAAATCATGTAGCTGCGGGAAGCATGCCCGTTCACTCAGTGTCATTTTCTCAAACATATACATTATTGTATTATTCCTCCTGTTCGTGGGAAACTTCATATTTGAATCAAGTTTTTCTACCCAATATTTCACTGAAGTCTATACCTGGTCACTAGGAAAAACATTCTTCCTTCGGCTGTATCTTTCCACACCTGATCCGGCCGGTGGAAGAACAATAAACTGGCCATACTGTTCGCCGGCTAGAAGAAAAGGCTTGCGGATAGTTCGGCCATCCGTACACTGCATTATTACCTACATTGCAGGGCCTATAGACCCGCATTGTATGTGAGGGCTATTTACACATTACTTTAATTGTAAAGACATCAGTATGGTGGAGGAGCAACAGAAAATGTAAGTTAATGTATTCTATATCAACCCGGCTATCACCGAGGATAAAATAAAATAAAAGGGGTTCTCCTGTAATTGTATTACCTCCAGCATTTGGAAAGCAGAAGAGTCACAATCCAAATGCCGGAAGTGACATCAGGGACATCACTTTCTGTATTTGTCTTTTCTATTCTGGGACATTCATGTTGACAGGTATGCTCTAACGGGTTAAACATCTGACTGATCTGTATTAGCCACACTGTATATATTCTCTACTTGAAAAGTATCTAGTTGATTGCACCCACTGTATGGATGTTGGATTTACCTTCACGGACGCCTGTGTATAAGATAAAGCTCAAAGCATCAGTGTGGGGAAATTGAGTAGAATGGGAAGTCACTTGTCAGATTGGCGGGTTGTAACTTGCTACAGGTAAAAGAAGTTGTCCCGGAGCTGGACTGGGTGTATTCACCTGTGGTCACCGTTGCGGCCTAAGGACATAACAGCCAGAATAAGTACATTGTTGATCAATCCCCAGATACGTTCAGGGCCCTGAAATCTTCACCAACATCTCCATGGGGCCCTACTTCTTTATGACTCAATCCCCCCAAGACAGAAATGAGTGTTTAACCCTTGAAGTGCAGGGCTTGCTCAACTGTTTATACCTAGATTAGGTCAGATCAGTTACTATCAGGTACTATTGCAATTCACAAAAGTATACCCCAATTGGCTTGTAAGGACTCATTTATAGTTGAGTGTTTATGGGGACCTAAATTAAATGCCCCCCGAGGGCCTGCACAACTATGCAAACACTTAAAGGCCTTGTTTCCATTATACGTCGGGACCCCTCCACTAAGTGTATACGCTTAGCGAGGATCCCGACGTGTCACACAGACATTGCCAGCTCTGCAGATAGTCTGTTTACACATCCGCCGGTGCAGAGGCTGAACATACTCTTACCTTTGTGAAGTGGCTAGTTTACCAAAAAGTCCTCATTGGCAAGTCTAAAGCAGGGTTCAGACGGCTCGACATTTGCTGTCAGATATCGGCGGAGCTGGGGAGATAGCTATCCTCTCTCCCCAGCTCTGCCGATGCTTTACATGGAGACCTGCCGTTTCCATGTAAAGCAACAGACATCGGCCGTATTTAACAGTCTTGTCCGATATGGCTGTTTTCGAGTGGGATTGATTGGTCCTGCTTGAAAACAGCGATGGCTGCATATTATATGGGCCAGATAGATGTCCGTGAGCGCGCACGGTGCTCGAAACAGCCATTGATCTGGCCCATATCTTTATGTCTGTACCCTGCTTAAGTCTGCTGGCCAAAGTTCCAAGGCCATACTTTTAAAACATATGAGAAGCCTTATGACTAATCACTGGTATAGAAAATGCTTCAAGACTTTTCTTCTGCTAACATTGTAATTTTGTTTAATCATACTAGTACTCTATCTAGCCTGCTTGTGGTTCCTGTATGTGGTTTAAATGGCAGGAAAATTATTAAGGGTTAAAACAGGTCTCCTAAGCAAATGTCATGAGGACCATGTATTTCAAGATTGTAGATTTGTGTGAAGAACAAACTCTGGATGAGCTGGGCTCCCGTGCATGCCGCATATCCCCGGAAAGCTACGGCGATTCTCTTACCAGCGTCCAGATCGCGCCACGGTGACGCGGAAGGGGGCGGGGGGTGGGCGGTGCCATAGCCCTCCATGTTAATGGAGGAACACAGGCTTTTCAGCCCACACAGCTGACATCATTAATGATGCCGGCTGTGTGGAGAGAGGAAGGGGGAGGGGGGGAATTGCAGGCAGTGTACTGTGTACACTGCCGCGATTGCCCGTACCGTGCTGTTGAAAACAACACGGTATGGGCAGTGCGCTAGGGAGGTTAAAATAATACTAAACAAACATTTGAAGTATCTGAACCTTTGGACTTAATAGCTTTGGACTTAATATTGACCCTCCTTTGGCAGCAATAACCTCAACCAAACCTTTCCTATAGTTGCAGATCAGACCTGCACAATGATCTGGAGTAATTTCAGACCCCTCCTCTTTACAAAACTGTTTCAGTGTAGCAATATTCTTGGGATGAATCACTGTCTTAAGGTCATGCCACATAATTTCAATCGAAATGAGATCAGGCCTCTGACTGGGCCACACCAGAAGGCGTATTTTGTTCTGTTGATGCCATTCTTTTGTTGGATGACTTGGGTCATTGTCCTGTTGCATCACCCATCCTCTGTGGAGCTTCAGTTGGCGGACAGAGGGTCTTACGTTTTCCTGCGAAATGTCTTGATAAACTCTGGAATTAATTTTTCCATTACTGACAACAATCCGTCCAGGCCCTAAGGCAGCAAAGCAGCCCCAAACCATTATGCTCCCTCTGCCATGTTTTACAGTGGGGATGAGGTTTTGATGTTGGTGTGTAGTGTTGAGCTCGAATATTCGAATTTAGAATATATTCAGCGAATATCAGCTATTCGAGAATTCACAAATTTCGCAAATATGGCGGCGGAGTGTTAGTTGTGTGTTTTTTCCAACAACTCATTTTTGGTTTAATCTGTCCACATAATATTTTGCCAGTAGTGCTGTGGAACATCCAGGTGCCCTTTTAGCTTCCTCTGTGGTATCCTCCCATGTACTTCATTCTTGTTTAATGTTTTCTTTTTTATAGATGTGTCAACAAAAATTTAAGCGTGTGGCAGAGATTTCTGTAAGTCTTTAGATGGCAGTCTTCTTTAAGCCTGCCATACACACGCCGATGTGTGTAGCAGACTAGTCCCGATATCTTTCCGGGAGCCTCCCGTTGCATTTTGGGGCCCCTTCAATCGGCCGGGCACCCTTTGTGTGCCGGCCATAAGCTGCAATAAAGACGCCGCTTCATTGCAGCTTATGGCATCGGCTTTCATCGGCTCCCATCGGCCAGAGAAGATCGGACATGTCCGTTCTCTGGCCGGCCGAGATCCCTGTCGCCCCATGTGGGCACATGCCGATTAGCGGCCGATTTTTAACCTGACCGACGGCGCGAGCGCGCACGCCCGTCGGTCAGATTAAAAAGCGGCCGCTTATCGGCATGTGTATGGCTAGCATTACTTCATTAAGCATTTTGTGCTGTGCTCTTGCGTAGCAGTAGTGTTAAACTTTCTCTATTTGTAGACAGTCTGTCTTACCACGGACACATGAACATCAAGTCTTTTGGAGATACTTTTGTAATCCTTTTCAGCTTCATGTAAGTCAACAATTCTTGATCGTAGGTCTTCTGAGAGCTATTTTCTGCGAGTCATGGTTCACATCAGACAGTTCTTCTTGAAACCAGTAAACCCAAAACTAGTGTGTGTTTTTAAAGGGCAGGACAACTTTCATCAACACATCCAATATCATCACACTGATTGGGCTCAAGGTTGGCTCACTCCTGGCTCCAATTTGTATTTGGGGAAGGCTAGGGGTTCACATATTTTTCCACCCTGCACTATGGGAGTTTACATGTTATGGTTAATAAAAACATGAAAACATTAAATGTGTTGGTGTGACTTAGATGAAGATCAGAGCACATTTGAAGACCAATTTATGCAAAACTCATAATCCCATAGGGCTCATATACTTTTTCTTGCAACTGTAGGTGACAACCCCTGGATGCAAAAGGCCACACGAAGGAAGCCTTTAGGGTTTTTACTCTATTTTATTTTAAATAAAAATATAAAACTTTTTTTGAATTGCTAGCTTGCTGGAACTGACAATTTGTGAAGATCAAAGTACATTCCTTTGATCTACACATAAAAGCATTATTCAAAACACATTGGGGCTGATTTACTAAAGCAAATAAAGAAGAACAGTGATGAAGCATAGTATGTCTGTTATGTAGGCCTACATGAACACGGTGTTCCTAAACCTTGAACCTGATTGTACATAAATGTTCAGTACATTTGCATCAAACCTCCAAATAAATGTTGCTATTGTATTTTTAATTCCAATATAATAGCATGTATGTGAACACTGTTCAATTGAACCTAAATAAATGCTAATGTAACTAGCTTACTAAACAATGCAATTTTTTTCATTCCATCCATGCCATACTTTTAATGTGCCCATACACACGGCGATTCTCCCTCAATTCTTGAGCCTCACAGCTGATCGGCAGACCCTGTGTGTGCCGGCCATTACTTTGAATGGGAACTTAGTTTAGTCTAAGCCGGTGGTTCCCAAACTTTCCTTGCAGGGCCCCCATTTTCTATTCAGGAACATAGGCCCCTCTCTATTCAAACACAGGTTAACACAGGTAAACGTCTTCACGCCTCCCCCCAGTTTGGGAACCACTGGTCTAAGCACACCTAAACTGGCATAAGGAACTTTTGTTTTTTGTGTATGTTTGAACAGGTATCCCAGGTCTATGTACATTTTAATTGCTGAAGGAGGAGAATGTCACGGCTGAACCTCTTATCTGTATTACCCCAAATAACTCTTCCTAACTCTGATCACTATCTCCATTAACTAACCCTTCACTCTCACCTCCATCAGTCATGTGTGTCAAGACAAAACTGTTTCTTTTGTTCAAATATTTATGACCAAGTTATTTTGTGTATAAATGTAAGTTTCAAAGACCAGAATTGTATTAGCCTGAAGAAGGGATCTGCGATATCCCGAAAGCTTGCTTCTCTAATGACTTCAGTTAGCCAATAAATGGTATCACTTGAACTCCAAACTTGCTGTATTTATCGATGGCTAACACGGTACAACACTCTACTATTTGAACAGGTATGTAATAGACAGTATTATTTTGTACTGTAAAGCTTATTTTTACTTTATTAGGGCAGAAAATGCTGCTTAGTTCTATTCCCTAAACCTAAAATTGCTGCGACAGTGGAAAGAGAAGCTCTGACTCTTTTGGCAAAGATTTGGTTGATGGGGTTGATGGGAGTGGTGAGGTGGTGACTGGAGGTGGTCTGGAGTGACCAGACAGGACTGGGAGTGGAGAAGAAGGTCAGAAATGGATGGCTAGTTCTAGCACACACAAGATGGCTGATATCATTCAAACAGAGGTTAGGTTTATGACATCCATGCAGACACAACCATTGACACTTGTGCCATTCTAAAGCCAAGTAAGTAATAACATATAACATACTGGGAATATAGTTTTAAAAATGTAGGTCTACTTATTTAAGTTTAAACTGGATCAAGTCTTTGTAGTGCATTTCCTGGTGTGTCAGAGTGCCTTGGCAACCTGTGCCTCACATTGCTACCTACAAGGCCCTTAATGAAGGGGTTACAGGCCGTGCTTGTGACTTGCCAACCCATCTTCATCCATTGTCATATCATCTGGAGGTTAGATTTAATTTTTTATTTCACAAGTTAAGATGGTTGAATTGTTTTTAAAAAATTCGACCATTTCAAAGATTTCCAGTAAATTGAAAGCCCCTGAACATGGTATTATCACCAAACTTTCTGGAAATGTAGAGAAGGGTTGGGGGTATACTACAGAAAAAGAAAGTATGTCTCTAACACAAATAGTTTTTGCACAAATTAAGTTCAAAGTCAAGTCAAAATTTCGAAAATCGGAATTTCGACTTTAAATTTGAACTTAATTTATGCACAAAATCCATGTTCTAGCAAAAATATTTTTTTTTCAAATGTTCCCCCAACCCTTCTCTACATCTTTAGCAATTTTGGTGATGATACCATTTTCAGGGGCTTTGCAATCAGCTCACAAAGTTAGCAAGTCGAAAAATTCGACCAGCTCTATTGACAACCTTCCAGTTACCAGTGTGTACAGTATTCGACTATGTGCTAACATGTATACAATAACCCATCACATTTATATTACATATACTGGACTTTGGTTGCATCCATTAAGAATGTAAAAAGTACACAAACTATTTGCACATGTTTGTCTGCATCATGGTGCATGATGAACACTGCCTACAACCTGGTTTCTGTTCTGTTTTGTAAAGGAAAAGTAAAGCAACAGGGCCCAAGTATCAGTCAAAAAAGCTTAATTACAAGAATGACACTGACACTAAAATACTTCTGCCATATATAGCAGATAAACAGCCACTTTGAGATTTTTTTGTTACAACTAAATTTTGCAGAAGGTGAAATCAGTTATTCATGCGGTAAAACTAATTTTGCTGAAATCTTTCCACTTATTCCAAGTCACTCAGAATCTACTCAGAAGGTTATAATTATCATGTAAACAGCAACACGATTCTAACACTGTGAAGAAGATTATATAGCATATACCAAATTCTACCGCGATAAACCTATTAACAAGAAAATAAATATTAACTATAGTGCATGAGATGTATGGTTTCCTATCACTTCATGCTGCAAATATGTCTGCCATACACACAGAGAATGTCATGCTTAGACTCAGATATTCCAGTCTCCATCACTCTACACACTACATTGATATGTATGGGGGATAAATGACAGTTATTGTTTCATGGGTTATTTATGTTAGATAAAAAGGTTACTTAGGGCAAGAACCCTTGCCCATGGGCTTCAGGTATATGGAATCACCAGAACAAAAATTTAAAATTGTGGATTTTCAATCTTTAGATGTGGAGACTGAGAAAGTAATGATCTATACTGTGACCCCATGTAGATGAATTTGTGTCCTATCTAGTAGGAGTTGGGGAAAAAAAAGGAAACAAGAAAACACATCAGAAAAGTGGAAGTACTTCATGTACATGCTACTCTGGGAGTGAAGGATGGTGTTCCTTATTATTTGAGGATGTATTTTTTAACCTCCCTGACAGTCCCGCTTCACAAGGCAATACGAAAAATACTTAGTGATTACAATGATTTTGATTCTTTTTTGCAATACATCCTGGACCCTTTTCTACATCTGCAACAAGTTTGGTGATGATTCCATGCTCAGGGGCTTTGCATTTATCTCACAAATTCAGCTAGGCAAAAAATTCGACCATCTCGTAACTCGTAACCTCTAACATAAGCTAGACCCCCAGCAGTATTCCCAAATTGTTGTGCAGGGTAAATTTTCAATACAAATAGTGGTAACCCTGAGCTTCACTGGGGATAACTTATCTATTTTAGCCGTGCCCGTCCATGTCAATCCAGCTCATCAGTGGAGCCACACCACAGACATTAGGGAGCTGGGGGATGCCTGCACCATTTGCCTGCACTATAATGGCAATGGGGGCAGGAAATACAAATGGATTACATCGTAATCACTTCATATTTTTCATACAGTTTTGCGAAACGGTTTCCCTTACTGTGAGGGAGGATACAGAATATATCCTAAAACCATTTGAAAAACTAAAATTCACACCCCAAAAAATTTAAATGTGAAGTTACAAGTTGTGAAGTTGTAAAGTTACAAGGGATCCACTTCAGAGTAGAGAGGATCGAATTAAAAAAATTTGACGATGTTGACAATTTCAAGTTAATTGCAAACCCCCTGAACATGGAATCATCATCAATCTGGAGATGTAGAGAAGGGTTGGGGGTACACTACAAAAAAATATGTTTCCATAACAAATAGTTTTTGCACAAATTAAGTTCAAAGTCAAGTCAAAATTTCGAACACCAGAATTTCGACTTAGAATTTGAACTTAATTTATGCAAAAACTACAAGTGCTACATTTTTTTCATAAGTTTCAAAAGCATGTTCAAAAAAATTTGACCATCTCTACTTCAGAGTACTGTAATCACTAGCAACCTTTTGACTATGTGGGCTTGTTAGGATTTCGGTACCATCCTCACTTAGTAGTTTGTGATAGTCCCACTCTGAGGTGAATATTCATCTACGGAAATGGAACTCAGTGGGGATGTTCAGGTGGACACAAAAAAGAAGCATTGGGTAGTGAAAGTTTAGAAATTTTGAGCAATAGATTAAAACATCAGTGGTTAAATGTATTGCTCAATAAACCAACCTGAACTTTGCCTCTCTTTCTTTTCTAGTCTTCACCTGATTATAATATGACCAGGCATCTGATAAAAAAAGTTTAGTGTATTTAATAAATTGCATTCTCCTCTGACTATTGTGGTTATGTGTTCTTAAAAATTGCTGACTGCAGGACCTCTGCACTCTACAGACTGGATCAAAGTCCTCATTATAGTTATGGCTGCTACAATAACTGTTCCTACTATACTACTTTTCACTTCATATATATTTTATACTTTCATCGTTTCCTTCCTTCTTTTTTTTTGAAAATGTTAGACATAATTATCTAAGAAGAAAAACGCTTTTATGTGACCAAAAAGGGAAAAAAACCAAAACATAAGTGATTTACTAATTTTGCAATTATGGTATCTGAAGATGCAAGGTTTTAAGGAAATTAGCATACATATGTTGTGTTTTCTCAAAGATGAGCAAGACTGGAACCTTGGTAACTTCAGTTCCAAACAAAAATGATTATCACATTAACCTGTCGGCTATGTGTAATTTACTACGTACAGCTGTTATTGCGTCCTTTTTTTTTTATTTAGTTAATGCGCGCAAGTTTATCTCTATTAAAAATTAAAATTTAATTCACTTAATATAAAGATTTCAAAAGCAGATATCCATATTTCATGAAAAGAATTAAAAACTAAGATTAAAAAAATCAGTCAGATGGTCCACAATTTTGTTAAGAAGAAGGCATCGTTTACTAAGCTGGCCTCATTAAGGACCAATTATGAGAGCGTAATATTCATGAGCACCTAAGTACCTATTTGAATAGAATTATATATATATATAAAATGAAGGCAATATTTTGATGCTTTTAACATAAATCACAATTCAAAATCTGCTTGAGGTGAATCTGTGTGAATGAAGAAATGTTGGAGTGAATTGGAAGTAAATGTAAGCTGATTCACATGTCAATCTGCTGGTTAAGCAATGTAAACTATAAAGAGAAACTGTCATCTTGCACATTTCGGGCTGCCACATCATTGTGAATATGTGCTGCTTGGATCTTTGAGGATGGAAAATGAACTGTTGGAGATATCTGCAGTTAGAGAACAAGTGTTATGGACCATATACAATAGTTTTGTCAGAGCACATCCGCAATGACAGTAAGTTACAGTGGTTTAAACCTTAGTCATATGTATTTGTAAAAAGTAAATACTCAGCCATGTCCGACTGACAGAGAGGTTTGTTAAAGAGCTTATGAAATCACTTTAGCAATATAATTATTGAAAGTTTTCTTCCACTGACTTCCTTCTTTTAAAGGTCAGATACCTGGTTGTATCATTAGAATAAGTATGCCAATCAAGGATGCTGGTACCACCTAAAATCTAATTGTTCTGGGTAGGTGATATAGGCTAAAACTCAATTACGTTTTGACAAAAATGCGTCAAATCACGTCTTTTGGGCGCCCCCAATTATTTTTTTGGGCGTGGCCCTGCGGCAAAATATAGTGACGTTTTGGCCTTAGAGAGTATTGAAACCAGAGGAGACCCAAACAATACTTAAACGTCTAAACCTTTAACAAACTATCCAAAAATATTTCTACAATCTGAACCTTGCTCTTTGCCTCATGTAGCAGGCTCTCTACCTGGTAAATTATACCATAATGATCACACAGACCTAACCTCCCTGGCGGTTCACTGAGGTCCAGACTTCTGTACCAAAAGTGATACCGTGTTTTGCCTTTCCGCCCTCATCGGCGTCACCGATGACGCTGATGGGGGCGGAAAGGCTCTGTGTGCCTGCAGCTCTGTAGAAATGCTGCAGGCACACAAAGAGCCAGTGGTCGCACCCAATTCCGGCATGGTGCGCAGTTTGATCCACGATCAAACTGCGAATGTACTTGCGTTCGTTTTGCGATTGATTACCAAGCGATCACTCCGAATGCGCATGGTGATCATTCGCAAAATCGGCCACAGATTAAAGCGTCTATGGCCGGCTTTAGAGGTACATGTAAGTTAAAATTTGTTTTATTTTTTTTTAAATTTCATGTACCTTGACATTTTAAAACTCCCGCCCGGGCCGTGATGTCATCGGCACATGAGTGTCAATCACGGAAATAGCTGGAGAGATCGGCTATTTCCGGAGGCACTCGGGTGCAGCCGGAGGTAGATCCTGCTGCAGCTGAGCGTTTCTCCAAGCTGGATCCACTTTTGAACTGGATCAGATAAAGAAATCGGAATACGACCAAACTCACTGATTTAAGTTTAGATCACAAAACACAGGAAAGAGTCATATATAAACATGTTCATCAAATACAATCAACCTGACCAACAAACAAAATGCTACAATTTTAGTTCGATCATTGTACAATCAACAAAAATTTTCCAACATGTCTGATCATTTTCCGATCTATGTTTTGATCGGTATCGAACAATTTTCGCCGATTGAACCATGTGTGCAGTATACAATTTAAATCCAATCAATCTAAACTTTCATCGTTTTAGGTCGATCGAACGCTTAAATTGAACTGTGTATGCCTAGCTTTATTGACACTTCTAGTAGACTGACCCTTGAAATTTCTATAGGACATACCACCGAAACAAATGATATGCATTTATTGGAAGAAATGATGGTATGCATTTATTGGAAAAAATGATGAGGTGCATTCATTGGAAGAAAACTCTGTTAATTTAAGAAAAAAATCTTTTCAAAACCATAACATTGCCAGTTTTTTTTCTCCTTTATAAAATCCTTTACCTGTATATTCTCATAAATGTTACCAGGGAACAGAAACAATTGCTATAGTGTAGTTACTAAAGGTTTTGTTTCTGAGTAGATTCCAAAACCATACAAAACAGGTATTCCCTTGTGGTAATTCAAAGCTTTAATGGTCCATTTCATGTTATTTTCCATTCATTCAACTCAGCAACTATCTCTAGACCTCAAGAGAGTGGAAAAAAGCAAAAGTGCACATCATACTCACTAACAGACAAAACCTTATCAGAAAAACACATAATAACCACAAAATAGTTTTAGAGACAATCACACCAGTTAGAATATCAAAGCAGAAATGTTTCAAATTTTCCATTTGCAGGGTGGATGCATCACTTGGATTTTCAGAACCCTAGAGGAGATAAATCACCTCATCCCATTTTAAAACTAGTAAAAATTGCACTCAGCTCTTACACTAGTATGATGGCTGGTCATAGTAAAAACAGTACAGGCAAGACCTCCAGCAGAATAGGTGACTCAACAACAGGCATTAATACTAGGTCAGTTGGAGAACCTCATGAAACTAATACCTACTGCCATATGTTCTAAAAGGTCACGCTTCATTTTTTGTGGAACCTACTGCATTCTGTGCTTTCCTGCACTGTTAACACCCATATCTTGGTTATATACTGTATGTAACTTTTAACCTCTCTAGCAGTATGCTGCTAGATGGACAATGGACAATCAAGAGTACACAGTATTGTGCTGATTTTCCCCAGCCTCGCTCCCCCCTCTTCACTTTACCGGCATCATCGATGACGCTGGCAATGTGGGCTGGGAAATTGTTGCCACCTCTATAACATGAAGGTATATGGTCCCCCGCCTCTTCTGTGTCACCAGTGATGCTAAAGAGGCGAGCCATAAGCAATCGGTGGGTCCGCCGCAATTGAGAATAGCACAGGCTCACTGAGCATAGGTAAGTATGCCTGATCCCAGCTCAGGCTCAGTTTGCTTTGTAATCAAACTGACTGAACTGGGTTCAGGCAAACTGCTAGGGAGGTTAATAACATAATTTGCAAAGAAAAGCATGATATGTGCTTGTATATAATTAGACAGTTGGGATTAACTTCTGGGAACATCTTATTTACTAAGCTTATATTCCGTTTACAAAGTGAAAATTCTTTACTTCTTTAGAAAAACCATCTATGTAGTTACATTATCAATGTAAAAAAATAAAACATGTAAAAAAGACCAAAGCATGTTCCAATAAACTTCTAACAACTCTAGAAGATTTGGCTCAAATGAAGGCAAATGCAAAAGATATCCACCCATTTATATGTAGTAAAACGCTGTAGAAGAATGAGAGCAGTAAAACACGATTGAAACCCCAAGAATCTCTCATTTATAATATTCATATTTAAAATAATTTGAAAAAAATAAAAGCAAATCAAAGTCAAAAACATAAAAGCAAGTTCATGGACACAAAAAGTATGTGTATTTCCCACTAACTTATTTAGCTGTCCATTTAACAAAGACTTACAGCTGCCATTGACCAGATACAACAAAGGAACCCATCATTTCTTGCAAAAGCATAAAATGCAACTTGGCAGCCAAAGAGGTCTAATGATGTCCAATGATGCTTGCCCCATTGTCAGCGGGGTTAAGGCTCTGTAAAAAGTTGCAGCAAACTTTACACAATTCCACGGTCTCGTTCCAAGAACACATAAAGTGATCTCGGAGTTCCTTCTTCGTATCACCTATGTCCTTGACAAGATGATAAAAGGAATGCAATTATATATCTTAACATGTCTTCAAGGAAAATAATTCAAAGTGATGCAGACAGTCAATATAGAAAGGTAAGCCTATGAAGGGGGCTTTGGATATAAGATTGTTGGGTATACGTTGAGATTTTGATGTTTTTGTTCTTAACGCTTCAACATGCTTTTTAAGGACATCTCATTTCATGGTTGCTATATTTTGGATTGAATGAATCTAACATAACAAAATGATGTACAAATATCTTCTAATGTGTAATTAGCATATCTGTGCAGAGCAATATTACAACACTGAGTTGCCAATGTATAAAAGAAAAAAAAATCATGTCTATTAAAGTAGCAAGATTCTCTGAAGGCCAAGGGTGTGTTTCTTCAATAAATAGTAGAACTGCTCGACTTCTGCTGCGATACATAACCCTGTAGTGATCTAATTTGGGAATTCACAGGGTGTTATCGCAAACTGCAATGATTTATTTGAAGAACCAGGTTTTAGATTTACAAATGAACACAGATTTTTGCATGACAGACAAAAGCAATAAATGTACTGGGAGCTCCCTGCTGAAAATGCATTTCCTGCGGTTGGCTAACATGATTGTATTAGCTTGTGTTGTGCTGTGAACGTAAATATTCATAGAACATTCATACGCAGGGGTGACACCAGACAAAACTCAGTTTTCCATCTGTTTAACTTTATCTTAAGCCCTGTCAAGCACCATATGTAATTAACTCATGTTATCTATAGTATATACTTATAGCTGTTTATGTTATTCTAAACACTAAAATAAGATCAAAAAGTTCCATAGAAAATCAAAAGAAAACATAAACTCTTAAGGTATCACAGCTGGAGGAAGTTATTTCTGAGGCAGATATGTTAAGGCATGTTATCATCTTCTGATGGATTACAGCCACAATGCAAACCTTATCACATCCAATATAGTTTACTATAGCTTACATACTGCACAGCTTACATGAACAAAACATATTTCTTGTACAAACAAGCCAATATATGGCACTAGATACAATGGAGAAAGGACTGTGCTGCTTCTCCGTTCCTGCACATTTCAGAAAAATGAAGGAAATAACATTCTTGTAGCCTGTGGTGCTTACAAATAAAAGATAAATTACATCTACTATTGAAAAAGAACAGTATTTTATAAACTTCTACCAGTGCCTATGTGTATAAGTATCATGTTAGGGGGTCAATGTATAAAGTAAGTCATGTTTTCTGTATAAATATATATATATATGCAGAGATTTATTTTTCTTACTGTACACAGTACCAGTTATTATTTGTGCTTACCATACAGTTAAGTTATGCTTACCATTCATGGGCAGAACTGGCATATTTAAACAGTGAAAACAATCTGTATGACTACTCATGGGCTTTATCTGTCAAGCTACTAAGCTTGATTATCTACCCCTATTAATGAGCATTGTCAGGCGATGGTTAAGGTAATGAATACTACATTTTGTGCAGGAGAAACTGTTGGACAAAGCAGTTAAGAATGTACTGAAAGCTCTCAGATGTCTAATCAATGTTTAAATATATCCAACATTATTCTGACTGAAACACTAATGCTAAGATATTTTTTTACATATTTTACCATAGAAAAGTGGACAACTACAACAACACAAAAATGCAATATTTTATAAAGAAAAAACCCAATAATGATGTATTTTGCTTTTTATATATATATTTTATATATTTTTTTAGATGGTTGTCTAGTATATTTGGGAGTTGATTTGAAAGCCCATAAAAAGGCATCATTGTGCTAGCACATATATTTTTTGCATTGATAAAGTTAGAAGTTAAATTGTAAAAACTTGACTTTCAACTTAATTAAGGAATTTAATAAGCTAGAGCAATACTTTTTTTCCCCAGAACCCTTCTCTACATCTCCAGCAATGTTAGTGATGATACCACGTTTAGGGGCCTGGCAATTTACTCACAAGTCAGCAAATAGAAATGTTGACCATCTCTAATATATACAAACTTATCCCTACATATATTTGTTTATACCTCTTGACTTTGAATATCTTGATTCAATGTCATTTTGTAATGTGAAAAAATAGATATGATTACTAATGTGATTTTTTTCTAGGTTAAGCCATGCGACTCTTGGCAAAAAAATGGCAATTATTTTTTAGAAAAAGCAGAAACCATAAAATGACTGTAGTGACTTAGTCAGTTCTGCTTAGTCACTGCCTAGCCTAGAACCCTTGCAGATACCTACAATTTGGTATAGAGATGCAGATTTTATTATCCAAAAGAGTATTAAAAAAACAAAATATTCCACCAAGAGGATACATGTGATATGTGTCTTTCTTATGTGACCAAAATCTTGAGGTAACATTCTTAAAATTACTAAAGCATCCACATTGAATATTGGAAGATTGGTAAGCAGAGTTCTGCCTTAACTTCTTATACACTCTGTTTCTTATATTTATAAATGTCCTGAAACCAATCCCTATGCATTATTATGGACCCAAAGTCACCACTTAAGAACTAGTTGTCTTACTTACACAATCCATGTTTAATTGTATCTGCTGACAAAGGTTGATGTAATTAAGAATAGGCTTTGCACATGGATAGTGATGGCCGAACTTTGGGCGTGTCCGTCCGCGAACGGGCGGAGCGGACTTTTAAAAAAGTCCGCTGTGCGCCTGTTCGCGGACACATTCAAATTCCCTGCCTCTAGGCGGGGAATTTGAATCGGAAACCCGGATGTGACATCAGTGACGTCACATCCGGTCCCTGGAACGCATCCTGGAACGCATAGTTCCTGGTTGTGTTAACCGGATGTGACGTCACTGACGTCACATCCGTGTTTACAAGCCGGAATTTCACTGAAAGACTGGGTTCTCTACCCGGTCTTCAGTGAAATATTCTTCCTGCGGCGGGATCTCGCTGCTAACGATCCCACCGGAGGAAGAATAGAAGGCTCCTTCTCCCTGGCGAACAGGGCGGGTCGAACACCCGTACTGTCCGCCGGCGAGAAGGAGGGCGAACATGCTTGTTCACGGCCGAACTGTCCGCCTTGCGGGCAGTTCGGCCATCACTACACATGGAGGCCAATGAAATGAGATGCAGAGTCATTACCTGCACCTGTACCCGTACCTGAATGTATTCTACAGTGCTGCGTAATATGCTGGCGCTATATAAATAAATGTTAATAATAATAATAAATGTCATGCACTGGAAATAGTTTCATTTCATTAGGAATCTTTAACTAAAATATTTTAATTTTATAGTTATAAAAAAAACTTACCAGTCCGTGTTTCCTTAAAAAAAAGTTTTGCAGAGCACCACAGGAAGTTGAAAATATATCAATGATCAAAATGAAGCCACTCTATTGCTGTGGAGAGAAAAAAAAATAGAACGATCAAAAAGAATATTGCATGATGGTAATCAGCCCTTTCCAATATTTCTATAACAGTCTAGTGAAAACTGCCAAACTATGCAGACACATAAAACTTTGCCCGAGTAACATATCCACATAGATATGTTCACTCTGGATGTCTTACCATAGAAAGCAAATTATCAATGTAATATAGATAGGAGCACAAGCCAGCTTGAAGAGCAGGGCAGTCTTAATTGGCTGAAGAAATGCCTGGTTTAAGGGTCAGTGAATTGAATACATATCTTGTTAAACTAGCTTTCAGATGTCTGACACACTTGCTCTTTTCAAAAGGATAAATGACCATGTGATTAAACCACATAAGAACTGCCTGCCTTTACCTTTGTGAATATAAAATACTCAACTTAATTATTATTTTTGTGCAAGTGTACTTCCAAGTATTGACTATGGAAAGCAGTTCATGTCACTATGACTTCAAAAAGAACTGCACACATAAAACTAATAAAAAATATGGGACTTTAAAATGCAGAGATGGTAAACCAGCCGTCTATTTGGGATCATTGGGTTGGCCAAAACACAAAATAATTTAAATAAATGCCTCATGGTAGTTTATTTGGTCTATAGTGCAAGCATGACGCTCATGGCTTCTGATAAGTCATCTGCTCACTGTCTTGATGTATTCTTTTTTATACATGCAGAATGTATGGTATATCTGTTACATATAAAGCAACACATTGAAGAGATAGAACAATGATCCTTGCCCATAGGGAACAATCTAAACATTTTGCATATTACATTAACTGTCATAAATCAAGAGAAACTCATGCATTTGTAAACTTTTTCTGAGTACTTGGAGCTGTGTGACAAAAATAATAGTAAATTACAGTTGTCATTCTCATATCATTCTAAGGAACACCAGTAAACATTTAACTGTAATGATATAAAGACCTAGAATAGCTCTTACTCTGATAGAGCATACGTAAAAGTCACATAACAGTGGAATAAATATATATATATAACTTTTTCTATAACCTACAAAACTTCTGTATTTATTACATTTTTCAAGTTATAATATTGGTACCGCAACCATCTTATCCAATATATTTATAAAAAACTAATTTGTTTTTTTCACAGTCTGTGAACTTAAATACCTATTGAAAGTCTATAAATAACAAGACATCTGTATTGTTTGGTGCTAGAATAAAATGGCCGCCTTATAAGACACTTCAAGTGTAAGAAATATTTATGAAATAGTTGAAAGCTTCCAAACTACTTTCAAATGTTGAACGTTCAGTATAGAAATTCTAAAATAATATATAATTGTATTTTATGCTGTTAGAATGATTCACATGTTGGCCTGTTTATGATATGAAAACTGTTATTGAATTTTAGAGGCAAAAAGCTGATATAACCCACACACAAGAATCGTTTGATCAATTGCTTAATAGAAGTTGAAGGAAGTCAGAACATATTGCTTTGAAATGTATTCTTTAATTCTTGTAAACGATGATGAGTTGTAGCATATTTATGTGTTGTTTCTAATTAAAGCATCTGTATTGCCTATATGAGTAAACATGAGATTTTTTTTTTCAGTAAAAATATTGAAACTGAGGTAAAGCAATAATGCCATCAGCATAAATAAATATTTGTTCCTTTTCTAATGTCAGAAGATATAAATCAGAAATCTTATTTGTACACAGATTTGCGGAATGGCAGATTAAACAAAACAAAAACACAAAAACAACTCATGATAATATGACTTTTATATTGTTCCATACGCAAGGACTTTGGAGTGCTGGTCATTCGTTTAATTATCGTAATGACATTTTAAAAAACCAACTACGTAATATCACAGCATCAACTTGTAAAGCTAAAATAACAGTTTTGTCAAGTTATTTGTGCTATCAAAAATCCTTTAAAATTTTATGTCTTTTGTACAGATTTCCATTTAAAAATAAGGAAAATGTAGGAAATAATATATCTTGAGGCAACAATGTTAATGCATGTGATGATTTTTCTTTTATTCTGTTACATAGGAGAACACTTTTAAGAAAAGATAGAGGTTTGGTGTGGCTTATGTAGAATTCGGAACTTAAAAAGTTGCTGCTTTCAATTTAAAAGCAAAATGGGGATTGGAGGATTTAAATTACCATTTTAAAGCTAAATGGAAGACCAATACTAAAAAATAAAAAGCTGATGTCTTCATTTAATTCCGTACATTGCTCTAGCTGGGAAAGATGGTCCAGAAAGCTTTCATACCTGCCACCAAAACATTGTGGAGTTGAAACAACTAATCAAGTTGAGCAAATTACTATTCTACTTAGTAAAATGCATAAATGTGTTATGACTTTTCTTAAAACTTACATCTAACCTTAATCAACATATAGATCAAATAGATCATCTAGACCCAACAATAATCTCAATGCAGTTAGATGAAATAAATGTGACATTTACCAATTCACTTGCAAGGTATGTGTGTTAGTCAAGAAACTGGGCAGTAATGCACCCAGCCAATTCACTGTCCTGGGAATAACAAAGAGACAGCTATGATTCCTCCCAATTAAACAATTCACAAGTCACAAGCTACCTCAATTGAGGTCAAGCAGAATGTCTGCCCTCCTAATTCTGCTTTTATATATCAGAAGACTGCAGCTGTGCACAAGAAAAAGAATGGCGGCAGGTGGAGATACACATGATTTCTAGGTAATTAAAATGATTTCTTTTGTTTTATGGAAAAAGCATAAGAAAAACATAGAGAGGTCAGGGGTATAAAACGTTCAACCTATTGACTAATGAATTAGATAACCTTCCAGGGTTTCAGCCTATCACACTGTGATATACACATCTGTTAGACCCGTTGATACATTTTGATCTTCTCATCTCTCTTTTATAATTCAGTACATGTAATGATTTAGTTCCTTCTAATTTGTGGTTTACATGGCATTCTTTTCTATCATGTGTTGGTATAGTCATTTCAGTTGAAGCAATTGCTGTTATATATACAGGTTATAGTAGCAAGAGTAGCAGGGATGCTTATTATAGCGTCAGAGCTCCTGTGATCATTTACATGAAGACATCAGAAATGCCACTATACCCAGCCAAGTCCTGCTGTAGAATATGCAAGCTGCCTACCTTACTGATAGGAATTAAAATCATTGATTTGTGTGTGAGGTTTGATTAATGCACACCAATGAGAAATCTGCACAGAATATTTAAAAAAAATGTTTAAAAATAATGAAGCCATTACACAAACCATCAGTATTGACTATTACAGAGCTTTACTATATTCAACATTCTTTTTAATTAAACTAGATAGTAGGGTACATTTACTAGGGAAAGTGACAGTTCACTGTCAAAGTCCTCTGAGCTTAGCAAATAAGATCAAATAATCATATGCACAAAAAAGAAAACACTTAAATGTCCCTCAAACATTATTGGGGTTTTAAAGTGTACTGAACTAAATGTTTCATGCTTTTAAAGCCTGGGTAACTGCATTAGGCGTTCAACTGAATCAAATGTTGATCACAAATATTCTAATCATGAATCTTTATTGCTAATATCGGTACTTAGAGAATTTAGGAAAATCTCAAATATAATACTATATTTTCATAATTGCAAATATTACAGATTGTTTTAGATTAGTACATAACCATGCATTTTGTTGGCAATATGTGCATATACAAGTTTAAATTTGTCAAATAAAGATAATACTGACTGGAGATCACGAATCTGGATTTGCTCATTTATTTCAAATATTAGGTGATACAATTGTGAATGTGAATATTGCCTACATGGCTTATCCCTATGAATAATACTCCTGTACACACATGTATTATAAAGAAAAGACTCACTGATCATAGAAAGAATCCAACCATCACTATCATATACCAATTGCCATCTTTTCCTTTGAAATGCATTGTTATATTAGTTATATTGCTGGACATAAATTGGGAATCAAATCGGAATCAGAAAAAGAAACACAATTTCTCTTCTCTTCAACACTCTTCTCTTCTCACAATTACAAGTTTAAAAAAAATCTGGGATTTGGTAGGAAAAGCTTGGGATTTTAAATTTGGAATTAAAAAATTCTAAACAGTATATAATCTTGCATATCATAATAATAATAATACTACTACTACTAATAATAATAATAATAAAACAACTGTGTGAAAACTAACAACAAACAGGCAACACAAATTTATTTTTATCTAAGCTAAAAAGTACATGAAATCAGTTTGGCAAATACATGTTTTCAATCATCATTTAAAACGTCGGTTCATTTCCTGATAGCGCTTGTTCCTTATACTTTTAGTCCTAAACACAAACCAAACTGGTGAAATGTCCTAGTGGCATAATAAAAAGGCATTATATTGAAAACCAAAAGCTTTATGGCATTTTAAAACAGAGGTGAAAGACACTCAATAATAGTGTTGTGTTAAATAAAAGCAGAGGTCACTATATTTCTGATTTCACATTCATATCTAGACTTAAGGTTTTTAAAAATGGACCTTTCTTATATGTGTGCGTGTATATGTAAACATATTTATGCAAAAAAACATATATTAATGTGCATGAGTCATAAATGCATCCTCGTTATATTGGCCAACAGAGAAAGGACATTTCTTGGTCATCTTATTCAACTTTGTCTTTGTAGGGACAAGTGAACAGACCTGAATAGATATGAAAACTAATAAGGATAAATCTCCACTGATTTTCACACCTCTATATATTATAAGTTGGAAATGATACTTTCAATGGCCTTCTGAAAATGTGTGTTGTCGTGATAAGTATGGCAATAGTTTGTTCTATTCTCTATCTAATTAACATTACTCATAGGAAATCAGACCTTGGTGTGAGCTTCAAAAAGATTAGAAAAAAATAATTATTAAATAATTCATCAAAAATCAAGTTTGTAAGCAGAAACCCCACAGCATCAGTCCTCTGTAAAGTTTCTTTCCTGATTATAAATTGGATGAGACATGCTCAGTGAGCTACTGGCATCTTGACTGTCTTGCTAATTCCAACATCGTTTTTGAAAGTTTTGCCTATCTTTGTTTGTTATTCTCCATAACAAAACAAAAAATAAGTTCAACACTAGTACATCAGTTTCTAGAGGGGGATAAAGAAGCAGCGCAAGAAGTCTATCAGATCTTCTGCTGTTCAAGGTACATAGGAGGAAAGAGCAGATGGATACAGCGGTGAGTTTATCAGTAGGCTTTATCCACTTTCACCATTTAGTCATAGAGTGTGGTAAGGGAACACACATGTCAATGAAAATGACCTTGACACGTGCTGCGTGGCTAAGCAATGTAGATGTCAAGACATGGAAGGACAGAAATAAAAACCCTTCGGGCAGGTCACGGATTGATTTCAACTTAAAGTATTTAGCAATTATTTTAAGACTGTCCTACAAAGACTGTGGCAAACATGGAAACTCAGAGATCTTGCTAAAAAATGTATTAAGCTGGGCATACACGTACCAATTCTTGCACGATCCGTTACCCAATCCGATGCCGTGCGCGCTCCCGCAACCTTTAAGGATCGGGTCGTGCAGCAATTGGAGCCTGCAATTGACGAGGATTGGGCTTAAATCAGATATTCCTTTTGGATCGCACAGTTATCCAACAGGATGGAAAATTTTAGCCCGATCCCATTAGTTCAGCTGGGGACGGCTGCCCCCAGCCGAAGTAATGAGCTTCACATAAAGAGTGCCGTCCGATTCTCAGCACTAGCGGGCGGGCGTGATGACGTTATCACGCCGCTCTTAGTGCAGAGAATCGCATAAGGAATAGATGGTACATCATACAGTCTATTTGCAGCTTTAGATTGGTTTCTTAATTTGCAGTTCAAGACCCAAACTAGGTCACAATAATGTTTATGTTGGGTCACCACTTAACATCGACTAGTCCTCCAAGACTAGTTGTTGGCTTCTAACATGTTTTTATTTCATGTAGGTCTCAATGCATTAGATGGTTCACTTCTTTGTACTTGGTAGAAGCTCAAGCACCAGTTTAAGGTGGACTGGTTGTTTAACTTCAGTATTTGGAGGTTAAAAGAAGTTCTGTGTTGACTTTATACCTGATTCTCTTTGCAAGGCCAGGTTCAGAAATAACATTTCAGATAAAAAGACCATAAAATGAAGCAGGTAAGTCCTGCTGGACGTTGACACATGACGGCACAGCTTTGATTTGCACTCCAGCAGAGTCAGGAATACTTGAGAGTTTCTGCATTGCTGATCTCTTTAAAATAGGGTCACAGAAAAAAATTCACAAAGATGAAAAAAATGTGTAACCGTCTGTTCAGGGGAAGTGTTTCTAATTGATCTGACATAGAACCATGCTGGTGATCTGTGTGTGTTGCAACTTTACACAGACCAAAATTAGAAAATAGCAAAATTCCACCCACTGACCAGGATTACTTTAAACATTTCCCAGATATACTTCCTACAGTCTGGTATAATAAACCACTTTTATGTCACATGTCTCAGCAATAATAGTCACATCCTTCCAAACTTCTCTATTAAATAACCAAGACACTCTAAGAATATATAGCAACTATAAACTTTACTCTTCATTTCTCTGAAGATTTTTGGATCTTTTTGGAAATATATGTTATTGGGTTAGCGTTAAAGGAAAAATATAAGTTT
This sequence comes from Ptychadena robeensis, assembly GCA_036250615.1. Taxonomy (NCBI): domain Eukaryota; kingdom Metazoa; phylum Chordata; class Amphibia; order Anura; family Ptychadenidae; genus Ptychadena; species Ptychadena robeensis. The sequence continues at coordinate 181,072,799 of CM070032.1, forward strand.
CTGAATTATTCTTGTTATATCGACAAGTAATATTTTCTCCCAACTTGATATGAACTTGACAGCCTCCATTAGATAACTTCAAGTCCTACTATTGTCACTACTTAATTATGGTTCTATAAGCATTTTTTTCACTGTTGAGTGAAACACGCACAATCCTAGAGAGACCATGCAAACGCCATGCCTTCAAAAGAAACCTGATAGAATATTGGGCCGTTGGTGATTGGCTGTCATTATAATCCAAGGATTGTTTTATGTTGAGGTTTGACCTGGAAAAATTGTGCAGATCGATTAGTCAATTGTCTCTGCACTGTATATGATTGTTCTTGGTTTGTTCTTGGTTTGTGACTGATAAGGTACCAAAGCCAGAAGAGTATGCCACATAGAAGCAGCTCTTTTTATTTTCTTCAATATACATTCTCTGCAATGTCTCTAAAGTTAAATCTGAACTTCAAAAAATTCGAAACTAGAAACAATTACAAAACATTAGATTCAGAGGGTAATCATATTACATGGGATTTTTTTTAATTTTTGCTAATCCTTAAAATGTGTTGCGATAGAAAATACACAAACCCAGAAAGTTCTGCTACCTTAACTAGGCCTTGGAAACTAGCTCTAATCTCAGCACCTGGCCATAAAAAATCCTAAGCTGATGTGCATTGTATTGATGTATATAATGTTAGCACTGGGTGACACCATTTCTCTCCCAGAGGAAGGGTGGCACTGAACTTTCCAACTAGAGCCTTTCTTTTGTATACAAGGGCTACACGTCTAGTAATCAAGCAAAAGGACTCTGGTCTTAAAAACCACATCTGCAGCAAAATCTTTGGGTTGTCGCCTGTCACTTGTGAGTGGTACATTCCTACGTCCAGAAGCTTTTGATCATTCCTATAGCACCTCTACTGGATTCCTGGCTACATATATTGTATCTGGCATCATCTGCCTTATTATTGGGCAAGGGGGGGGGGGGTAATGTTTGTAGTATGTCCATGGCTAAGAAAAATTAAACACTTTTGCTGGCTTTTGATGGCCTCTGCTCCTTCTGTTTGCAGCATGCCATATACACCACTGGGGATGACACCATGGGTTTCTGCTTAACCTAGTGATGCCATTGCAATCAAGTCCATATTCTAGCACCTTTAGCATGTGTCACTAAACCAAAGATTTGGGCTGATGATGTCATGATTGGATGATATAAGTCAGCACAGCTTCCACTCATTTACTAGGCCAATTGGAAGTGAACATGCTCTTTTGATAAATCACTCCAAGCCTTTTAAACAGTTCTGTTAGTTTTACTTGCACTGGTAAATGTAGTAAATTGCATGACAACATATCCCCCGGTAAAGACTCTTCAAAATATAGATATAAAATGTTCTCTTTATGCAAACTATTCGATTTTCCTTCTATATTTTAAAGACTAGTGATAAACTCCTAAGCAAAGGTGAAAATATTTCACATGTATGGTCCTTCTGAGCTAAGCGTGACATAGTCATTGAGCTTAAAGTATATAAATCTCCCACAAGCAAAATGTCACGTAAGAGGAAAAAGGGACATCCTATAAACTTGTCTGATGTATAAAAATATAATTTTTTTTTTATTGTGAATTGAGATTGCTTGAACAACCCTTTTACTCTATGTCAAAATTATGTGTATACTTTTGTGTTATATATATATATTGGGAAAAAACTAACTGTAATATTCTCAATATTTGTAAGTATATATATATATATATATATATATATATATATATATGTATGTTAGATTGTAAGCCCATCCGGGCAGGGTCCTCTACTCCTCCTATGTTATATCTGTACCTGTGTGTTCTTGTGTGTTTACATCTCCACTCTCATGTATTGTACAGCGCTGCGTAATATGTTTGCGCTATATAAATAAATGATGATAGTAATAATAATAATATATAGTTATATAGTATTTTTATATATAAATAGTCCTAATAGTCCCTGCTTCAGATTAAGTTAATGCCTAATCCCTACTACAACTACACCTACATAAAAAATAGAAGGCATTTGATTTTTTATGTTTCCAGTGTAAAGCTGGCTATAAATGGGTCAATTTTTTCTGATACAGCAGTGAAATCGAATCAATTGAATTCATTGGATCATAAGTGGTGGAAGTTGAACATATAATACAGTCATGTCTGGTCATATAGGAAAATATCAGTCAATTGTACAAGTATCTGACTTTTTTTTAAGTTTACAATTTTGAAGCATGTGCACACACATTTTGTTTCATAACTTAATATGACTCAAATTTAGGGATTCAGGAGATTTGCATTGATTACACTGTATGGTAGTAGAATCAATCACTTTTGAATTTACAGTCAATATTTAAATTGCACAACTCAACAAAAATTGATGCATGTATGGCTAGCCATAAGCTGGGCCAACGCAGGCCAATTTTCTCTTTGGTCCAATGTCTGACTGGCTAAACTTTGTGATCTGAACTTAATATCAATGGAATTCAGCATCTGATGTAAAAAAACAAAATTTTATTTAGTCAGATATAGATTGAACTATATAGTTGTGCAATAATAATTAATATAATTAAAGGGGTATATGTTAAACAAGTGTGTATAGTGTCCTGAAACTTCAGTTTCAAGAATAGTTGAGTTGGTTGCTTTATTGGTAGATGATCTCATGTGTCCTAGGTCAGTGCCATGGTGTACAATTACCCATTGTTTCATTTAAATTGTGCTGCACTTTTAGATTCTCACCAACCAACAATTGAGCAAACGGTCTGCAAATTTCAAAGCACATTTAACGCAGAACCCCTGTACTACAATTATATATATATATATATATATATATATATATATATATACTACATATTAAAATCAATAAACTTAGACAAGTGGAGTTGTTCCTTCAAAGGCGTTGTATGATGTGAAGGCACCTATGGATGTAACATCAGCAGATTGACTTGATTGAGTCAAAGAGTGAATTATGGTAGTGGATTTTCTTTGATTTGGTTATAGAGTTGTATAAATTATTTAAAAATGCTGAAGGTGTAGGAAAGGGTTGCAGCAGCATTACAATTTTGAGTTGAAATTTCGAATGAATTCTACATCTCCAACTATTTGATGATATCATGTTCATCATGTTTGCCTTTTTTAAATCATAACAGAGTCTTTTAAGAAATTCTATGACTAGACATTTTAAGACAACCTGGCTCAAAAACATGCTTTACCATATAAAATAATACGGTAAGTCAATATTAATTTATCTGTATATTGATTTGTCTCTTTTCAGTTTACTAGAGGCAAATATGTTCACTATTCTAGACTTTTGAAATTCTATATATAAATTCATATATTCTTTACCCAAGAAAATACATACTCTTTTATTGGAAGCTACAACAAGCAAGCATCTAATGTATCACCAAGGGAAAAGGGAAAACATGTTTAAGAAAACAGGTATGACTCTTTGACGTCCAGCACGATCATGCTTTCAGGGCTTCAATGATGTCTGATTTGTACTGCCAACGTTGTAGCAAACAGTAAAACACACATAATAAACAATCAATCGGTTCTAACAACCTTTAGCTCGGATGCAGCGGCTGAGACAACAAAAATTGTTTTCTGTTTTTCTCTATTTTCTTTCCTTTTTGTTGTTCTGAACTAAAGGTCAAAGTTTGTAGTAGTTAATAACAACTTACAGATACTGTTGGCCCCATAATTCAGCCCTAAATTGCCTCTAAAAAAAAAAGAAGAAGCCTTTAATTAAAAAAAAATAAAACTGCACTGAACTAATCCCTCTAGCTGAAAAAAAAGAAAAGTTTCAAGCAATCTCTTTCTGCTCTGGGAGAAAAAAAGCAGACAATACCATAACAGATCAGAAACATAAGCTATAGTATGCAGCCAGGAGCACAGCAGGGAACTGAATACTGCTCCGACTGTGTCATTTTTTAATCCCCCATCCCAGTTTTCCCCGTCTGACCTCATGCTGAGATGAAGTTATCACAGAAGACAGCTTTACTCTCACCAATGAATCCAACCCTGGATCTGTATTATCCTTAGCAGATCAAAACACCGCTTTCATCAAACAGCATTATCTGCATAAAAGGCATGCAATTGCCCGATAATTTTACCCAAACTATGCTATTCATTTAAAGGACAAGAAAAGATATGTAATTCATTATTTTTTTTGCCTGTAACAGCTAACTCCAACTTTACTCATGGGAACTTTTTTTTAATATTGGATCCCCCTAAAATAGTCAGTTTTAATGTTCACTATTTATTACATAAGCTTGTTGACGCTTGGACTAGAAAATGGAGAGCTTATAGGAAGGAAGGATGGAAACCATTTTCGTTGCTTTCTGGGACAGGATGGTAAATACTGTTAGCTATGCTTCTGTGAACTTAAAATATCCTTCATTTCTAGAACACAGAAATCAGCATGCGATGAAGCCAGCACTGCAGAAAATATGTATGCAGGGGTAGAATGAGAGCTCTTACTATAGGGCATATTAATCAGTATAGATATAGTGCCAGCAGCCCTCCCATTTCCCTATATATACTGACAGTACTAGAAAATGCAGAGCAGAGCAAAACATTGGACAGAGAAGAATCACAATGCTATGCATACACACAATAAATATACCAGTATCCAGTGCTCATTTTGATTTCTTGAGCATAATGATTGTCAGCTCTGTTTTCAATATAGTTTTCCTGCCTCACGTGTTATTCTGTCCCATGCCCATCATTTTCTGTATCCAATTTAAAACAGGAATATTTATTTTTCCAGTAAATATTGGTTAATGTTTTTATTTTTTAAGATATTGCATTCGTCAGTTTGATTTCTAGAAAATGGCACCCCCGCCAACCGCCAACCTGTATGCCTGTATAAGTAAAAGCCATTGATGATGCACACTGTACACAGTTAAAATTTTGGTAGTTGGGAAAGATCATTCTTCATCATTCATCATGGAAGAGCTGCATCCTCCCCCTAGAAGATAATGGATATAGGGCAGAGCAGGGTGTCCTAACAGATCAATGAATGACCTTGCCCTACACCCAATAGATTATCTTGACTGACTATTATATGACGTGTGTACAGGGCTTACGTAACAGTTGTGAAAATATGAATCACTTGTCAAGCCGGTTGTATGGATTTTGAATCTGAGCCAAGAAGTTTTTCTTGGCTTGATAAGGCTGTATTGATGGACATACCTGTACACACACACATATGTATCTTTTTTGGCATTACTCCTAGATATAGTTTTTTCATAAAATAATTAATTACATATGCTGACTGGGTTGTCATAGTAAATTTACTCTATTAATGAGTTATATCACTTTGATACTTATTAACCATTTACTCTAGTAGTCACTTTACAATAGAACATTTAACTATGTACATTGTTTAGAAAAATAAAGGGAACACAAAAATAAGACATCCTAGATCTGAATGAATGAAATATTCTTATTAAATACTTTGTCCTTTGCATAGTTGAATGTGCTGACAACAAAATCACACAATAATTATGAATGGAAATCAAATATATCAACCCATGGAGGTCTGGTTTGAAATCACACTCAAAATTAAAGAGGGAAAACACAATACACGTTGATCCAACTTTGATGTAATGTCCTTAAAACAAGTTAAAATGAGTGTCAGTAGTGTGTGTGGCCTCCATGTGCCCAAATTACCTCCCTACAACGCCTGTGCATGCTCCTGATGAGGTGGCGGATGGTCTCCTGAGGATTCTTCTCCCACACCTAAACTAAAGCAAAAAAGGTTTGCTGTGTCTGTCAGGGTAGTGCCCAGAGCATGGAGGCACTACCAGGAGACAGGCCAGTACATCAGGAGACATGCAGGAGGCCATAATAAACACTTTATTTTATATACCTAGCATTGTACTAGCCAATGCATTTTGCATGTGTGGCAGTCAATATAAAATAAAAAATTATATTAGGAGGGCAAATAGAAATTTGTGGGAAAAAAGTAAGCTCATTGTGTTCTATATAAATTGTATTTTTCGGTCCCACATTATGGGGAAAATATGTGTTCATGTTATAGATCAAAGATGCAAGAACGGGCAGCCCAATAGTGTTCATGCTGTAAGTGGTCATGATCCTTCGTAATTCACCCACCAGCGGGCCAAGTTTAGCTTCAAGTTTAGTTCTACGGTAGTGAAAGCTAAGCAAGCTGATTTGTGAAGCAGTGGAATATGTTAATCAGCCAGGTTTTTATTCACGTAGATATATGCAGACAGGGTGAGAATAATAAGACTATTTATCAATCCTAATTATCTGAATACCTGAGTTATGTGATTCGCAGCACATCAGACAGATTTTATGTAAATTTCTAGATACAATCGTGTAAAATGTATTTTCTCTTTAATCCATGGCCCCTAATAATTTAAAAATAGTAATCACATGACCTATATAATACAAAGACAGAAAGACTCTTTCTGTTTCTTGCCAGCATTCCTGGAGGATTCTTGCACAGCCTGCTTCAGAACCCCAAAGCTAAATGCACCACTGTTATCTTCATTCTCTAGCTCTGTGGATCTCTCTGCCTTGTTTATATGCTACCCTTATGTTAGTCTTATCATTAATAATGCATGGCCATCAGCTGTGCCTTCATTTTCCCTGATTCTCTATTCTTGGTTGTCCAAACTGTTCTTTTGTGATTCTTCTTTGGTCTTCAGTTATCAGCATGTCCCACCTCTGCACTCTCTCTGGTCTTCTACTCTAATGTTCTCTTTGGCTTTCTTCCGTGTATCTGTTCTCTGGTAAAGAAGGCTAATGCTCATCTTTTGGCGGACTACAGCCCTCCTCTCAATAAAGGCTCATATTAAACAACATCATAAACGTCATCAACATCACAAAACACTATGACTACCTGAAGCTGCAGTCACATGATGCTCTAGACTTGATCACCTTTTCCGTCTTTGTGTTTTGGATCTTTTCTTTTTTCTGGTGTTCACATTACCACCAGCAATGATGCACAACATGCAGATATTGTCATGAACACCTATAAAAGGACTAAAATCTAGAAACTGCTTTTTTATCCAGATGCAATGCCAACAACCAGGTCATTTGCCATTTGCAGTCCTTGATAATTAGTCTCCCCAATTAGAAAAGGATCTAGCAAGAAACCTTCATAGCATATTTCAATGGGGATAATTTGCTCGGCAAAAAACTGCCAAAAAAATGGAAAACCCAGTGGATGGAGGAGGTTACTGAAGAGGTTTTGTCTTTTGATGGACATTTATTAAAGAGTATTGGATTATTGTCTGTGAAGACTCTGAATGTTGGCAGTCTGAGCCCAAATATTTAAATAAGCGTCTATATTATAGTACAATGTATTTTTAGAGCTAACTTTTTAGGATAAGTATTTGGGAGGGTTTGATAAGCCCGCTTTATCAGATTTTATTACATACCATAGAGCTCCAAAATTTCCAAGGGAACATTTTGAAGTAAATTGCAATCGACAAAGACAAACCAGCTCTAACTGCTTGTTGTTGCAGGGTACACACACAGGGTACACAAGTGAAAATATGGGCCAGATCGATGGCTGCTTCAAGCACCCTGTGTGCTCATGGCCATCTATCTGGCCCATATCATATGCGGCAAACCCTGGAATATCGAACTTGACCGTAAAATACGCCAGATGTACGTTGCTTTGAATGGAAACCACAAGTCTCCATGCAAAGCATCGGCTGAGCTGGAGAGATAACAGAGCTGTTTCTCCAGTTGCTCCGATATCTGACAGCAGTGTGATGATGTCATCACACTGCTGCAGGGAACATCGGATGGCTCAAATATCGAGCCGTCTGTTCCCTGCTTTAGAGCACCAATTAAGATGAAGGGTGACCTTTTCAACCTTCAAGGTGCCTTGGATGTTTTATTGCATGTATCTTCTGAATCAAATGTATCCTGGTTTACACATACTCATAGCTGTCAAGTTTGGAAATAAACAAAACGGTAGACATACAGTGATGTCACTTCTGGTATATGGATCTAGGTTTTTCCGCGTTCCACATACCGGAAGTGACGTCACTCATGTCACTTCCGGGGCTGGGTGGCCTTTTGGCTGATCTAGCAGGGAGAGGCCGTTACTCTCCCTGATAATGTTCAACCCCGCTTGTGCTGATAATGTGCAGGGTGGGACATTAGCAGGGAGAATACCATTCTCTCCCTGCTAGATTAGCACAATGTCAGGAATCTGGGAAAAATCCGGGATTACTTGAAATCGGGATGTGGCCAGGTAAGCCACATAAAAAACGTGACTTTCCCAGCCAAAATGGGAAGCTTGACAGGTCTGCACATACTTTACTTTTGGAACTTTTCAACTTTCATTTTAGAAACATATTAAAATCGGAAGCACTTTTCTCTGATGCCATCTGAACTCTCATTACCATTTTCCAATGTGTGAAGTATCTCTCAATTCTATTGTCTTGCGTTCTTTGTTCCTAAATCTGTAAATACATTTTCCCCCAAAATATTACCCTGCCTCTTGGGTTGGGGTTGAGGTCTGCTTCCATTAATTTATAACGAAACTCTAAGATTTATGGACGGTATACATTTAGATTTTTGGGCAATTTTACATGTTTAGCGCCAAGAAACCCATAATGCCAGACAAAACCTATGGTCCTGATCATCTGATTTATAAGAGCCAATTACTTGAATTAATATAATACAAATTTAATTAAGATTATTTTGTCCCCATTCTGTGAAAGGTGCTCTCACAGCCATATTGTCAATGTGTGTATGTCAGTGTGTGTATGATTATGTTTCCAGCGAAATAATGTATTATATTGTATTTGTCATTAGTAGTGATGAGCAGCAAAGGAAATATTTGAATTTGTGATATTTCACAAATAACTCTACTAATATTCCATTTGATGACCATGCATTGCGGAATAATGTTCACATTGCGAAAATCTTATAAATGAATGGTCACATGCTATGTTTATTTTCCCAATGCGAATATTATTTTTGCAATACATGGCCATACCGCAAATATTCAAAATTGGCCACCGACATATTCAAGATTTTTGCAAGTTCTCTAATTGCCATTTCAAATATTCGAGCTCAGCACTAGTCATTGGTCATTTTTACTATGACAGTCCCAGCTTCAGTGACCTTTTCTTGACAATGGCAATCAAAAAAATCAAGATTTGGATGCATAGACATCAGTGGGGTTTGCTAAAACATTCTTAAAGTTTGAGGGCCTGTCTGTCCCCTAGCATCCTTATCCAAGTAACATATCTGTTATCACTGCTCAAGTTTAGTTTGTCCTGCATGCTGCCTCTGCATTGTCTGCTCTATTTTGTATACTGACTGACCGTTTGTTTCAGGAAGACGTATTATATCATTTTTGGAGTTATTTTAAGCTTATAAATGATGCCAGGCACTTTCGGAGGCAGCTGTATGTATATTGAAATGAAGCAGCTGTGCCCTCCATAGGTTATCTGTCTATGTCATAGTCAGCCTTAAGAAATAGAATCATATTGACACACTAACATTATAAAGGTGATTAACTAGAAGAGTATGGGTCCCAATACACCTTTAGATTTCTCTGTCAAATTTCCTTTAGATCACCTATTGTTTCACTAAAACCATGTAATATGGGGGACTTTAAAAACCATCAAGTCTACCTGTGTACAATCGTAGAGGACCCTTTACTCCATAAATGTTGGTAGATCTAAAGGATATCTGACAGAGAGATCTTAAGGTGTATGGCCAGCTTAAGTTATCTTTGTGTTAGTCCACAAAATTTTTCCTTATCCAAGTAAATCTATGTAAAATGTGCATTAAATTTGCAGGCAAATGGGGGATTAGTCGTGATGCATTTACAAAATATAGATATAATATAATCTCACATTTTTAGTTTCACTTTTTAACTATTCTTTTCCCTAACCTCTATCGTATTGATATACTTTGGATATCTTTACTTTTTTAGGTTAATAGTTGCAAACATGTAAATGTCGTTTTCACATATAATTAAATTGCAGGCAGCCAACGTAAAAATCCACATAAGGTAAGACCGCTGCCTCCCAGTGGCCAAATTATTACAAAACAGAAAATAACATGGAATGCATAATTGCCTGTAATCCTAATTAAAATGTAAAGGCAAACAGACAATTACACTGCAACTAAAAGCAACAACGTTACCACAGGTTAAGAAATAGAATGTAAAATATAAGGGGTTAAAGGGACAATGTCACATTTTGTTACCCTCCTTTATGTATTGTAAAAAAATATATACTTTTGTATCTTTATGCAGAGGGCACTTTAGTCACAAAAAAGATGTACGGAGAGCTGGATTGCAGTTGGACTGAGTGATCATGTTGTTAATTCTTGTGCTTTACATTGCACAATTTTTTTTTTACAGAACAATCCAATTGACTTTCTATGGCTACATTTATGTAAAAAAGTCTATAAATAAGAGATTTTCCTGAGCCAATTATTTAATAAGACTGGATGCTTTACTCAAATCTACAAGTACCTCCAGAGAAAATCAGAGAACCTTGGGAAGTAGATCTCAGGTTTATAACATAAAACAATAAATGTTTTCCTTAAATGTTAGCACATTCACCTTATCCATAGGTATGTGCATTATTGGTTAACCAATCTTGTTCTAACAAGGTGGATGGGCAAGTACTTTGACAGTTAAACTGTACCTACACAGTCAATATATTGTGCACCTATGCCAAAGCTATAGAACGTAAAGTAAAGAAGCTGTACTGAATTTTAATAGAAGGCATCTCTGATGAAGCTGCTTATAAGGCTGGGGCGGCATATCACATATTCTTATATTGTCCCATCGGTCCATAGGTGGCTGTCAATCACTCACCAGCCACTCCTATTTTAAGTTAGGAATGACAAAAATGGCTTTCTACTTTGGCATTACAGTAAAAGTCAACTAGTTGGCAATGTGACTTGATAGGCACAATTCAATGATTCCTGAGAGAAATCATTTAAGTCATGTGTTTTTCCCCTCTCTCTATGAGCACTTAAATAAACAATGCAGTCTCTGCCGCTGTCTCTGGGTTACACTGTGGCATATATGACTTCATGTGCACCACTACAGTACACTACAGTTCTTGTAGCTCCTCTGCTACAGAAGAGCAAAAAAACAACATAAACTTGTATTTATTTTTTTAATGGACTAATCATTATCTTTCGCTAGAGTTTCTGTAATAGCAAAGAAGAATCCAGTAGAGGAAAACAGTAACTGGATCATGAAGGAAGGAACATACTGCTAATTCCAGGGGATCATAACAACCTATTATAAACTCTGTCCTCTAACCTCTGGAGACAGATGTATAGAGTAGTGGCAGCTTCAACATTCAAAACCTTGATTTCACCATTTACTAGTAGCATACACATTCCATTGTCAGTTCCAATCTAGTTGTCGCTTCCAATGTCTACCAAAAAACATTATGATTGTAAACTGTATAGGAATGTTTGTCCTTGAATGGGAGCAGAACCCAGACATAGTTGCAATTATATGAGTTAACTAATAAACACCATTACATTGTGGGCTTGTGGCATACAGGTCATACAGGTCAAGCTTCCCATTTTGACTGGGAAAGTCACCTTTTCTTTAAGGTACTTTCCTGGCCAAATCCTGATTTCACTAAATGCCCAATATTTCCTGGGATTGTGAAATCTGTTTGATTTAGGGGGGGTTACGCTCCTTCC
>CM070032.1:181086939-181114021 GCA_036250615.1 Ptychadena robeensis
GACAGACTTAATTGGCCATGGAATCCGACAATGTATGGCTAGCTTAAAAGGTTTGCAATCACTGGCCTGAGGTAACTCGGGGTGAGTTTGCTTACAGTACCCCCAAACTAACCTTGATTTGTTTAACTTTATGACACTGGGGATGTGAAAGGGGGAGGACAGAGGGCGGAGAATCACAGTGGATTACTATGTAAAAATGTTAAATACAATGTTTTAAAAAAACACACCATGGGCAAATATCCCAATGGGTTAATAGGGTCTAGATCAGGGGTGGGCAAACATTTTAACTTGTATGACCAATTCATGCAAAACTCCATGTAATCCCAAGGGTTCACATACTCTGAGTGCACCATCCCCCACCTCTATGTATGCAAAATGTTTCTACTATCAAAAAGCAATGCATTATTTTAAAGTGGCAAGAAACCAAATATATTAATTCGATTGGTTACATCCAGGAGATCAATCCCACTTAAAAACAATTACATCACATTACACATACATTACCTTGAACAAAACATAACACGCTTAAATAATGTACATAAACAAAAACTCTGATTGTCCTTGAGGTATTTCACCTCTAGCTTTATGAGGAGGTTTGCAACACAAGGAATTAAATGTTACAATTCTAGAATATGCAAGTGCCTAAAAAACAACTCTATAATCGCCTATAAAACGTCATGCTACTTTTTCCGGTTACAAAAGCGCATGTAGAACACATAAACAATCTTGCGAATTCAACCTTAGGCAGCTGTTTCCCAGAAAATGACAGCTTGTAGCTGACCAGAAGTCACCGCCAAAATGCTTTTTAAGATGAATAAATGACTGTGATCACTGGTGGATGGGTGATCATTATCTGTCTCCTACTAGTAGTTACATCACCTTTCCAAATTGTCTGCAAGAATAGAGCCTTTGTATGTTGCAACAAAGCATGCTCTGTATCAGTTCTTAAAATATTAATTCCTAAATGGAAGAGCAGATACATAGAAAGGGTGCTGTCTAAGAATTTGAATCATAGAATCCACTGTCGGCAAAATCAATATGATTATTTTAGATCAACAAACTCAATAAAATCTTCTCACGAAAAACTGTATTGGATGTTGGTCAAGTCTACTTCATCATATTCTAAAGGAAAAGGTAGCTAACTTCGTTTCTGAAGCGCAATCCTACATAAAGAACAAATACTGCAATAGTGGCATAGTAGACATTCACATGTGTTTCTAAAACAATTATTATATTGAATAACTTAATCAGCACCATCAGCATGTGATATAAAGGTGCTCTTGTGAGGTCCAGATTTCCAGAGCAAATGGGCACCATATACTTTTTTTTTCTGTTGTAGGCCTGTAACTTCCTAAAATATATCCGTATAGACATCCTGAATTTTTTTATTGTTTGAAACAAACAATTATGTAAAAAAAAAATATGTTTAAAAAAAAGAAATTAATAAAATGTATTATTTGAATGATAAAATCTCTTAAATACTTATTGTGGTGAAAGATTTTAAAACAGTATGTATTTATATTATTTTTGTTTATGATAAAAATATTTATTCATTTAGAAAAGTGTTTTTTGTTTTTTCTTTACTTTGAATTGTTTTGGATACAGTTATCACTGTATCCAGTACAATTGCCTTTGGCACCCTTTCTCCCCTGGTGTGGTGGACCTGGTGACATCACACCAGGGTAGAGAGGGTTAACTTCAAAGGGGTACATCTGGGGAATCACACTGAAAATTGTTTCTCCATAGAAAACTTTGTGTTTTACTTTTGAATCTCCCACTGCCACCCCAATGTGATGTCATCACGTCACTCCACGGGGGGGGGGGATGGAGAGGGATCCCCTCTCCTGCAATAGCCTCCTCTTCAGATTTGGAGCCGCGGTAGCAGCGTGGAATGGTAATTTTGCGCTACCGGGGCTCGGTCTTTGCCAGACAGCCCCATCTTGTCCAGTGCTATACTGACAAGACAGCAATAGATAGTGAGCTATCATCACTGCATTTATGATTATTTTGTGCGTGTTACACCAATAACAGTGGGCAGCTCTGTTTCTGAGGTGGATGCAAACATCAGTATGTCTAGGTAGTATAGGGGAAGTGGCATAAGCAGTGCATTTATTGTTAACAGATCTTTTTCACTTATTTAATGTATGTTTTTCATATTTACATGTGGGAAAGTTGAGTTATATTGAGCCAAAGCACTAGCCCAGTGTTCACACCCAGTAGTCATTTGATACTAGGCACTTGCCCAAGTACAATTTGTATTTTAACCTTTGCTTATTTTGTGTTAAGAGGTACCTTGTAGTTGCCTGATCCATTAGCTCATATTATTTAGACTAGCTTTGTATTTGGAAACTTAAAACATAGTTAATTTACCTTGTACTGTCTGAGTTCCAATGTGAAGCTATGTAGCATTTTTATTCCTGCTTGCCTTATTTTTTAAATGCATCAATGAAACAGAACTGTTATATCTAAGAACCAGCTAGTGTGAACTGCCCATCTTCAGCAAGATACCAACATTTGGGGGGGGGGGATAGGTAGGGATAAGGGGTTTGCTAGAGATCAGCATCAATTCCTTTTCTTTTTTTTTGCTTTCGATATTGTATCCCAAGAGGCGTTCTTCAGGTTGTATTAGAAGTGTTTTTGGATCTCAACTTTCAATTACCTCATGACTTAAAAGGTTATCTAAACCAAAACACTCTCTTGGTTCAATATTTTTTGGGTATTATAAATATTCATGTATAAAGTACAACACAAATTGTCATAGGGCCCATAACCTTTGCCAACTTAGGACTGTTTAATTGTGATAAAAAAAATTTAAGATTTTTGATGAATGTTTCACAATATATAAATTAAGTAGATGTTCATATTGATATTAGATAGACAATGAAAGGATAAAGCAAGCAAGCCCGATGTTAATGCACATGAATGCCAAGCTACTTGTCAGAAACCTTCCTGTCATACATTGACGGCATCTGCCATAGTGCATTCTAATATCTGAGCAGATATCTGGCAGGTTTAGTTTTAGACCCACTCTGCCTAATAATTGTATGGCCACCTATTGTGTTTGTTAGGATAAAACTGTAAAAAAACAGCATATATCTTTATCAAAGTTGATAGATAGAAGGCGCAAAAAAACATTTCCGGCAGATGAATAATGAATATGGTACATCATCACAAAGTGTAAAGAAGACATTTCAAATTTGTAGATATGAAACCACCCAAAAGCATGCAATGACAAACATGGACATAAAAGGATGTCAACACATGCTCTCCATTCTATGCCATAGTACTATGTAATCAGTCACTCCTCAGCACCAACTTAGGCTCAAAATCAATTGCCTTGCATGAGATGTCAGTCTTCACAGACATTCAACAATCTCATCTCCATCTCTGCAATTCTAATGGCATTTATTGCTATGCCATTGCTGTCAATCAATTTCATCAGTCAATGATTTCAAGTGGATAGAACGGTGAAGGCTGCTTAGATTTCCAGAAATGCAAAGCTTACTTCTATGCAATGTTTAATTCAAATCAGTTCTAAACAAGGATTTCTAATGTTTACCTTATGAAAACGACACTATTTTCTGGCTCTGTATTTTTATCTGAGAGAAAAGACATCCAAGTTTTAGTATTGAACATGTTTCAGATTGTGCAAAAGCTACATTATTACATTCAATCTTGTTTACAAAAATGACCCTTAATTCCGCCCATCTTAGGTTGTATGGAAGTTGATTTAATAAAATTAAAAGTAACCTTCAAAGACAAAATGGAAATTTAATAAATCCCTTGATCAGTATGTTTTTATTTATTATTAAATTGTTACTAAACCAAACATCTTTACTTACAAAAATATGTTTCTATCAAATACAGTATACGTTCACATTATTGTGCTTGCATTTGCTTTTCCTAGATCCTTTGCCCAAATGTCATCAACATACTACTGGAGTATTTTAAATATTACCTTGAAGCTTTCATGATATACGGTATATAAGGTATCTTTATCCCTTCTTGTATACCCAGTGACTTTAGAACTGAGACATTGTGCATTTCTATGGAATTTAAGCAAGTCAGGGTTGGTGGGAGATGTGTGTACATAAAGCTGGCCATACATGCATGCATTTATGCTCAATCCATCTTTGATTTGATGGCCTTCTGCAATTGAAATATGGACTGTCAGTCTGACATTGTTCAATAATACCAGCATACAGTGTGATCAATATCAAATCAATAGATTCCTTTCCAAAGTTGTGAATGCTTCATGGTAAGATCAGATACAAATCCATCAAAATACCTAGAAAAATCAGATACTTGAATGACTGATTTGAACTGAAATTTGCCAACATGTCTAACGATTGCTTAATTGAGTTTAGAACAACTTAAATGTAACCTTGTAAAGTCATTGACTTTGCTGCATTACTCCTCAGAAAAGCCCTTTGCCACAATGAAAGCAGTTGGTAATTCTTAATAAGGGTCTTATTTTATTTAAAAAAAGAGGGGAAGATCTGTATTTAACTCTGCCATGATTTAATGTTTTTGGGGGAAGGGGTGAAGGGAGAGAAGAAGGAAATGTTTAAAACCCCTGTCCCATCAGCACACAGTGATATTTTAATGATGTATTTCATCAAGCTATGCAGTCTGCATTAATAGCAGAGTGGGTCATTCTAAAGAGTGAATTTGTGTGTGGTTCCATCATGGGATCCTTTGTAAGTGGTATTATTGCAAAAAGGGAGTGCTCAGAAAAAGAGAAACACAAAGTGCTGACTCAAAAGTCACCAGCACTCTGTTGAGTTTGAAAATATATTTGGTATTGACTTTTTTTTTAAGATCTTTTTATTCAATTTAAAAAAAAAAAAAAGTTGTAATAAAGGAAGAAAAGAAACCCCTGAAACAAAAACAAAACCCACACTGAACTCTCCCTCAAACAGTAACACTCTGGAATTTCTATATTTCTTAAGCACCCCATACACATTTAGATTTTTACCAAATTTTTTGATCGGGTGAAAAATTGGGTAAAAAGTAGCCAAGCACCCTTTGTGTGCCAGTCTCCACTGTGTTCTTGGCTCCCCCCTGCACTCTGCGCATTAGTGTGGCGGGGACCCGACAGAGCCAATCCACATACCTGTCTGCAGCAGCAGCTGTTCTTGTTCTGCTGATCCGAAACTCAGAGAGTGACGTACTGCACTACCTGCAGTAGCTGCACTAGCTGCAGACAGGTATGTGGATCGTCACCACTGCAAACGCAGTGGAGACATACCATTACTTTGAACAGGGGCGCTGGTCCCTATCCAAAGTAATTACATCGATCTAAGAAAGTTCGGACATATCCGTAATAGCTTAGATCGATTTGGCGGCCGATTGCAGCCTGAATAACACTTTTAAACCTTAGATTTCCACCCGATTTTTCGTGACCATGCACAGCAGTTGATGAGCCGAAAAATCGGGTGGCAATCTAAGCATGCATGGGGGGCTTTAGGTACAGTACATATTTCTTAGGTAAAGTACACAGATCAAGGAATAAGATGTAACAGTGTAAAGCTAGCCATACATTGTCGGATTCCATGGCCGATCTATCACCTATCCGATCGATTCCGGCGATGTCAGCGGGAATCGGAGGTCCGATCGATCGGCCAATTAAGTCCGTCCGATCGCTACATACCACCTTGTCCCACGGATTCCTGGACGATTCCGTGTCCGATCGGTTGTTGGTTCTCTGTCGGATCCGATTCTGGGCCCCCGATCGATCGGACGTGATCGATCGGACAAGGTGGGCTTCATGTGATTCCGGGACAATCGATTGGCGTGAACGCGCCCGGAATCGATCGTCCCGGAATCCGTTGGGAAACGGACCCGTGTATGGGGGCCTTTACATTTGAAATCAAACATATTAAGGGACACACATTGTACACAGGAACCGGGGCTACTGCAGAGTCAGACAGTTACTTTATAACAGTGGTTCCCAAACTTTCCTTGCAGGACCCCCCTTTTCAATTTAGGAACATTATCAAGCCCCCCTTCTCTATTTAAACACAGGTTAAAAATTAGGGCCAGTGCCCCCCTGAAATACCTTTGCGCCCCCCACTGCTTTATAAAGTTTTTTTGGATGACCACATTGTTCGTAAAGGATATCATAAAAAGGTAAGGAAACATTAACCAAGTTAGACCATTCTGATAGTGTAGGGGGAAGGCCTTTTCCAAGTGAAGGTCTCTTTTTTTATTTTTGTTCTAGTTGGATCATTTTTGGTCGAAAGCTTAAGTGAAAAAGTAATCAATTTTAAAATGATTTCCAGAAATGTTGTATTGCAACACCAAAAACATGAAATCCCCTTCCATGGAGCAGCGAAAACATATCAAGGATAACCCTATCCTTGAAAGATATAAGCAGACCATGTATGTGGTCCTGGTTTTGTTTCAGTCCTCCTCAGTTAAGCTAGGAAGTACACATTGCCATTTGGAGGTAGCTTTAAGAAATCTAGAGTCAGCAAACCTCATAAGAAAATTGTAGTAACCAACCCAGTTCCATAATTTCTCCAAAGCAACATTTTCAATTTAGACTGGTGTAAAATCACATAAGATAGAATAAATACATAGTGGAGTTGGAGAAAATAAATTAAGCAATGCAGGGGAAGTGTAGGCTCCTCAGCTAGTTAATCAAACTATTTAAAATTGTCATCTCACAAAAGTTGACCTATCATTTCAACTTGAAGTCCAGCCCAAAATGGTACGTATGGGAAACGATTAGCTCTGACAGGTGAGGATTAAACCATAGAGAGCAACTAGTGGAGGCTTGCCTACCTGTGTCACCACAAGGGCGAGAATATATAGTGGGGAAAGAACAAGCAATTCATTTGAAGAATGTGATGGAAGGCCACATATTACATTATTTGGTATGAACGTAATACTATATGTATGAATACTGTACTTTCAGTAAATGTTTAAAGTTGTTTATTTTTGGGAATAGGGTGAGGTTTGGGTTAAGCTTTTGTTTCAGCCCCCCAATGATTAATAGGAGAGTATGGAAAGAAATTTACTTTCTGGACAGGTACCCCCTAAAGAAGAACGTCTTTCATTTCTATCCAAAGCAAACAAACCACAAAAGCAAATTCGGCAATGAAATGTGCTAAAATCTTCACACTGCATATATAAGACTTCTATGTTCCCCACAACAATGGTTAAAGATTTTGCTGTTCATATTATTTAAGTTTTGTGTTAAACAATGATATTTTTATTTTGTTAGAAACCTATATACCATTTTTCTTTACTGGTATCCCAACAACCTATACTACAGTAATGAAACCCACCGTGGTGATGCCTCAGGTTGTCTGCAGTATTGTCCCTGCATTATGTGATTCTTTATGTGTAATATGTGATGAGTTTTGTTTTTTATTTGTTCTCATGAACATTATTGAAACAGAATACCATTATCCTTGTATTAGTGATAAATCTGTGAATGATCAGAAAACAATCCCATTGGATCAAAAGTGTCATGTAGCTGAACCTGTGTCATTGTCCACTTCTGTTCATGTTGCAGCCGAGTTCAACTGCGTTAACCCACGTGCGTTAGCACAGCATGACAGTGTGGACCCAGGCTTAAGGATCAGCAATTTAGTGCCTCGTCTGTGAACTCAGAAGAGGAATACGAGCATTTACGAAGACAAGGGCTTGTTTCAAATTACCTTTACTGCTTTCTCCGAACCTGTACATTCTTTAATGTGCCTAACCTGGGCACAGGTTGACTTTGGTGACAATTCATCCCAGCAGGGGTGTAATGTGAATCCTCATCCAAAGTAGCACTTTATACACCATGGCCTCTATACACCAGGCACAGCCTTCAGAGGTGCCACTTGGTGTATAGTCTTTGTTAGTTATCTGAAATCTTGCTGTGCTTTTATTCTAATTTACAGCTTGATTTTATCATTTCTCCTCCAACATTTTATTATAATCAGCTGAATGTCATAAAGTGTATGTGCTTTCATGCACGGGATACTCATTTATGAGATTAGTGAACCAGAATTATTCATGACCGTCTATTACAGGATGTAGAAAAATGCAGCCATTTACTGAGTCGGGTCAGCCTTTAACAAATGTGGAACAAATTGAAACCTGTAATGTGGTTTGTGTAGTGATGTAGTTGAGCAAAGTACTAATCACTTTTGTGCCACCTGGCTTGTCTCTGCAGGCGGTCGTTATTACTGTGGGCTGCTACACTTACATCATGTTGAGTAAGTTACCTTAAATTGGCCAGTCTTGAATTTGATTCTCGCAGTAATGAGAACAATATGTCTATATAAGGATCATAAGGTTCATTGTCTTTCTTTAATGAACTCTAGGAGAGTGAGTTAGGAAGAGTTCAAGAAAGCATGCTTCTGTGTCGCCTCTTTGGATATGTACTCCTGTTTAGTTCTATATTTCTCTCATGTGTTCTTTCATTTATTTTTTTATCACATATAAAAAGTATTAGGTCTTTAGAATCTATTCTTCAATTCACTCTACCCTTAATGTACTGCTTAAAACTTTTTAAAAAGCTGCTAGCAAACTAGTAAGCTAGGAAACCAGTTGTCAAAGGTAAAAATACTTAAATCATATCTAAACTCAAGAACAAAATTAAAACTAATTTTAGTTTACCAGTCCTTAGAATTGGAGGCTTAGTTCTATTTTTCAGGCTAAATACATGTGTTAGCAGTGCGGAAAAGTACAGCCTGATCCCAGCCAGAATCAAGTGGCTTCACACATACTCAACTGAATTCTCAAACAATATCTTTAGTTTCATACTATCTTCTGAGAACTGTACAAGTAGTGTAGGTCCTGGCATTCACACATATTCTCTTCTAGGTTTGCGATGCTTACTCAACTACTCAACTTATGAAGGAGCATCATTGCCAGGCTGCTGTCCTGATTTGGACCAATACATTAAATAGAAAAGAGGAACCTCTTTTTTATGTAATGGATCAGTCCAAATTTGGATGCTTCTTTATTAGTACAGTAGGGGAGCATTGCCACCCTAGGAAAGAAGGTGTGTAACTGCTAGGACCAACACAAATGCAACAACCACATCTTAGGCCATGGTGCTTTTTGACAAAAGACATGCGGCAGCCAATAATCTTCAATAGACATGTTTCCAGTGGCGCCGTACTGCAATGAAGACTCAGTGTTCCCCCATTTAAAAATACCACTGCAGATGAGCCACTTAGTTAAAGCAGAGTGGGCACTGTCCCATTCATTGGAATGCAAAGTGTCCTCTTCCCCACCACAGGGAAAAAGAAGCAGTGGACACAAGCCCTAAGACATGGTAAGCTATGATTTGTCATATTTCTTGGGTTTTACATATGCTTCAAGCTTTTATATCTTCTTTTAACTGAAACAGGGAGTTGGTGTGTCAGACCTTAATCATGCTATTGATTGCCGTCTGCTGATTCCTCTTCCCTTCCAGTGTCACAGGCGTAATGACGTGACACTGGGGGGAGGAGGCATAAACATCATTGAATCAACCTCAAAACGGTAAGTTTTCAAATGTAATGGCTCTGAACACAGTTTTCAGTTCAGAAACTGTGTTCATTGTGGTTTACATTTAAAACTCCCGCCGCAGATCCCCCCCCCTGGTGTTACGTCATTAGGTTCATGACACTGGACAGGGAGGAGGAGGCATCCACAGGCGGTGGAATTTTCTAATCGCACTCAATACAGCTTTCTGATTAGAAAGCTGTGTTCAGTTCAATGCAAAGTCCCCTTGTGCATGCATTTATCTCTCTCCCTCCCAGCGTGATGGATGTGGTGACTTAAGGCTGCCATACACAGCCCGAGTAGGTCAGACAGACCTACTCTGATATGCACAGGAGTGCAAATGTGATGACGTCGGCTGGCACCCTTTGTGTGCCGGCCATAAGCTTTAATGAAGACGCCGGTCTTCATTGAAGCTTATGGCATCGGCTTGCATCGGCCAGAGAATATGGACATGTCCGTTCTCTGGCCGGCCGAGCAGTGGGGCGACAGGGATCTGTCGTCCCATGTGGGCACATGCCGATTAGCGCACGCCCGTCGGTCAGGTTAAAAATCGGCCGCTTATCGGCATGTGTATGGCTAGCTTTACTGAGGGCACCAAATTGAAAAGGGTATTGTGCTGGATACAATGATAACTGTATCCAACACAATTCAAAGTAAAAATAACACATTTCCAAATGAATTATAATTTTCATTGTTAAATTGATATCTTTTAGTACATTTATTTACATAAGTGTTTGTTTCAAACATTGTTATATTCAGTATGTCTAGTAGATCCTTGTACGGACATATTTTGGAAAGTTAATGGGCTACAATATAAAAAAAATTCCATTAAAGTCTATGGTGCGCTTTTGGTACAGAAAACTGCACTTCAAACGAGTGCTAGGGAGGTTAATTAAGTACCAAATTCACCTAGCTGAAATATCCAATAATAATAACATTTTACCATTTCTAAGCAGCACCAACAATAAGTGATTCAAGTCTGTCCAGGTACATATTCTACATTTCCAAAGTACAAATAGTTCTGACAAAGGAATTGTAGTGCGTGTGTATTTATTGCATTAGATACGACCAAAAAGGAAGAGTGTATTTCATTAAGAGTACAATGATGAAACTAAACTAGATTGTGTAATTCATTAACTAATGAAACTACTCATTTTTAAATGCATGCATAAAAAGCAGCAGGTTAACATATATTTTGACAGTTGAAAAAACAATCCTAGATTTTATATATATGATGCTTAGAATTTGCGTTCTAGAAACTGTTTTGCTGTTTTTCCTTTAATTATCTTTCTTTGTTATCGTTTAAGCGATGTAACGCTTCACTGTGTGTTTATGTGAGTTGCTGAGCAAATGAATATGCATTCTCTGGGTGATTTTAATTTTTGCATTAAAAATAAAGTGACTTTTGACATGTCACAGTGGCATTTTTACAGCTCCGATCATCTGCATTTTAATTAGCCATTCTCTTAAATCACTGATAATTGTGTTGATATTATTTGCCCAGAGATATAAAGACAAAACAATGCCTATTGTATTATTTAAAAATTACACAGCATTGACAAGTTGTTTAGAAGTACACCGTAGGGAGGGAATGCAGCTTATCGCAGTTCAGATGCGGTTATAGAACAATAATGAACTTACCTAATCAATTGTTCTGAATGGCAATAAATCAAAGTGGATATAAAATTGCTCATCATCATTATTACTGACCTCTTGAGTATCTGTTCCTTGTACAGAGTCCTGAGTGGTGTTTATTTCTGTCTGAAGATAACAGAGAGAAGGTGGGATGCTATTGTTTTGCACTGGGAGCTCTACATGTTCCAATCTGCTCTGGCACATCTACGAAAATACCCAAGTCCCAACTGCTCCTGTTTATACTTAATGAATGTTTACTTGTATCGATAAGAGGCAAATGAACAGATTGCAGGAATTATCTACCTTGTAGTAAGCAAAAAGCAGCATCCCAGAAGATATCTGTTTATTAAATAGATCAGCACTTGGCTTTTATTTTTTACTTCAACATGTTTACAGTGAATTACAGTGGGACATTGTATAAAACTAAATATCAGCATCTTAATGAACAATCAAAATCAGGTGCAACACAGGAACAAAGAAAGAAAATAAAAGAGTTTGCTTTAAAAGTTGAAAGACTTCTTACTAAAGGTGCCCATACACCTTTAGATTTCTCTGTCAGATATCCTTTATATCTATCAACAACTATGTAGTGCCGGGTCCTCTGCGATTGGACACAGGTAGACTTGATGGTTTAAATGTCCCTCATATTACATGGTTTTGGTAAAACAAAAGCAAAACTTAAGGATATCTGACAGAGAAATCTAAAGGTGTATGGGCACCCTAAGGAAAGAGAGAATGTATTTTAATGTCTTAATATGCCATATGGCAAAATCTTTAATCTAGATGTGATTTCCGGCCAATAAATCTGAAGAAAACATCATTATAAAAATCCATATTTTGGGGGGAAGTTAAGCCATTGGTCCCCATTTGGCATGACACTGTCCAGGTGATTGAACTATTTTGACTTTTTTTATTGGTATTTTGGCTACAAATATGACCTGAAGGTTTGAGAAGTTCGCTCTCCATTTAGGTCAATAGAGGTTTGCCGTGAATTTGCAGAAGTTTGATTTGCGTGTTCTCGAACAGCCGCAGCTGATGTTCGTCTATTACTAATGGTTAGTAAGAGTTATAAATAATTATATAAGCCATATGTAGATCACACACTAAACTAAATCTTTGTCTTTAATAAATGGAGTGTCTGTGTTGTATAAATATAAAGTATCAAGCATGAATCAGAGACCAGAGAATACACAATTAGCTTGGTTTGTATTCCCTAAAGTTTTGTTTAACATTTGATCTTCCTAATAGAATTGAAATATAACAGATGCTGAGTTGTGTGACCTTTCTCCTTGTACAGTTAACGTTTGACAGCTTCTGATATTATCTCTATTTTATCATCTTTGGGCCATTGAATATTAGATGTGCAATGGTGCATGGCGTTTTCCTCTTAAGCCAGCCATACACAGTCGGATTCCATGGCCGCTCGATCACCTATCCGATCGATTCCGGCGATTCTGGTGGGAATCGCAGGTGTGATTGATCGGCCAATTAAGAGAATCCGATCGCTGCATACCACCTTGTCCAACGGATTCCGGGACGATTCCTTGTCCGATTCCATCTCCGACTCCACCTCACAAATGGCAACTCCCCCTGATCTGTGCAGAATCGGATCAAAAAGACCAACATGTTGGTTCTCTGTCGGATCCGATTCTGAGCCCCTGATCAATCGGACGTGATCGATCGGACAAGGTGGGCTGCACACGATTCCGGCACGATCGTTTCGCGTGCACGCGCCCGGAATCGATTGGCCCGGAATCCGGCCGGAATCCGACCCGTGTATGGGGGCCTTAATAGTACATTTTTCTATGACTATGGAATTTCTAATCATTGCCTGGATAGATTAAGAATAAATATTCCCTTTTCTCTCTTTCCCTTTGAAAATTGTTCAAAAATAATTATAATATTTTAAAAAGTATGAATATAATAAAGGTTTTACAGATAAACAATCAAGTTATACAATAAATAAGTTGAGAGTCAATTTCTGTTATTTTTTCATGTGTTCATGCTCCTATCTCCTGTTGCTTCATCGTGACTAGAGATGGTCGAATTTTTCGACTTGCTAACTTTGTGAGCTTATTGCAAAGCCCCTGAAATTTTTAAACTCTAGCACATGTAGTTTTTGCATAAATTAAGTTCAAAGTTAAAGTCGAAATACAGATTTTCGAAATTTTTACTTGACTTTGAACTTAATTTGGGAAAAAGCTATTTTTGTTAGAGACATACTTTCTTTTTTGTAATATACCCCTAACCCTTCTCTACATCTCCATGAAGTTTGGTGTTGATACCTTGCTCAGGGGCATTGCAATTAGGTCGAAACCGTCGAAATGGTCGAATTTTTGAAAAAAAATTTGACCATCTCTAATCATGACTAAAGTGCATGTATAAATAAATCAGTAGTCACTTCAAAGAAAGAAACTAACATCATAAGAAGGGAGGGTGCCAGAATGAGGACCAATGTCTGGACTTGGGCTGTACAGGTCGTCCTACAGAACCCGGGGCCTGACCAGCACCACCCACCAGGTGAGACGGGAAACACTTCAGGCAGGCCTCCTACAGGGCATCAGATAGAACCTCAACGCAAAAATGTCTAAAAAGTTATTGGCTAGGAGGAGAGAAAAAAGTTATTGGCTAGTACTGCCTCCAATAATGGGGTTCAACTATAGTATGATGTAAATGCTGGTCAGGGTGAAGCGTGTAAGGTAAAAGAAAAAAAAAAGTTTGTAAATATGTGATATTAGAAAATACAGTTGTGAAAATAGGTGAGGCTATTTATTGCATAATATAAATAAAATTAAGTGTGTTAGGCTATGTTTCCATTATACGTCGGGACCCCATCCGCTAAGCACATTGCTTGGTCGAGAGGTCCCGAGCACATAGACTTACCTGTTTGGCGGATACTTGGTCTTCACTGCACCGAGCCTCTCCGCCGATGTAAGGCTCATCATAGTCGAGTACGTTGAGCCTTTGCATCGGCGGATGTGTAAACAGAGTGTCCGTCTGCAGGCTATGTCTATGTGCTCCATGTGGATCTCCTTGAAAGCAACACGCTTAGCGGAGGGTGTCCTGACACAAATGGAAACAAGCCCTAAAAATTTAAGTGTAAAGATATAATTATGTGAAAATAATATTGGAAAATGGAAGCTAGGGGGTAATCTAGTGGCTAGTTGTGTGTGTGGCCAGATTGTGTATATGTGATCCATTAATCTCTCTGGAGTGTGCAAATTCCTCAAACCAAAAAATTTAAAATTAAAATCCCCACAAGCAAGTGTTTTGTTGTTTTCTTCCGATTAACTTTATTGGTCTCCATACACGGGTTCATGATCGATGAACTATTGAGCCGGACGTCACCACATATGTTTAAGCATATGCCAATCGAGCAGGGAATTGATGCGCACCACTTTGCGCAATTGATTCATGCTCGATACTTTGAGTGGTGACTCAAAGATGGCTATCAGCCTAACTTCTGTAACAGTTCCTCAAAAAGGTACCTCAAAATTCAGAATTTTAAGTCAATTAATTTTGAATTAAGCCAGTTGGATTGGCCAAAATGTCTTTAAGAAAGTTACACCAAATTGTGATGATTTGACAATGCCTGTTGTTGATAATATGAGAAATATTAGCAAAGCATTCATAAAAAGGAAATATATATTTATTTTTCCTGCCATAAATCACCGAAGATGCCCTATGGGAAACTGACATTTAAGGCATGAGTCACCACAGCTCTCACTTATCCCATATGCCCATCTCTACGTTAGTACAGAGTAAATTTTTTGGGGGGAAATGCTTGACATTTCTAATAAGTACCTATAAAATGATATCCCTACTTGGTATTGACTTCTGTTTAAATCTTTATTCAAAAATAGCAATAAAATTACCATTTATACTCAAGTATAACCCGACCCCAGTATAAGCCGAGGTACCTAATTTTATCTACAAAAACGTATTGACTCGGGTATAAGACGAGGGTGGGAAATGCAGTCAGATAGTGGAGTTTTCCAAATGAGAAAACATAGAGAAAGCACCATTGCCCCTAGGAATGAATCAAACAGGATTAATCTTAGTGCCACATCATCAAAAAAATTTAAATAACACAGGATTATTATTATTACAGGATGGGTTTTGCAAGGCAATTCCTATTTTTTAATCATAGGCTATAGAGGGTTTTATCTGTACTAGTAACTGGCCACTAGGTGGCAGTGTGGAGTTTGTTGATATCTATCAGCTATTGTAGGGAAGCCGGAGCTCACGGGAACTCCTGAGTGGACCCCCTCAGCTGACTCGAGTATAAGCTGAGGGGAGCACTTTCTGACCATCTGAATTTCCAGCTACCCTGTGTATTGATTGCACAGGAATCTATCTGTGTATGTCCAGCAAAAAATATCCCTTTTTATGTTGATTGATGATGATAACATTGTGAGAAAGCTATTTCAGAAACAATGTTCATATATTCCAGGTGCTGAGAGAAAAGCAGGGGCAGTGATTGTTTCAGTTTAGAACAGTCAACAGGTTGTCCAATCATATGCTGAAGGCAACAGATAAATGGTATATGTTATACTATATAGTATATAATAGATTGAAGACTAAATGATTTATGATACTTTATGCATTTTATAGCATTCTAAAATGTTTTTCTTTCCAATTGGCCAGCAAAGATTTCTTCAGGTTGGAGGTCAGCATAGCAAATAACAAAATGACAGAAGCAATGGTTGACACTGGCAACGGTCTATCACCAGTAAATTATATAATATTTTTATCACATAGTAATCAATCAGTTTGAGGTGAAATCACGTTCTTTCAATAAATATGAATTTAACACAGCTAGCTCACCCTTTGTTGGTTAACACCAACCCTGGAGGGGCTCACAGACCAGGTTGGGCTATTTATAACATAATATAATGATATAGTAGTGTCGTGGGAGTCCAGTATATAGCGCTACTCGTGCAACCAGGTTCTTGAGATGGATGACCTCTGTTCTCTCACCATGCTTAGCTCAAAACCCAATAAAGTGAAGGTCCACGCAAGCTGGTAGGGGGCTATTTACAGTTTATTTGATGGTTATATACAGTCTTTCACCCAGACGCAGGGATGGGGTTCAGTCTTGGGAAGTAACTGTTTTAAGTGTTGCTACCAAGCTGCTGGAACCTGTGGGCAGGGTGCTGTGGACTTTCTCCAAGGAAGCCAATTCAGACAAACCCAGAATATTCTAAGGAACTTCTATTTATTGCCTTAGACAGGGGCTGGCTTAAGGCCTGTAACCGGGCAGAACAGATTAGCTAATTTTGGAGAGAAAGCAGAGATAGGGAAAATACCTATTAACCCTGCCCATGACTCACGGTTCCACCAACTCGTAAACAATAGGTGCAGCCCTTAAAGAGACACACACCAACTAAACAAAGCACTATACAGCCATATATTACAGTGCATATTACACATTTTAGTGGCCCCTTTTTCTGGTCACTACAATATCTTTTTTAAAATATAGGAATACATGATCCTTCAGGATTGAAGTTGGACACCATTTTCGTTTTTCTGGGATTGGGATTTTAATAAGCACTCAAGAAACTGTATTCCACTACATTGGGACTCTCGTTTGCAGAATATAATGTACACCTTTAATGGCACAATATAATGTAATATGGAATGCCTAAATACATCAATTATTTTTGATGTACTAAAGTCAAGATGTTCAGGTGTTCAGATTCAGCGACTTCTAAAGCAGGGTACAGACGGCTTGATATTCGAGCCGTCCCATGTACCCTGCAGCAGCATGATGACGACATCACGCTGCTGTCAGATATCGGAGGAGCCGGGGAGAGACAGTCCTCCTCCTGAGTCGGGCTTTGCCCCAAAGCATCGGACATCGCCGTATTAACGATCATGTCCGATAAGGCTGTTTTCGAGCGGGATTAATTTGTCCCACTCGAAAACAGCGATGGGGGCAGATTATCTCCACGCCTGTACCCTGCTTAACTGTTTTGACTGAGGATGAACTTTTGGGTATCCAGTATCATTATGTCCATCAAATTATCTGACAAGTTGCCACTGACTTGTAAGGCAACTTGCGAAAGCAGTAAACACAGTCACTGGAGAATTAGAGATTACTGTCCCGATTTTTTTTGTACGGCTTAAAATCTAAACTTTACTAAATAGCAGTGGCAGAACTAAAAGACAAGCGTCTTCCTCTATTTTTATTCATTCAATATGGAACAATTTATGATGATGATTTTCATGCATTGCATTTAATGCTTAAACCCCACACTGAAGATAAAATATTGTTACTAGGGCAAGGGATCAACTAACGCAGAACTATCAACATTTTACAACTGCATATTCCTTGAGAAATAATGGATATCATAATCAGCGGCGCCTGTCCTAAGAAACTTGGCAAGGTTATCATTGTTTGTTACAGCTTTGCTTATATTAACATACACATTAATATTTATAAATATTTCATGTCATGTTAATTTTTCATATGAAATGATTTATAGAATATTGGTCTGTACCGTTAGAGGGCATTTGCAGACTTTATTTCAGATAGAGCAGGAATGATTCAGTTTCCTTAAAAGAACTCATTGTACATGATTATACTTATAATGCACTATTTTGAAACAGAAACGAGACACACAAGTAAGTAATTTACCAAAACCGCGCATATTGTCCATTAGCAGTTTAAATAAAACATAAAGAAAGGTTTATATTGATCCATTTGCTGCATATTAAAACTTTGTTCCCCTTTTAATGCAGAGAAAGTGATGCCATACTATAATTTACCTTTCAGAAAGCAAACAAATAAAAACAATTTTATGCTAATGCGACATATTATTCTTAGTTTGTTACAGTAGAAATATGTTCTCTGGTATACTAAAATGGAATTATAAATTAAATTCCATTTTTTAAAAAGCAGAACGCCATGTGAAAGCCCTGAAATTCTTGATGAATTGCATAAAATCAATTAAGAGATTAAGATATCGAGGTAACAATATTTCATTTTATTATCATTAATCTCTGTTCAATTGTGTCTTGTTTTGGCAGACAAAAAGAACACTTGCATATTATTTATTTATGTTGATGATATAACGGAAGGATGCTAGAAATCCTTTTTACTTTATGTGTTTTAAAAAGCAAAGCACGCAGCAGAAGTCTATAGGATGATCAGAATTTCTGTGTGACACATAAAAGCTTTGCAGCTGTGACCCATTCCACTCTATCTCCGAGCCAAATTGTTCCTGTCCATCTGCCCTACCACTTTTCAACAGGTCTTCATAGTCTGCAGATTTGACTGTTTAAATGTGTAAATGGTCAGCTTAAGGGACTTTCACAATGCAAGGCATTTGTATTATTGGACCCTTACGGAGGTAATCCTTCCCAAAAACTTTGATATGATACAGCATACTAGTCCTTTGATAATCTACTCCTTTTTATTTAATTATTGTCTAAAAGTTACCATGCAATTTATCAGTTGCTGCTTCCTTCACAAACTAGTCAGGTGGAGTTTTTTGGGTGATCTCCTTTACCTAATTTTCTCCCTTATACATCATAGACTAAAGCAGGGAACACACGGCTCGATAAAGGAGCCGTTCAAGGTTCCCTGCAGCAGCACGATGACGTCATCACTTCTGCGCCATATCGCAGGAGCTGAAGACACAGCGCTGCTGAAACCCTGGGTTATGCTGAAACCCTGACATCTTAGTATTGATTGACATGTGAACTATTGGATTGGACATAATATGTGTTTGCTAAACATGTATTGACACTCATTGCCTAATTGTGCATGAAAACAGATAATTGTGACCAGGGCCTAAGATAAACGTATGCAGTTAAAATTATTTGTCAAACTTACCCAACAATTTAGAATGATATTCTGAGTATAGCGAGCCTAATTTATTTACAGAGTGAATGTTCAGGAAAACTACATTCTGTCCTGATTGAAATTAAAAGTATTATTATCTATTGTTTTCTTCCACTAACAGACCAATCCAAATTTCAAAGAACAACAATACAGAAATAAGAATTTCTAAGACTGAAGGTAAGCGAGAGAGAGAAATAGAGAAAGAGTTGAAAAAAATGAAAAAATCCTTTCATCTTGATTAAGCTATTGTGAAATAAAAGAATCCTTTTCACAGCAACTGTTCTATTTATATCAAACAAATATAAAAATTAAAAAGATAATTATGCCACAGTAAAATATGTTATATTTATGTAGCTTCTAGCTCTGTGAATTCTGGAATCTTTTGCTAAAAATGCACAGCAGCAAGTTTCGTCTAAGGCCTTTAATATATATGGACAGATATTACAACTGATCACAATCTACTCGAACAACCACTAACTGAAAATCCCCCTTCATTGTGTCCTCACTGAAAGGACTGTCCTGACATTTTAGCTGTACAGATGAGGTAGAACTTCTTTAAGGTTTGTATTATTGTCTGTCTCCCTGTCAGAGAAATCCACCTACAATCAATGATGAGCAGCAGCAAGTAATTTTCACAAAATATGGCAAATTTTTCACCTAATATTTGCAAGAAATTCATAATTACGATTACCTTCATTGCACAAATCAGCACTTGTACATGCACATATTGCAAACGAAAAGCATGGTAGTGCAGGGTACTGATGTAAAAAAATCTTGTATATTTGCAATTACTAAGATAAAGCACTATATTTGCGACCTCCGCGAAATGCCGAAATTTACAATTTAAATATTTGCGATCAACACTACCCTCAATATACGAGCATAACAACTAGTAGAAGTTCAAAACATTATCAGACAAGTGTAGAGGTAACACTGGCACCCAGTAACGAGGGTTTGCCAACAATCCCATGCTTCAGTGCCTATGAAATTTGTCTTTTTCTCACTCTGGAATAGGTATTGTATTATTTAAACACTCTAGAATTGGTTTTGAAGCCTTTAGAACACAAGGCATATTTTTGTATTTTAATTCACATCCTTGTGCTGATCAAAATGTATGAAGATCAGTTTAGTACCCCTCTGACAAGACAAAATATTACTAGGTTCCTTACGTGGCCATATACTAGTCAGTGGGTGCAGGACCAGGTAAACATTCCAGGTAAACAAACTATATAGCAATAACATTCAGCCAAGAGCAGAGCCCCTATAACCATAAGCTAATAGGTATACTTCACACCATTTTATGGTAATAACTGAAGTATTTTGTATAGTAGAGAGCTGAAAGTGCTACTGTTTACTTATGCTTGTAAGGACGTGCTCTAGCCCTTAGTTTGAAAGGTTGCCATTTATTCAAAAATCCATTGGAAGGTGAAGAGAATTGTACTAGACAATAGGCTCCATTCTCATGGCGTTTTCACCAAAACATAATAGATCCACAGAACTTCTTATACCATAACTACAAGGAGGGAATTAGTTATAAAACACCTGAAGACCACACTTCACTTGGGGTCCATATGCTGCAAAATGGAAGAAGAAAGTAAAAAAGAGAGAAAGAAATGATGGAAGGAAATTAGAGGCTCAAATAATGACGAACCCAGTTGTTTCCTTCTCAGTGTCCTTTATTATTAATGAGATAATTGATATGAAATCATACATGATTCTTTTGATTGATATGAAATCATACATGAGTCTTATGATAGATATGAAATCATACATGAGTCTTATGATTGATATGAAATCATACATGATTATTAATCAACTTTTATTTCTGTCTTATATAATGATTCCTAATACTCTAGTCTAGTCTAGTCTAGTCTACGTCTAGTGTTATGTGGTCCACTAATAAATATTTGACCAACACTGCCTAATATACTTCACTTGTTTTATTACTTATTCTTCAAATGCTGTTTGTCTTTACAGTTAACAATCTCTTCTTTCTGTATCTTGCCAATAAATTCACATTTGTTTACCAGCTATATTGTACAAACGGCATGTACTGGAATCACAAGCGGCCTCTTCTTTTTCAAAGGATTGATTAATGTGATATAAAAAGTATGTATCCATTTTTAATGGTTTAGAGCAATAAACTTATCAGAAGCAATTTTGCCCATGGAAATCTGTACTAGGATAAACAAGTCATGGTAACTGCATAATAATACTATATTGATAAGATACATAATGCCGGTACCAACAAAATTAAATGCATAAATTACGTTTAGTGATGAAGACAGTCTAATTTCTGCAAGAGACGTGCTTCTGTTGCTAACATTAACTAACAGCTCAGTCATTAACATGCTAAATATGCATTTATCAAAAAAACAATCATATTAAATCTCTGGGTTTTTTTGTATTTTATTTTGGAAATTTTTTTTCAATGTTTAACAATGAAAGGAAAGTTTTCTCAAAATGTAAAAGCTTTGAAAATATTGATTTAATCTCCAGCTTGTATTTATGAGAATCTACAGTTAAATAAAAAAAAATTTTGTGTCCCTTGTCAGAAAAACAAAACAGATCTTTGAAAGACAAGTTGTGAGGAATCCATGTTTATGCTGCAGCCAACAGCCCCTTGCAAAAGTCATTGAGTTTCAATAAATATAACTAGAGTGAATCTGCCATACAGCATTATGATCAAAGCATCATTGTAACGCTGCTCTAAAGGAACAGTCTACAGAGCGCAGAGCGCTTTCACAATGCACGGTGATTTACTTTCATTAGGAGGCATGGAGATTCGTCTTTTCGGCTTGTTAAAGAAAAATTATACTGAGTACTGGGTCTGAAACCAATAGACACAATTTATTGTGAGATCTCTCTTTGTTATGAAGCACATATATACCCAATGTAAAATGTGGTAATGATTATAATCTTTTATCTATAGCTAAGTGAGCTATATTTTCTATGCTGTAAAAGAGAACACAAAGAGCATAAGAGACAATGCAACAGACAATATTAACAATGGCAAGAATAACTGGAGACAAAAGGTATGAATTTCCCGCATTTATGTTACAGTTTACAAGCTAAAAGAAGTTGCACAATAGAACTAGGAGATCGGCCATTATGAATTATAAATTAACAATTACAAATGCTGAAAATGGTCTGTAACTCATATGATATATCAGTATGATATACTTATGGAGTGGCATGTAACCACAACTTCACATACCTAATAAATATGATTATAAACTAAAGTAATGGATTTTTTGTCCCTGTTTTCACCTAGTAATCCTCCCAGATGCACACTTGAGTAAGTACTCCAACTAATGACACTGTATGGAGTAGGACAATAAAAAAACAGTTCTTCTACTATAAAGCTGGCCATACACAGTTCGATATTTCCATTTATTTGACTAAAAAAATATTGACT
The DNA here is from genome assembly GCA_036250615.1 of Ptychadena robeensis. Lineage (NCBI taxonomy): Eukaryota > Metazoa > Chordata > Amphibia > Anura > Ptychadenidae > Ptychadena > Ptychadena robeensis. The sequence goes on from CM070032.1 coordinate 181,109,337, forward strand.
TTTGAGTTGTTCATACAGAAATTGACTCCTGCACACCTGGTACGATCGACCAAAAGGGATCAAGATGGAACATAAAATATGTCAAAAAGTGATAGGACATGTTGGTAGAATTTAGTGGATTATAAAAATATCTAATATCTAATGGATTCTCTGGGTATTTTGATTTGTATCCGATTGTACTATAGAGTATGTGCACAGATTGTACTATGGAGCACGCACACAGATCTTAGGAAAGAAATTTATCATGTTTAAATCAATAGCCCTGTGGGGTGGTTAGTGATGGCTGAACTTTGGCCAGGTCCGTCCGTCCCTTTTGGAGTACAATTTGAATCAGGAAAACCTGAAGTGACGTCAGTGACAGTTCGGCCATCACTAGTGGTGGTACAATCAATCTGTGTCAGATTGAGTAGCAAAATAATCGCACAAGACGGTTGAATCTAATATAGATCAAAATTCGAACCTTGTATGGTAAGATTAGTAGAGACAGAGATCATTTGGAACAATTTAACCAAGTTAGGAGCTACTTTACAGGATTTCTACTAGGTAGAGTCAAGAATACTGTTTACAATCACATGACTACTCAAGGTTGGTTAGTCACCTTCACATGGCTATACCCAGTTGATTAGGTGACCTCACATGGCTATGGTTGCTGTCAGATGGCTATGTCAAGTTTATTGGTGACCCTTAGATGAAGATGTAATCTGGCAGCAGTACTTAAGTTATGTTATTAGATATTGCCACTGGCGGGTTTAAGCACCACAGCTAGTAGTTTAACATACTAAAAATTTGTGATTGCATTAAAATCATGAACAAAAAAATGATACATTGCAGCCTCCAAATCCATAGATATAGTCAATTTTCTATTAAGTGTTTAGTTCCCTTATGTGAACCATAATACTTAGTCAGAGCCGTTTTAAGACTTTCGGAGGCCCTAAGCAAGTTCTTGCTGGGGAGGGTGTTAGTGGCGACTGGGGGAGGGGTGGAGAAATGGTGACCAGGAGCGTGAAGACTACTTCTTCTGCTGCAAAACCACGATGCATGTTCTTGCTTCTCTAATCAACACCCCCCCTGCACCAGGCACACGTTCTTGCTTTAGATCCCCTGTAGACGGGGTGGGGTGACCAGGTGGGGGGGGGGGCGATTGGAAGAAGTGGGGGGGGGTGAAGACTTCTTTTCTCCAATAGCACACGCTAATCAGTTCTCCACGGGGAGGGAGGACATGGGATATGTGTGCACATAGGGCCGACCACCAGGGCACATTGTGGGAAAAACGGCTGCACTCAGTAATACATTTCCTGGAGGTAACAGAGCTAACTTAATGTGCTCTATCTATTAATATTCAGCATGGTCACCTGAGATTGTCTACTCCTGAACTGAACAACTGTTTCAGCTGTCTTTTCTGAAAAGAAAGTGTTTTCCATGAAAGGCAACTCATAGAATTTCTGAATGCAGAATCAATGGTGACTTTTTTGAGCTTGCATTGTTTTTAAAAAGTCACGTCCTGGGACTTAAATTGCCAGTGCCATCAGATTTATTATAAGATGCACAGTAATATGTATGTATGACCACATCATTGTTTAAGCTCCTAATAATGTATTATAATAACAATAATAATTAATGATTATCTCAGAATATATGTGTGATTATTTATAGAAATATGTTGTGTAAATGCCAAAAATTGTATATTAGATCTGTACACAAACATATCATTACTAAAATTAAATACAAAAGGGTCATTATAAAACAACTACATTTCAATGACATCCCTTATAGTAAATCGTGTTTCTAAGAGTGCGCACAATGTGTGCAACAACTGTGTGTCTGTCCCACTAAGATGTAATATGTCTTCTTGGCAGAAAGTTGAACTTTAATCAGCCTCCAGCTTAGGGTTCTTATGCACTCCTGAACCCAGCTGGCGTTCTGTGCAATCCAACATGGCATCGGACCAGCTGTGCCTCAGCTGAGTTAACAGAAACTCATGACATATGCCTCATGGTGTTAGGAATAAAAAAAAAATCACTTTACCATCAATGAGCATTCTATAAGGAATACTTCTTACACAGGCTAAACTGGGTATATTTCATGCATGCTATGCATATGAGTTAATCAGCATCTATAGCAAAAATTTTAATATTTACAAAGCTTTGTTATAGTTTGTTGTACAATGGTGGGATTAGAACCTCAATCAGGTTTTCTTTCATGTGTGTGTCCACACTGGAAATATTCTCTCTATAGCTATCCTTATGCATCTTTTAACCTCACTGGTGGCACACCTGTACCACGCCATTTTCAACAACGCAGTACGGGCAATCAACGCATAAAATGTGTGTTTAGCATGGTCAGTAATGCACAGGTAGGATCACAGAATATTTCCTCTGCTTTGCAATCCTTTCCAAATCAAAGCTAAGCATTCCTTAGGTATTTAGCTTTTGTCTTTAGGTGTTAACAAAGTTATGTATTTTCCGGCATATAAGACGACTTTTAAACCCATGAAAATCTTCTCAAATGGCAGGAGTCATCTTATACGCCGGTTGTTTTTACTTCTCCATCTGCAGCGGTTTTTCCACTCTGTCAAAACGGCTGCCGATGGAGAAATCTTCCTGTCAGACATCCCCAGCTCCCACCCTCATCCCCCTCCCTTTCTCTCTCCTCCGAGACAAAGCTGACATGATCACTAGAGGCTGTGGCCCCAGTGGCTGAAACTGGTATTGCAGCTCAAACACATTAAAACAATTTCACTTATATATAAAAAAAATTATTTTAGATTTATTGTAAAATTTAGGTCACTTGGATAACTGCAGTGAAACATTGATAACTATGAAAGGTTGCAGTTAGGGGAGTGAAATTGGGAATGTAAATTACTAAAAACGTTTAAGGTTGTTGGAAATCTGGGTGTTGAAAGTCAGAGTAGGCATATGTAAGGCCATGTGTCTACTGTTTCCCTGACGCGCTGGCACATTTGCCAGTGGATTTCCTGTGACTTGCAAGCAGTTTGCCCATGTCATAAAATTTTGAATTTGAATTTAATTTACCATATTGAAATCAAATTTGATGTTTTTCTTTTTTTTTATTTGGTGCGCATTGGAAGGGGTAGTCTTATAAGGCGAGTATACCTCAAACTCTATATTTTTACTGGAAATGTTGGAGGTAGTCTTATACACCCAGTTGTCTTATACACTAGAAAATACAGTAATTATTAATTGCTAATGAAGTCAACAATTTCTGACATAAAGGTTCTTTAATAGACCTTCCTGTATCATAGTGAGAATTTAAACAATTATTACCCTTTCTGCTTTAGACCTACTTTAAACTTTACGTGTAGAAACCTTGCCTTTGTCTGTGGTCATTCTTAGCAGCTATTGGTATCCATGTTAAATGTTTTGCTTTGAACTATTGCCACAGGTAAACAGCAATATACTGTATGTATATATATATATAAACATATATCTTGAAATTTACCAGAAGACATGCCTCTGTGATCACACACACAGGATATCACTGAGCATTGAGAATTTAACATAAAGAGAAGTACAAAAATCTATTCTCCGGCATATCTTATATGAATCTATACACTACACTGCAAGCATGAAGTTTTTAAGACATATTAGACCAAACCTGGCTGGTATATGGATCCCCAGTTTCTAAATGTGGATGCTACAAAATGTTGTTACTTCACTGGTTTTAAAGGATCTACATTAACCTGATCATCTAAAAAGATAAAGCCATCTCAATTAACACTGTACTGTTTATAACGATGAGAGGTTGATGATGATCATGCTGCACTTCAAGCACATATTATATGTTTTCTATACAAAGTATGTAACATTTGCAGGGCACCAAGCGTGGGGGCTCCATTGCTATCTTCTCAAGTGGTGGTAACTCTGGAGTCACCTTTCTGAAACTTTCCTCTCTAAGTTCAACAGACTCACTGTGAACTCCACACCTCCCTTGGGCTGGCAGACTATTGTGACCTTCTGCAGCGGCTTTCTAAAGGACAACTTTCTACAGGACTAAGCTCTAGTTATCTTAAGCTCAGTGTATCGTTATTTTAAGGAACTATTTTTTTACATCCTTTGTGCCTCTTCCACCCCTTCTCCACTAGGCCAAACTGTTTTACAGGGTCAGGTGTACACACATCCCAATTTGAGAATAATGTCTAATGTCCATAACTTTTCAAAAATCAGTCCTGCAGACATGTCTGTCTGCTCCCATAGGACAACACTGCTGCTTATACAGGGAGTGCAAAATTATTAGGCAAATGAGTATTTTGACCACATCATCCTCTTTATGCATGTTATCTTACTCCAAGCTGTATAGGCTCGAAAGCCTACTACCAATTAAGCCTATTAGGTGATGTGCATCTCTGTAATGAGAAGGGGTGTGCTCTAATGACATCAACACCCTATATTAGGTGTGCATAATTATTAGGCAACTTCCTTTCCTTTGGCAAAATGGGTCAAAAGAAGGACTTGACAGGCTTAGAAAAGTCAAAAATAGTGAGATATCTTGCAGAGGGATGCAGCACTCGTAAAATTGCAAAGCTTCTGAAGCGTGATCATCAAAAAAATCAAGCGTTTCATTCAAAATAGTCAACAGGGTCCCAAGAAGCGTGTGGAACAACAAAAGCGCAAAATAACTGCCCATGAACTGAGAAAATTCAAGCGTGCAGCTGCCAAGATGCCACT
>CM070032.1:181114487-181166115 GCA_036250615.1 Ptychadena robeensis
GTGCCAGCACAGAAACACACACCCCTGCGAGAAAGGACACTGGGGGCAAATTCGACATAGTGGGAAAAACTGCCCTGGTACGGAATTTACAGGATACTTATTCCACTTGGCAGTACCACCTCATACATGATTTGTACATGCATATTGAAAGTATATTTAAACCTCTGCTGAGATTTAAAGAGCCAAAAATCTAAAAACAAATCAATATACTAAATATTAACCTCCCTAGCGCTTTGCTGAGGTCCAGATTTCTGTACCAAAAGCGCACCATAGACCTAAATGGAATATTTTAATGTTGTAGGCCTATAACTTCCCAAAATATGTCCGTACAAGGGTCTAGTAGGCATCCTGAACATAATAATGTTTGAAATTACAAAATTACAAGAAAAGGTATCATTTGAATGATAAAATCTCTTAAATACTTATTTGGTATGAATGATTTCAAAACAGTGTGTATTTATATTTATGTTTTCTTTATAATAAAATTTTTATTACAATTGGAAATGTGTTTTGTTTTACTTTGAATTGTATTGGATACAGTTATCACTGTATCCAATGCAATGCCCTTTGGCACCCTCTGAAAGGGTTAACTTAAACGAGCACATCTGGAAACAACAATGGGGGTGATTTCTCAGATGTGCTCTTGGTAGTTAACCCAATTTACATTTGAATGTGCCCCCCCCCCCTGTTGTGACGTCATCACGTCACTTGGGGGGGGGGGCGATGAGCTGCTCTCCAGAAGCCTGCTTGTCACATCGGAGACAGTGCAAAACAGTAAGTATGCGCTGCCGAAGCCCCGATCTTCACTGGACAGCACCCTCTCGTCCAGTGCAATAGTGACTGTGCAGATAAATTTCTTATAATTACTTTTCCAAGGGTTTGTCTTGAATGCCCCATAAATCTTCCTGGTGTACCAGGGAATGCTGCAGTTTGTGACATTGGTTTTGCTTGATCAATTTTTAACTGGAACAACAACAATTTAAATACTGAATTTCCATAGATTCGATTCTGTTCCAGTTAAAGTAGAAGAATAAAGATATGTTTAAAATCAAAAATATGATCTAAAACTCAACTTAAAAACCTGAGAGATACTTGTACAGTGTCTGGTATTGAGTTGTGCCATGTTGCTTCTCCGTGGCTGCTAGTTGGCTGTCCAATCTACACTCTGTATAGAGATTACCATGCATATGGTGTATGTGATATCATCTTAATGGGTTGTTTTAGTGTTAACACGATCATGACACATTAACAACTTGTCAACACTTCCGCTGTGGCTCCACTGCGGTGAATTGATGATATCTAACACTTCAGGCTTTACCTCTTATATTCAGCTGCTTGTAATGTAAGACCATTTTATACATAAGGAAGCCAATGCAAGTTTGGAGGGAGCAGGAGCAAGAAAGGAACACAGAAGAGCCTGTATCTTGTCAATGAGCACCTGGCCAGACATAATTCTTCTGGTTTAACAATGCTGCCTCTGTTCTTTACACCCTCAACTAAACTCTGCAGTGTCTGAGAGGGGGAGCAGGAGAGACACAATACATCAGAAAAGTTAAAAGCCTTTATTTTTCTCTACATGAGACAAGTGCATCATAAAGTAACTAGATTTGGTGCTGTCATTCTGGAAACTTAAGGTACATATTATCTCTGAGTGACATATGGTACAGAATAAATAGAATGTAATTATAGACATAAGTGACGAGAACATGATGCTGCTAAGCAGAGAAGGTTTCATATATGTAAGAAAGGATCACAGCAAACCTAGACCACCCAAACATGCTTGAACAATTATTTCTGTGCTGCCAATCACAAACAATTAGTGTCTCCCTTTTATTTCCTAATGTGATGTGTGACAGCAATCTAGAAGCAGTGTGCTGACTGATTACTACAGACAACAGTCATCACACTTCTCTTCATAATACACTAAGTATCAGCTGCGCGCTGTCATACTCAACACACATGCAAGGAGAGGGTACAACGGATCTCATTAGGAACATTTGTTTTAACTTCCTCTATCTTGTACTTTACAGGACGTGAAAAATTCTCTTTTCAACATTAAGCTGGCCATACACCTTTAGATCTCTCTGTCAGATATCCTTTAGATCTACCAACAACTATGTAGTATAGCATCCTCTGCAATTCAACACAGGTAGAGTTGATGGTTTAGAAAGTCCCTCATATTACATGGTTTTGGTAAAACAAAAGGAGATCCGACAGAGAGATCTATCTCCTCAATGCTTAAAAGGTTTTTGACGTTAGTTATTATCTAAAGCTAGGGATGCAGAGGTCTTACACAAGTGTGCAAAGTGTGCCAGGTACAAACTCTACTTTTTTTTTTTACTGGTACTTTTTTTTTTGTCATACTGTTGGATAACCAAGTTGCCACATTACCATGCATTTGGCAAGATTTTGGCTTGGGTGTACTTTTTGACGCACTAACTTTGACTTTGTTAGTTGAATAAATTGTGACATGTTGTTATATGTCATGTTCTGTTTTATAACTAATCCTAAAACCCAATGATAATTTATTTATGTTCTGATGGACAATATAAAAAATATGTCACCAGGAGAGTGAGCCTTAGCCCACAGACCAAGATCAAAGATTCCCCCTTAAAAACTCAGGGGCAAGGGGACTTAAAGGCTAAAAGAGTCCATTGGCCAGAGGCCTTTGCATTGAATAATATCTCAGCTACACACATATGAGATAAGGTTAAATGACATGGTAGGGATCCGCAGATCAACAGAAGATGTAACTCCAAGCCTGACATATGTTTCGTTCTTAACTTCTCCAGGAGTTTACAGAGGAGGAAACTTTTTGTGGACCACCAAGGTCAAGGACAAAACTTTAATATTCAAACAGGGTGCACGTTCTACACTTTCTATATGTCATGGTTGTAGCAGGTTTTAGGAAATATGGACAAAGTTGGGGGTTGCAGATCAGTAACCCTGGTATAGGTAAGCAGAGAAGTCAATGCTTTGTAGTAGCAAAAAAATTTTGGGGCTCTTTTTCTTTGTGCAGAGTGACTCAGGTAGGGAGACACAATCATGTACCCTTGACAAGTCTACTGAGATACACTTTAAGCATTAAACCCCATTATATTGCCACACTAGAGATGGTAAAAAATTTCAAAGCTGAGTTGATTGCCCCTGAACATTGTAGCATCACCAAAATTGCTGGTGAAAGGCTGTGGTCAAATTTAAAAAAAGCATTACTCTTGCATAAATTAAATTTTAATTTCAGTGTTGAAAGTTTGACTTTGCAAAAACTACATATGCCAGAGCAATATTTTCTTTTCTGTAGGGTCCCCTCAACCATTCGCTTCATCTCCAGAAGCTTTAGTGATGATATCATGTTCAGGGGCTTTGCAATCAACGAAAACTATTTAAAAAAATTTAATAAAATTTGACCTTCTCTCATCCACATCTAGTGTCCACACACATTATTGCAGTTCATTACCCCCATAAGACAGGTAGCTACAGAAGACTAAAGCTGGCAACTCCCAGGGCTTTGTATATTTTTTTGTAGTGCACTTGACCATTGTGCTGACTAAGGTGAGTAAAAATGTATTTAGCATGTTTTTGCAAGTATATATCTTCTGAATTTGTATGATTGTTTACTAGAGATGGTCAAATTTTTGGACTAGCTGACTTTGTGAGCTGATTGCAAAGTCTCTGAAAATGGTATCATCACCAAAATTGCTGGAGATGTAGAGAAGGGTTGTGGGAACATTGGAATAAAGTGTTGCTCTTGCATATGTCATTTTTGCATAAATTAAGTTCAAAGTTAAAGTCGAAATTTCGCTTTAGAAATTTTGACTTGACTTTGAACCTCATTTATGCAAAAACTTTTTGTGTTAGAGTCATACCTTTTTTTTGTAGTATACCCCCAACCCTTCTCTACATCTCCAACAAGTTTGGTGATGATACCATGTTCACTGAATACCAGGTCAAATGGAAGCATGTTATCTATTTCCAAGACCAAATTTTTTAAAAATGTTCTTAAAACTGTTTGGAATTTAAATGATACCCTTTATTGGCTAACTGAAGTAATTGGAGATGCAAGCATTCAAGATTAGTGATGACGGAACATCAGTCGTATCCATTCACGAAAAGGCGGATCAGACTTTTGGAAACTACAAACTGAAAGTTTAACTCTGTAAAAATACAGGAAATGATGTCCACGACATCACTTCTGGTATTTGGAATGCACAGTCCTGCGTATTATGGAATTGAAGTCGTGTGGTTTTCGTTTTTTTGCCGTGTTAGAGACTGGAGTCTCTAATCTCTAGTGAGACTAAAAAAAATTTCGGGCAGCGGAGGAATACTCACATTTCTTCTGATCTGAGGCATCCCGAAAGCTTGCTTCTCTAATGACTTCAGTTAGCCAGTAAAGGGTTTAAACTCCAAACTTTTTGTATTCTTCTATGGCTAACACGGTATAACACTCTACTATTGTTAAAACTGTTTGGTAATATTCAGCATCATTCTCCAAGGATTCATCTATATTTTTCTTCACTTCTGCACACAGACTGTCCAGAAAACTTGAGCTTTTTTTAATGTAATATGCTAGGTTATTATCTTGCATGCTCTTGGTCAGCAATCCTCTGCAGTTAACATAATGGTTCTTTGAAAAATTTGCAGCATCAGTAATAACTCTTGTAATTGTTTAAGCAGTAAACTGTCAGCGGTTGTTTCACCTGTAGCTCTAACAGCTCTTACATTAGCACTTGTCATGTTGGCAATGTCTAAAAAAGGTTTCCTTTTATTTATTCATTTGGATTGTCTGGTCTTGCTCTCCTTTAATAATAGAGGTTTCTGAGTAGCTCCACTCCCTTCCAAATTTTTATTGTATATTCGATGTATGTAAAGCTATATGTTCTCATTGTTTACTTACTGCTACCATGACCCTTGTACCCATTTTCCCCAATAAATAACACACCTTGCTTCTTAAGAACTTGTTTTGTATTAGAAAGTGCATTTTACAATAGGCCACAGCTTATCCAAAAACTGACATTATCCCCGCCAGTGCCAACCATCTTAAATACCTTAATAAAGTACACGGTGGGTACTTCCAAATAACTGAAAACCTGTTAAATAACTTCAAAACCTGTTGAATTAACCTAGGGCCTGAGCCCTCTATAAACACCACATTTGATGACTGCCCTTCTTAATCCAGCACGTCACCACTAATTCTCCCTCAAATATCTATCGGCACTGAGGAAGACCCGCCAGCTGCGACAACAACAAAGAAAACAACATGAGGACATATACCCAAGACCAAAACAACCAACATAATTAGGGAGGGAGGGTGGGTGCTTCTCACAGGAAAGAGGCCCCACTTCTTCCGGCCTCTCTCCTTTTTATCCTTTTCTCTCCGCCCCCTAACTCCACCCCTCTACTTCCTTAAGCTCCCTGTTTGTCACAGGGCTTCCCCCGGCTATCCCCCGGCTTTGCAGCGACATTATTGTTTCTGCAAAAACTGTTACTGTATCATGTGTTAGAATTTCACAACAGGAAATAAAAAATGGTTGGCGACAAGAATTGAACCCCCTTATGAGGGAATGCAGAGATATCTATAGGTTTTGAGGAGCAAAGCCAAGAAATCACAACCAACTTCAGAAAATCAAGAGAAGAAGGCAAGGAAACACAGGACATACAGCAACAACAAATGTAAGAAATGCCAAAAAAAATGCTAAATCAAAGATATACAAAGATAACACCAAAGATATGCACTGACACTCTAGAGTAGTGGTGGGCAACTGAGTTAATATCGAGGGCCACAAGTGCGGCCCTCTGCATGACTAAAGGGCCGCACATAACACTTTCAATCTATACTGACTTGTATACGCATTTTATAATACCAAAACTTATTTTAAATTATATTTCAAGCATTAGGGAACACTGTAGCATGGTAGTTCACATTTTGTGTAATATATATCATCAAAGGTTATGTGCCTCATAGATATCATCAAAGCCTTTAATGATATCTATGGGGCACATAACCTTTGATTGAGTTTATGTGCCACAATATATAATATACAATCATTCACCATTCCCTGGTGGAATAGTGGGAGCATAGACACTCACCTGTCTTCCAACTGCTCGGGCTGAGCTTGCTGGTTGGCGTACATTGAAGCCAATCAGCGACCCAGACGGTGCCTGAGCAACTCCCTCACCTATCCTTCTCTACCCGCTCTATTAAGGTCCTGCAAAAAAGTGTCAAGTGAGATCCTATGCAGGGAACAAAGGTTGGGCACCTGGGATCTAGAACAATCTGAAACAAGGCAGACCACTTTAGTCAGACTAAGTCTAAACTCAATGGATGGGTGACCTTGGATGAGGAACATTCCATGGTAAAGGGTACACAGGATGCTTTCTAAAAAACAGCTTAAGGTCCCCATACATGCAGTGTGCTGCAGCTGTCATTCACCAGCAAGATCGGCCGTGGGTCACCCGTGCCAACAGGGAGTGACAGATCCCTGTTGCCCCAAAGCTCAGTCAGCCAGAGAACGGACATGTCCATTAATCTCTGGCTGATGCCATTAGTTTGAATGGGGACTGGCACACACGAAGGGTGTCCACCGATACTCTGAACGATGAGGTGCAGCGTGATGACATCATCACACTGCATTGCGTCGCTCATCTGTCTGCCCCCACTTGCTACGTGTGTGGGGCCTTTAGGCAATGTAGTCATCCTCTGCTTGCACATTTCTACATTAGCATGAAAAAAGTCTTAATTTTAGAGTTGGGGACCAAAGCTAAGATCTTGACTGGGATATTTGTAAACTGGTTCCCATAGATTTGAACACATAAATCTTTTTTCTGCATATGGTATATCCTTCAAAAGAAGATTTTTGTTGAGGTTAAACCTCTCATACTTTTAAATTAAGAAGTAATTTGGAGGCTATATTTGCCCTATACTCCAGCAGTTCTGGATGTGCATTTGGCTGATGGGGTGTAAAGGAATAATTTGCATGGCTTAGCCCACTGTCCTGAAGTGAGGATTATTCCCTTAACTTTTGGCATTTGTGATGGATTGGGGCATGTAAATATCTTCTGTTTTAAGAAGGCTTGATTGTGCTATTCTCCTTAACATAAACGTTAGATTTTAGTTAACATGATGCTACACATGTAATCAGCTTGGGAACAAGCCTTTGAGGATTTGATCATTTTGTTAAGTGATGAAAAAAGGACAATGCCAACTTTGACTAAGTTTACAGAAGCCATGCTTTCAATCTAAATGTAAATTGATATTCAAAACTATCAACTTGATAACAATGACCAGAAGGTAATAGGTCACTTCATAGGACACTGATTGTTACCAAGAAAATAGAGTGTTTAACCTTAACAGGAGTGAATTTAAAGAGTTGTGGGAGTTATTATTAACAGCAAAAAAATGAATTATATTGAATTACTGGATTAATACAGCCTAAGATCTATAATAGTAAAACACAGTGCATGGGGATCTTAGGTTCCACTTCGACAAATACAGTTAAACAAGTTTAGAGGGCCTAGCTTAGATGACAAGTATATGAGTTGATGTGTGAAATGCTGGTTGGCAGTGGCAGAAGAGTTGCAGAGTTCGGGTGATGGCTTAGAATACTGAAATCTGGAAAAGCTGGGGAACAGGTTTGGAAAAGGAAGTATCAGACCTGGTGTTTACCAGGGACTAGATAATGGCTAAATAAATCTCCCTGACCCACCAGAGAGCTGACACATTAAATACAATCTAACAGAAACTCTCTGGGGTGCATCACAAATTGTTTATAAAAATAGGCTTTATCATCCTCTTGCAGACAGATCAAATATTCCACTTGATCAGCGTCAAAAGGAAGCAAAAAAAATCATTGGTGACTGTGTCCATAGATAAAGGAATATCAGACCATTTTAACTTAAGGCTGAACTTCACAAAATTAGTTCTTTGATCCATTTAGATAGAAATCAAATGGATTTATTCCAGCAAACAATGCCTAAAGTTAACTCTAAGCACAAGTGCACGTATGCAGACAAGTAAACAGAGACAGGCAAGGTAACATACTTTTCCAAACAACCCATGCTGTTTGGACCTAAGCATTAAGTCAGAAATTTGATAACAATCTAAAGTGTCCAAAACCAATACCATAAAGAAAACAGTGTTTACAGTGAAAAATGTGTAGATAATGTGTATATTTTCTAGGGGTAAGAAACAAAGCATTGCATGAAACAAACAGAAAACAATTAAAATAAAATATTGGAAAATTATGAAAACTAAAATCACAAATCACACAATACAATGTAGTGATGAGCAGCATAGGCAATATTCTTCGCCTAATATTCACAATAAATTTGTAAATTTGAGATCCCCACTCATTATTACCTTCATTGCGAAATCAAAAAAGATTTTCGCAATTAAAAGAGCAGATATACTCATATTTTTGCACTAATCATTACTGATATCAGAATCTCAAGTATTCGCTATAACAAAGATAAAGCACTATTTTCAAGATCCTTGCGAATTCTCAAAGTGCCGATAGTCTAAATAAAAATTGCAATTCCAATATTCAAACTCGACACTAATGCTGTGTAAGTAAAGGTTAAGGTAAACTTATATGCTGTACCTTTGCAAAAAAAAGGTTTTAGTAGTAAGTAGAGATGGTCGAATTTTTCGACTTGCAAATTTTGTGAGCTGATTGCAGAGCCCCTGAAAATGGTATCATCACCAAACTTGCTGGAGGTGTAGAGAAGGGTTGGAGGAACATTTGAAAAAAATAGGTTTTGCTCTAGCACATGTAGTTTTTGCATAAATTAAGTTCAAAGTTAAAGTCGAAATTCCGATTTTCGAATTTTTTACTTGACTTTGAACTTAATTTGTGAAAAAACGATTTGTGTTAGAGACTTACTTTATTTTTTGTAGTATACCCCCAACCCTTCTCTACATCTCCAGCAAGTGATGATACTTAGTGATGATACTATGCTCAGGGGCTTTGCAATTAAGTCGAAACCGGTAAAATGGTCGAATTTTTGAAAAAAAATTCGACCATCTCTAGTAGTAAGGTGCTGGGCAATAACAGGTATGGCAGATGCAAAATTGTAATCAAAGTAAACAAGCTTTAATAGCTCCCTTAAGCCCCCCATACACCTTAATATCGATCCATACAATCTCCATTAGATCTACCAACAATTGTGTAGTATAGTGGCCTCCCTGATCGAATACATAGTGATTGGAAGGATTAGAAAGGTCCTCATATTACTTGGTTTTGGTAGAACAAAAGTTGACTGTACAGAAATTGTATGGAAAGATTGTAAGGTGAATGTGGGCCTTTACAAATGTCCTCTGAACAATAAAGATGGGAACAGTTACCTATATGTTGCCTTGAACCTGTGTCACCATGATTCTTCTGCATTTACCATAATTCAAGTCCCTACCATAGTATTAAAGAACATAGACATATGTTAAAGTTATATGTAGAGATGGCATGCTCTATTTTCTTCTCACCAATGTATGGTATGGGCTTTGTCCCACCCCCTTTGCCGGTGAGAGGAAGTGTGAGTATTCTTCTGCTGGCCAGATCAGGCATGCAGGGATCTGAAAAAGATCTGGCGGGATTTTTTCATTCCCTGCACGGCTCCCCACTATCTGCGCATCACCGTGTGCACGTCCCCCATACCAGAAGTGATGTCCATGACATTACTTCCAGTAGTTGGAATTTAGAACTGTGTGTTTCAAATACCGAGATTGGTGTCGCGGACTTCACTTCCGGTATTTTTACTGTATTAGAGATCATGTCGCCACGAACAAGCAGACGTTGGACTTTTTCTAAACGGACGTAGCCGATGTTTGCCCATCACTAGTTATATGTAAGTAACAGAGTCTAAGGACAGTTTTTTGTCAGTAGCGAATTAAAATACCAGCATGCCTATGGAGTGTGTAAGGAAACCAGAGTACTCAAATGAAACTCAATGCAGGCACGGAGAGAAAACACAAACTACTTGCAAATACTGCCCTGTCTTATATTTGAACCTGTACAGATTAACTACGTATTTTAAAAGGAGAGGTACTGCCCCAAAGCAAACTTTTTGAGACAGAGTTGTGTTAGTGCATAGTGTTTGTACATTTATGTGAAAATTTCTTAGAGGACCATCTGCTTCTCTGTAACATAAAGAGATCTAACAGATTTGATCAAGAGTTGTATGATTAGGCCATGTAGGGCTTTACTAGGGATATCTATAAATCCCTTCAAAGCTTCAGAATCACTCATTATTACAGAGATTTTCCAACATACTGAACAATCAGAGCTAATGTGGCAAATGATGAGAGCACATCCTGGCAGTGTGGCAAAATGTCACAAAAAGCCCAAATATTACGCTTAACAGAATAGTGAAGTTATTGAAAATACATAAATACAAAGTTTCCTCAAACAATATATATAAAAAAATGTCTTCAAGTATCTACTTAATATATATATCAATATCAACCCAATCAAAACATTGCTCCAATACTTCAATACTCCAATAAAAAATGTTGCAATCCTTTTCTATAATAATGCCAAAAAAGTATGCTTTTTAATAAAACTGTAACTGTGTAAAGAGATTTGGTATTTCTGTATATAATGCTGTATGTATGCAATTCCTAGGCCATGAAATGATGTAATTTTTCCTGTGTTTATGCCCATTAAATATTGTATCTATTTGTACAGCAGCTGCCAGAGGATGAGGTAATGGCTTTTACTATCACTTTTTTGGTTTTACTTTCTGTTTTTTGGATTCTTCCCCAGTTCAGTTCTTAGTCCTGTTAGTTCTCAGCCACTAGTCTGCTGCTTACCTTGGGGCAAGTGCAGTGCCCCTGGCGAGACCCTCATCCATACCAAATAAAAGGGATCTCCTTTGGACCAGGGCAGTCCTTTCCTCATCTTGCCCGAGTGGATGGTTCTGGCTTTCACAAGGTGTCCCTTGAGTAAGGGTGAGATGAAGGATTCCTTCCCTCTCCACCTTCACTGGATCCGTTTGGCTTTTATGACTGTACTTGGACTACTTTTCCTCTTCTGGGTAAGAACGCAATCAGCCAAAACCTTTGAGCAGCTGGTTCTGATTGCTTGACTGTAGCCCCTCAGACTTGTTTATACTCCCTTAAAGTAAACCATTATTCCCCCTAACCAGCTATATGGACATTGATTCATTGTTTGCAAGCCATTTGACAGTGTTGAAACATAGGAAAACCAAAAAGGACCTGGTTGCCTGGGGCAACTTTACACTACTAGATATAACCATTGACTAACATTGACATATTGTTGCATAATTATTCCTATGTCACATCTTTCATTATTGTCTCTATCATTATTGGGTCTTCTAACCAGGCTCTGGAAGGCCTTCCCTGCCAAGTCATAATTCAGTCATATTTGTAAGGCTATTGGTCCACTATGTGCTTGGATGTGCTGATGTCAGGGCATCCAACGACCGCAAGCCCCCATTTTCCTCTCCTTTAGAGCCACATTATCAACCATATTACATGGTGCATCCGATAACGTGATCCCCCTTTAAATGGGCTGACGTATAACTAATCTGCCGGGGTGTGTTTGTCATACGTCATTATGACATTGACACGTCATTATGACATTGGATGTGTCATCTGTCAAGCTTTGGTTGCATCGATGTGGAGCTCTGCATCAAAGTGATGGAGGCCTGGACCAACGGATCGGCAGCACTGACGGGCTGTAGAGACAGCCCTGTCATAGCCCCTTTGCCATCAATGGATCGCTTCTGCACTCCTTTAAAATTCCTGCATTATGCACAGGGTTTAAACGCATAGTGGAGTCAAAGCATTTTTTTTCATTGTAAAAAACAATTCTGTTTTTTCTTCAAATTAAAAAAGTAAGCTTTCAAATTATTGTTTACATTATGGACTGTGTTTACAATGTTGGGCCAAGTTAACCACAGTCTAACCCAAGCAAAGCCTAGGCCCTAACCCCCTGAATAAATGACAAAAGCTATTGTGCATAGATCAGTTACATTGTAACACCACTCAGCCTATAGGATAAAAAAATCATAGGCTATAATATCTAGAACTGTGATTTCATTGTCAAGATAAAAGGTCAATTGGCTAATGACCAACTGTTGTTTGTAACAGCGTGGTTAGCGTATGTTTTCCTTTTAGTTATTTGACAGCATGATGTAACTATTCTTAATTTAAATCATCTCTGTGTTTCAATGGAAAAGACTGTAAACATACTGCTGATTCTCCAAAAGGGAATACGCTTTGAAAATTCAATAAAGAAAAATGAAGTATGAATTAGAGCAGGCGTGTATACCATTTAAATCCTGTGACAGGTCCATCTGATGTGAACTGAAAATATGATTAAGAGGGCATCACCTCAGCTTTGCACTGTATCTCTGAGCTTTGGATTTGTTGCTGATTAGATATAGTCTGTGATTCTATGATACTCATTTCTTGATGCATTCTCCAAATAAATCCTCATTGCAATCTCTCCAAGAGATAATTGATTTAACTATCAAAACGCACAGGCACAGAGAGAGAACTGAAACCGAGATGAGTGTGAATGAAGCTTGTTATCCCTGTATTATCAGCTTCTTATTGTACATTGTATAAATTGCTACATAAGGCTATTATGTTTGTAGTTGAAATCTGTGAAAACCACGTATGTAAGTATTGACGCAAGCAAAAATAGATCACGTTTCTTTATTTGCCACATATGGTTGTAAGGGTTGCCATACATTTGTTCACATTAACATATGCTTCAGTGATTTAGTTGCTCTTCATAGCTAATGCTTACAATATCGTATTAGGAAATTGCCAATTTAAAAAGATGTTTATTATTATTATTTTAACAATTTTCATTGGGGCTATAGTTTTTCACATTTGTTTGCACTGGGGAAAACATGAAAATCTGTATTTCTGATAAAGTGACTTTAAAGCTGGACTCTCAGGCAATGTTGGAGATACCCTTGAAGAAAGATTTACCCCCAGCTTGAAGGGCTATGTTTGCATAGGGTACTATTCAAAATGAGCTTTAGTTACCATATACATTGATCTCAAAGGAAAAAAGCTAATAAGCAGAGTAAAAGGCAATTTTCGTCGTTGAAAAGAAGGATGCTCCATGAGTATCCCATACTCTTATCTAGACAAGCAAGGTAGAAGATGAACTCCATGGAAACATATTTACTTTATAAATAAAAAAAACCTTTTCTAATCATACTGCTTATGCTGTAAATCATATTGTTAAGGCTCTGCTGGGCTGAACCTATATAAATATGTTTGGATCTATCTTGGATTGCCAACTTCTACTTTGATTGTTCCCACAGGCTTTTTGTATGTACACTATAAATCTAACAGTAAAGTGAATAGTAACCTAACTCTTGCTGTGTTTTGGATGTTTTAATAGTGATCTTATACACTGCTAGTGTCATACCACTGTAATTCATAAGTTCCTGCAAATAAGAGGTGAAAGAAAACAAAGCTGATTCTTCATCTTATAGCCATTCTCAGAAGTATGGAACAATTGGAGGCAGAGTCATCGCCTGACCACACTATCACTAAGTTCTTTAGACACTGGCAGGCCTATATACCACACGAGCTGACCCCATTGGAACTCGTACAGCTTAGGACGCGATATAAGTGTTCATCAAGGTATTTCACTAAACCAGGAAGTAAACGTCTAAGACCGTCACGATATTAGAATATAATTGACAGGGGTCAAATACAGGCAGGGAAGTCAAATGTCAAATGACAAAGACTGGATGATAGCCCTGTTGCCCCCACCACTAGGCAGCTAGAGCCTTACACGATTAGATCTAGTTTTAACTAAAACCAACTAGTTTATATCGAGAAGACTGAATTTTGACTGTACGACTGTTTTATATGGTTTAGGATTTCATTTGGTAGGGTTACGTTGTAAGGATGGATCAAGGTATTACTTGCTTGGAGATATAATGTTATAACACAAATGCTCTTAAATTTTTAATCATGGAAAGCAAGTAACCTGATGGCCCAAAGCTCAATGGTTTAATATCTGTATGTATTAAGTTTGTTTTGTATTGTTTTGAATATTGGTTTGTAGGTATGTCTATATCTCAGTCATACAGCAATGCTCTACAAGACTCTAACAATGTGTTATCAGACAAATACTGTATGCCTTGATTTGCTTTGTTTTGGGAAAAGTGTATGTACTTTTCAAAATGGCAATAAAATGTATTTTAAAAAAAAAAGATATGTATAATCCTTTAAATGATGAAATCTATAAGGAATTCTAAGACACTGGTAATTAAAAATAATTCTTCTAGTAGATGCCAGGGATGAAGAGAGGCCATGAGTCAATATTGTCTTGCAGCTTATTAAAGGTTCTGGTTTTAAAGAACAGTACAAAGTAATAAATGCCGTATTTTCCCTAATGACGGGGACAGTTAATGATACCTGGATTAACTGTACAGTCTCTGCAGCTGGCTGAAGGCCAGTTTACTACTTTTGGAAATGTATAGTAAAAAAAACAAGATTTGACTTTGCCTGACTCAAATACATCAAATATCCAGGCCTATCCATACATAGAGAAACTCATTTAATGGAGACCTACACCTGTGTATAGACAAGCACTTAACCTTGCAGTCTGTTTCCAAAAGATTTGTACAAGAATGGATCTCCTGAAAGCTTAGCAAACTTAACTGTGGTATTAAATGTATTATAAGACTGGTTTTTTTATATGTTTGAAGGCTAGATATTTCACCATCTGCTACATTATTGTAAAGTGGAAGTGTTTAGGAAGACAGGAAGACAATGTAAAGTTTGAGCTAATTTTCCTCTGCAGAATTTCCAACTTTCTTTGTTCTTAACCTCACCGGGTATGCCAATACTTGTGTCTATATGAAAAACATTTGCAGAACTTCAAAGGTTTATTTGAGAAAAAAAAACTTTTTCACAAAAAAATGCAATGTCCTGAGCACTGAGGAAGGGAGTTTGTATAGACCAAACTGTTGCTCTTTCTTAAATATGGTTAAAGAAACTGTTTCTTAATACACAGAGATCCATCAACTGCAATTAAAATGTACCAGTGTTAGCGTGTCAGCTGGTCCGCTAGAGGGAGCTCTAGAACCAAGGCGATAAAAGGGGCTACGAAGGAGGAAGTGGGGCCTTTTGAGAGGAGACAGAGGGTAGAGACTGGCGCAGGTAAGGTGACAGTGAACCCCTGGCCTGTAGAGGAAAGAGTGTGAAGCGCGCAGGGTGTGGATCCGAGGTAGAACAATCTACAGAGTTTTGGTAAACTGCAGTTTTAAGTGAAATCCAACATGTTGTCTGAGTTGCAGCTGCCTGCTGATATTGCAGAGTGGACTGACCCCTGGTTACTGGAGAGATGCACAGAGCTGGATTGGATACCCGGAAGTGCCCAGTTGGGACCAGGAATTCTTTTGCACCAGAAACTCAGACTGAAGCTAGCGGGTGAACATTTATTTCAATGTTTATCACTGGTTTCAACCTAACCAAGTTACAAGTTTCCCGTGTATCGCTGCTGTGGCAATAGAACTTAAACTGTTCAATCAACATTGGTGTTTGAGTCATGGTTCACTACCCCCCAGTCCTGTTCCATTATACCAACATATTGTCATCATCATTAACATAAACTTGACCTGATCTCACCAAAAGGGATGATCAATTCAAAGGTGCATTATTTTTCTGACCCTTCTTAAGCTGATTAGGCAAATCTGCATGTCAATATTTAGTAAATTCACTAAATTTGCAACACTAAGGCAAACCATGAATTTCTGTATAACCTGTTGCAGTAGGAAGGGTTTACTTCTAATGTTAAGAAAAAAAAACTAAATACTTAATGGGCCCTATGTGTAGTATGTAGCAGTTGTTCTTATCTATCAAATCATTGCAATCTCACTGCAGAGATCTTGAAGATCTATATAGATAAAATCTAACATTTTAGTACCTAATAAAACTGAAATCCAAGCTTTAAAACATGGTTGTCCAACTTCAATCCTTAAGAGACCACATAAAGGCCAGAATTTTGTATAAATACAGCCTTTTCTTTTTGCATACCATATCTTTTAAAATGTAATATAATATTTATAAAAGATTTGGCCCTCAGTGACAACCTTATTTTACAGCAAACGCTCCCTTAAAATGGCAATATATACTGCCTGATACTGTTAAGTCTTATGTCAGTTCCATAATTTTATACAAGTTCTTCAGAGGCTCTGTAGTCAGTCTTCAAGAGGTGTCCTTTTAATGAAAGCTTTTTGTCGTTCATCTTAGCTAATGCAGTCATGCTAATGGATTTGTTATGAGGCGGTGGAAAAGCTAAGTCAAGCCAAGCTTGGTAGATAGCAAACACTTACTGAATATTAGACCTCTGTCCTTCATTAATATTAATGCATGCTCTCTTCATTTGTAGAACATTTGTAGCTAGCAAATAAAAGCTTAAAGGAGAGAAATGAAAAATATGTGTTTATTTTAAAGCAATCCAGCTATATACGTTCTAACCCCAATAAGCAAAGCATATCATTTAGAAAGCCAGGGACTTAGGAAAATCTTAATAGTTACATTCTGGAAAATAAATACATTGAGTCACTGTCTATTTATTAAATAACTCAATGTAATAATAAAGGCTCACTGATGGAAAACAAAACAGCTTAACTTCAGGCTCAAACTGAACTTATACAAGTCCCTGCCACAAGTTTATATTAATTCTCTCATGGTTTACTGCCATCGATACCCAGGATAAAGGGACTGGAAACTGCTCTGGTTATTAGAGATGGTAGAATTTTTTCGACTAGCTGATTTTGTGAGTTATTTGCAAATCCCCTGAACATGATATCATCGCAAACATTGTGGGAGATTAAAAAAAGAGTGATGAGCGGCAATATTCTAATATTCGATATTCGAAAAAACAAATTTGAGTGTATGGCCATGCATTGTGCAAATATATACGCATTGCATGGGGGTAAGCTTCCCATTGCATAATATCTTGAATATTCGAAATTGCAAATATTCACATTAATTGCGAATAGCCAATATTCGTCTAATATATTCACAATTTGAATATTCAAGCTCAACAGTAGTAAAGAAGAGTTGTGGGAACATTTTAAAAAAAATTATTGCTCATGCACATGTAGTGTTTGTATAAATTAAATTGAACTGAATTTATGCAAAAACTATTTGTGTTAGAGCAATTTGTGTTTTTTTAATATACCATGGACCCTTCTCTACATGTGCAGCAAGTGTGCTCAGGAGCTTTGCGATCAACTCAAAAATTTGAACTGAATGCATTTTCAAAAACAAAAAAAATTCTCTAGGGGTTATAGGAGACTAAGTGCTAACAACCCAGTAGCAGGACAATACCAGCCACAAGTCAGCCACCCCCTCCCCCAAAAAAACCCCAATAGATCCCTAGTTCATCCCATCAATAGCTATGAACCCACTGATGTCAAAAATGTAGACCTTAAATGGGGCACAGAAGAAAGATTCTTAAAGCTATTAAGCAATTGAACAGAAAAATAATAACAGTGGATACAGAACCTATGCTGAAGTTGTACTGAATGATAGCATGTAGCATCTAAGATATCATTAATGCCCATAATTAGTGATGGCTGAACTGTCAGCAGGGCTTCTAGTGAAAAATTGGCTCCAAAAACTGAGAAAGTGATGTCACATCTAGCAATCGAAACCAGGTACCGGATGTGACGTCACTGACGTCACTTCCGGTTTTCCTGATTCAAATTCCCCGCAATTCGAATCTGCACGCGACCAGGCGGACGTCGGACTGTTCGCGAACGGACCTGGCCGAAGTTCGGCCATCACTGCCCATAATATGTCAATACTTCCCTTAATGTATTCAGTACATAAAAGCTAACCTTTAGGTTCATACCTTAAAAACAAACCTAAATGACCTCATGATGGTAGCACTCAACTGCAAGGGTTACTGATGATTCTTTATTTTAGGGTATGCTAATATTTCACTTAAAATTTGCAATAAATGTCATAATTTGTGATCTCCAGCCATTATTACCCTAATTGTGCAAATCAACACTTGTACATGCACATAATGCGAATACAACGCACCGCAGTTATGTACTGACTGAGAACATTTTCAAAAAATTTCGATTGTGAAGAAATAGCACTATATTCAGGATCTTTGTTAATTCTTGGAGTGAAAATCCGCAATCAACACAACAATTTAACAACCTGGATTAAAACACACACATCTTAAACTAGTACTTGGCGTGAATGCGATATTTTTCTGCACATATCCACTGAGTCAGCCTGTTACGCAAAAGCCGCGCAGAAGGTTATTCTCAGTATCTTTGTAAAACACTAAACTTTATTCATCTGTTATGACTAGAATAATGCTTTAGCATCTAGAAAACTGCTAAAAAAGTTTATACACACATTATATAATTTTGTCTATTAATATGAAGGCTGTAAAAACAACAACGAAAAAAAACCCAACATAAAATGTGGAAACTATACATATGTACATTATTAATGGATGTACAACTTACAATAACAATCATCCTGTAAAAGGAAAAAAAATACCCAAACTCTGGGCTGCACTCCAAACCGAAATGCAAATGATCAGAGTGCTTACAATGATTTGCCAGTATTGTCTGTGTTAGTTTAGTGGCATTAAATCTTGCATGTGACAAGGTGTCTTCCATGCTGTGCAGAGTTTTCTGTGAAAGCAGTTATTTTGTCATTACCACTGCACAGGCTACACATAAAACATGTTATGAATTATGTCAGTAAGTCATTTCATCTCCACAAAACATATTGACTCCAAGCCTGTCTAATTACAAGCATTGACACAATGACTTCCCCAAGGGGTAATTACATTTCAATTTTCTCTAGGAATTTTCTTTAGAACTTATTAACAGGAGCTTGTAAGGGTCACCAGACACCGTCTATTATAATATTGCACTTACATGACATGAAGTAGATTTATTTTGTATTAAAGCAATAATCTGATTAACCATTATTAAAATCGCTCTTCTGTCTATTGAATGAAGCTTGTATACATATGGCCAACCAAAATTGTGCCCATACACTGGTCTGTGGTTAACAACCAGGTAAACTATGCATATACCCTGTTTACCTCTATTTAGCCTTTGGTAATGAGAGGGGAGCAGTCTACAAGTACCCGCAGCCAATGTGAGTACTGTTGGAGTTTGTTATAATTTCCAGTTCAGTTGTCTTCATTTAGTCGACAATGCGGTGATCCATCTTGCAGAACATACAGCCCCAACTAATAGATTTTCATTTGTTTATTTCATAATTTTTATTAGGTAACATCTAATCTATTGAAAATATTGTACAGTGCACAGTCACCTTTATTCATCAGCAACATTAAAGCATGCCTATTACCCTATCAAAAAACAAATTTTCCATTAAAGATTTTTATTTTTGTATGAAATAATAGCAAATACAAATGTAAATTTAAAAGAAATCAAAGTATTTGATCTCCTATTAACCAGAACGATTTCAGGCTCCCAGTTGTCTTGACCTTTTTACTGGTAACAAGCAAACAAGAGGAACATTCCCCTGCAAGAGAGTTCTCCTTATCCTAGCTTGATATTACAACTCCTGTATAAAATGCCTCTGGTCACAAAAATAAAAATACAGAAATCAATCAGATTCCAAATTATGCACTATGGGCAAGACCAAAGAACTGTACAACACGATTGTAGACCAATGATTGTGGACTGGAATACATGACTCTGGCCAAGCAGCTTGGTGAGAAGATGACAGTGGTTGGTGTGATAATTAGTAAATGAAAAAGACACAAAATAACTCTGTCTGGGGCTGCTTGCAGGATCTCACCTTGTGTAGTTACATTGATCTTGAGAATGGTGACCAAGCAACTTAAAACTAAATGGGTGGGGGTGGGACTTGTCATTGATCTCGCGGCTGCTGGGACCATAGTCACCAAGAAAACAATCGGTAACACACTACTCAATGATGAAGTGAAATATTGCAGTGCCCAAAAGGCTCTATTGCTCAAGACACCATATGTAAAGACCTGTCTGCAGTTAACCAATTAACATCTAAATGATCTAGAAGAGAACCAGGTCAAAATGTTGTGGTCAGATGCCAAACACTAACTTTATTGAAAATTAGGATATTTACTGGCATACAAGTGTCATGTTGCTTGCCCACACTCTTATCTAGTCCTCACTAGTAGGTCACAGTCCCAGGGTTTATCAGTTACACTTCAAACTAGCCTAAGTGAAGGGGGTCTCTCTCATTCACATGCTGCTCTGGTTCCTCAGTCCTGCAGATATATACTATAAAGTATAAAAAAAACACCTTTACCTATGCTAATAAAGGCACATTATACCTTACTCTATTAAAGGTAGAGTGCTGTCTCCTCAATTAGGGGGGACCTTCCTTACAGTGTAACCCATTTCTTGCCAACAGTAACACCCCCCTCTACTATTACTATTGTTATTTATTTTAAAAGGCCTGCCAACCTATTTAAGGAAAAACAAACTACATTTTGTTTCAAAAGCAGCGCATCCTTGTGTTTTAGGGTATTTCAATGTATGTGTGTTGTGGTGAGTGAAATGTATTCTGGAATGTGAATTGTGTGTGAATTACACTGTATCCACCTGTGTCTTGTTGTTCTTTTTTTTTTATTGCAGTACATGGGACTGAGTAAGCCTAACTGAACTTTTTCAATAAACTAACTGGTTTTAAGACAAATGTAACCTCTGTTGATGTCCAACACAGCCGCTCCAGGGAACCTCAACTTCTAACTCAGGTGCTGGCCTGCCTGACCAAGCTTTGAAATCTTTCAGACAATAACTCCATAGATTGTTCCTGGAACAATCCAGACTCTTCATTTAAGGGTTAATTGTATTTCTTTCATCATTATCATTTTCAGTAGCAGCATATGTTCAGAAAAATATGTTCTGAAGTGTGACTAATTTTCATAAATGAGTACAAATATAACCTACCAGTCAAAAATATTGTTACAGTCTCCAAACTGTTGCTATTCAACGATGTATCTTTGCATTATGCTTATGCACAATAAGAAAAAACAGCAAAATTGTGAAACACTGGTGTATGTGACTGCAGGTGGCTATTGATTTAATCACCATGAGCGCTCTTTTACACTAGATGTGTCATGTATTAGATAAAATGTGTTTTTAAAGTACTGAGGTTTTCTAGAGTGCACACATTGTCTGTAATGTTGCGTTATTGTGGAGATTTTCATAATGCCAAAAAAAATTCTGACATGCTGCAGTAAAAAAAAAACATTTAATGGTCAGTAGGAAATGTGTGGGTTTCACTGAATAATTGGCCAACAATCACAGCCACCCAGTTACTCTATATTCCCCAGTTGGCATTTGCACACTTGCCCATTAGGATTACATGGGGGCAATTGTCAGTACTTGACAACCACCTTGCATGCACCCACATACTATGTTCAAACACTGTACAGTGGTAAGGTTGCATGTATTTTCTGATGACCTGTGTTGATTAATATTGGGGTTTTTACATTGTCACCAGATTGGGGGTTTGCCTTTGGTTGTTTTATCATTTGCATTGCCTCGTCACCCAAAAACCTCCACCTCCCAGCAACATTAAGTGCTCCCCAGCTGGCCTTAGTGCGAGCTTAGTAAATAGAAAGATATAGATAAAGTTAAGCAAGTAATGAGTTGTAGAGTCTGCACCTCTGGACAATTTATTACCCCCTATTTATTCATTTTATCTGAAATTATTATACATTCTCATCTTGTAAGAGGAGCATACTAAGGAGCTTATTTGTAAAAATAAAAAGAGCAGAACATTTCATGTATATATATATATATATAAAAACATATTTTATGAATAAATATGAAGGTCAAAGAGCCTTTATGAAGAGTGGTAGGGAGATTGAATATGATAACCAGACCTGTAGCTCAGGACACTGTAAAAAAAGCATATGTGTACTAAGTTGCATTAGTGTGTACCTTGAAAAAGCATGTATAGCGTGGAAGAGCCTTGAATCATTTAATTCTACTTTGCTTCTGGGAATCATTGGAGTGATCTTTAGGAAGACAATGAGACTAAAAGACCTTTCAGTCTATGCATGTTTGCATGAACACAGGATTTCACACTGTGCTGTGTTGCATTTTAACGCAGGCACCCTTCAGCGTGCATTTTTGTTCCGTGAGGTTTGCAATGGACGAGTTCACATTACCACAAACCAGTTGGTTGCTGATAAACTACCACACTGCAATCAAAGCACATGCAATTTTAAGGCTCCCTAAATGTGGCTAAAAGTTAGAGGCTTTTCTATGGTGATGTCGTGACTCATAGGGTAGAGCATGATTTATCCATTCTTCTGTTTCAATATTGCTGGCCATTGTTAAATTCCTTGTTGAATGCAACTACAAATAGAGGACCACATGACTACAGAACTGCAAGACTGTAACCTAAGTTCCAGAACATGGCTGATTCCTGCCTGAAGGTGGCTACATTGTCATTTCATGGTAGTATTTAGGCAATTCAGCAGTGATGCCAATGTATAAGAATATTATGTTTGTAATGGCTCAGGGGGGCAGGGTGTAAGTGACTGTCTGCTTCTTCCAAAGGTGGGGGACACTTTCATCCAGAAATTTTCTGTATCTTCTAGTGACTGATTTACTCCTCCAAGATCCCACATAGACTTGTCTATTGCCTTCTATGGTACCTGTAACAGCTCTCACACATGTGGTTCTTCCTGTCTTTCTCGAGGGCAGTGGTTATGAACCTTTTTAGATCCACGACCCCGGAAGTGATGTCGCAAAATTTCACTTCCTGTATTGGGAACGAGGAAGTGCCTGTGTGGAGTGTCACACGTTCCAAATACCAGAACTCACACTCTGCAACCTCACCGTCAGGTAAGTATAATGTCCCCTCACTCCTATTTTCCCACCCTGCAAATGATGTGGGGATTGGAAGTTACTTCCTACCTAGCACTGCTGATGCTTTCAGTGAATGCTCGTTCGATCCCAGAAAGGGTCCCGACCCACAGGTTGAGAATCACTGCTCTATGAAAACATAGAGCATCTCTTCTCTAGGTCTATGTCTCAGGCTCTCTCTCGTTCTCCCAGAGGCCTGATCCCCAATATCCTCACACAGTTTGCACACAGTTCCCTTTAGTTTCAGTGAAGTGAATGCCCACCACAGAAGTATCTTGTAAACAACGGGTTTATTTGTAATCCAGGAAAGGGTAATGAGGGTACAGTTCTTGGGGTTAAGTTACAAATGGTGCAAAAAATAAATTTTGTGCCAGCCCTATGGGAGTTCAGTTGCCCAATGCAGTCCTCTCACTAGCCCTCTCAATAACTCCTTGAGGCTAGGAGGATCACTAATCCTTGAATGGTGAGGGGAGAATGTCAGCTACTCACCAGTCTTCACCAGTCACCTAGTTCCAACAGCTGTCCCATGAACTGGTCCCCAAACAGTTCTCCAGACAGTAGACTTTGGAATTCCCCTGAGTACACCCTTTTATACACTCTAGACGACAACTCCTACAGGGCCTGGTCACAGTTACACACAGTGAACATTCTAGCACATTCTTCAAATGCACAGTACAGTGTACTTTTAAGTTACAACCCAAATTTTAGTTTTAACTTACATCTGAAGATTTGACTTACAACCAGAAAAATGCTTCTGCTTGCGTGTTGGCATACATGTGACCTGATCTCACTAAATAGTACAGCACATAAAAATGGACCATCTCAACAATCTACAAACGTCTACATACTCTTCCAAGGAGAAAAGATCATCCAGTTTCCTGATGTTCTTACGGAAGAGCACTCTTCTTTTCAAACAAAACCCACCTTACATTTCATTCTCTCTTCCTGAAAGCCAAACAAATTTTTGGTTCTGGTGGTCTCAGCACATTGTATAGCTTTGGTGAAAACATCAGGAAGATTATTGGTGTTAATCTAGTAATTATACATTTAATGCAACAGTTTTATTAGGAAAATGTTTGGTAAGAGGTGATTTGGGAGGTTCAGGACACATTGGACATTTTCATTATTTCCTATAGGAAACATTGTCTTGACCAACTTGGTTTACAACCAGTCCTTGGGAACCAATTAAGTTTGTCAAGGGTCCACTGTAATAACATTAAAGTTAGCCATACACGGCCACAATCATGTGGCCCCACCTGGTGAGATAGACCTGGAATCTCCTGCATGTTGGATCGAACGGTGATCTGTCATGCCGGTAAATTCCCGGCCGATCCCATTACTTTGAACAGGGGCCGGCTGATCAGCTGAGAGTCTGGCTGCAGCGGCATGACGCCATCCCACTGAAGTCGATCCCTGATCTATCGAGAAAGAATCGCCTTGTTTATGGCTACCTTAATTATTTCACTTCATGATGGTCAGTGTACTCCATTTACAGAAAACCAGTACCACCCTGCTACATGATTATTAATCCTGGTCATGAAGTACTTATTCTGCTTCCTCTTTATGTACACATTTGTTCATTGCATTAGTTGCAGCAGTGTGAGCAACACGAGAAACAAAGAAAATCTGACCTGTGAGCAAACACGATCCAAGTATCCATGTGAACATAGAACAATAACTAAATATAGTGCTTCTGAAAGCTCTAATGAAAATGTCATGGAACCAGATGGCCAATTTCATGAAAAATCAGTTTCTAAAGAAGGTGAATCATCAGAAAACAAAGCCCAGCCAATAGCCGTACAAACCGTCCTAATCAAAACATCAGCGATGAGAATGTGTATGTGCCCAAAATGCCTGGAAATTAGGAGAATGTGTGGGCAAGCAACTCCAGCTATAACAAATATCATTAAGTGGAAAATCTGTTCTTTTTATTAATAACCATTGTCTTACTTTTTCTTCTGAATGAACATGGACATGGGACTCTATTACACTGTATTTGCCACAGTATATGATCTAGATTTTACAGTATAAGGTATAATCAGATAAACATTGTAAACAACTATCTGGTGGTTACATTCAGGGCCGTTTCTAGCCTGTGAGGAGCCTTAGGTAAGTTTTTGCCTAGGGTCCCCTGTCGACCTGGAGGGTGTGTGTCAGTGACGAAGCTGTCGTCCGGGGTACTATTTGAGAACAACCACCCTCACCTCTCACCAACAAAACCACACAGAAGCCGTCACAGCTCCCCCATCAGCACCTTGTGTAGCTTGGATTGGGATGGGGAGGGTGTTGAATATGTGTGCGGGTAGGGCGCCAGGGGCCATATGTGCTGGGGCCCTATGCACATGCATATTCTGCATAGTGGTAGAAACTGCTCTGGTAACATTTACAAAGACAGATAAAAACAGATCTCATACATATTCCTTCCCATTCTACATATATTCTAAAAGCACAAACGCATAAGGACCTCTGTAGATGAAAATCATAAATTGCACAAATCCAGCATTTCTCATATTCAACATTACTAAGATAAAGGAATTCACAGTGTTGGATCAATGTAGACAGTTTCTCCAGAGGCACCATGTCAACACCCCACATTAGTAGCAGAATCGTAGATGAAAATGAACTGCAAGCTAGTTGAGGAGTATGAACTGGATTTCATAGACATGCTAGTGGTGGGATTGTCTACATTTTTAAGAGGAGTATGAGAGTATTCTGTGCTTCCCCTACATTAGGGAAAATTCAAAATTCTTCAACATTTCAGAGATATGGATTATGAAGAGGAGGAGGTAGGTTGTGGAATTTTAATATTAAACCTGAAACCTGAAAGCGGACCTACCACCTGGAAAGTCACTCAGCTTTATCAGCTGCAGCTCAGTGGATATTGCTGAAATCCTTAATTGTAGAAAACAAATCTTCTTCTAACAGCTGGAGGAGTGCTTGTTATGATTGTTCCCATCCCACTGCATTACGTCGTGCCTAGGCAGCCGAAGTGGTGTGTGGGATATCTCTCCCAGGCAGGAAATCGTCAGCAGCTGATCCCCCTCTTCACAACCCCCAGGAGTCTCTGCAGCTCCGATAGAGAAGAGACAGGAGGAGGAGAGGGGGGGTCAGTGTGGGCGGAAGTCTGAGATGCCAGGAGCCAAGATGCCAGCATAAAAACTCCAAGCTAGTGAAGTGAATATTGTGTGGGCTTTGTGTTGCAGTTTCCCAGCATTTGAACTGCTGACAGGTGAGTATTGTGTATTGTTTAATGTATGTCTGTTTTTTTATTTTGAGTGTAAAACCGCTTAAACTCAATTAAGGTCTCAGGCATTCGGCCCAGCTTCAGAAGAGAACTCAGAACTCTACACAATTTGAACTGGAATACACATTTTTTTAAATCCAATAGTTAAAGGTAATCTTTAAGATGACCTCTAACCTTCTTAAACTCAAAATCATCTTGAAGGAAAGCAATAAAAAGCGTAATAACTTCCTATGGAAGAAGGCATCATAATCATATTTATGTACATGCATAATAGTTCACTTAAGAGAAACAAAAAACATGCATGACGGTGTGTTTTCAGATTTTTGAATCTTAAATCAGTTAAATGAAACTGTGGTTAAAATGTAACTCTTATTTCTCAACATTTCTGATACATTCTGAAAACCAAAGTACTCATAAGATCACACTTGTTATTAATTATCTCTCATTATGTCTGTAAAAGCTGTTGAAGCATCCTTTGTATTATGGAAATGTTGATAGCCATGTGCTTCTAAAGCTGTTTACTGATGACAATAGAATAGACTATAGTAATGTTTGAAACAAACAATTATGTAAAATAAAAATTATTATTTTTTTAAATAAAATGAATGAGAAAACACAAAAATCAGGGCACAAGGCTATGCTGTTATGTACTAAATCTCGCCCAAATAAAGTCTCTGGTGCCCCACATGTGCCCATTTGCAGTAACCCTCTCTAACCTGGTGTGATGGATGTGGTAAAATCACACCAGGTTAGAGTTGGTTACTGCAAATGGGCACATCAGAGACATATTTTATTTTGGCGATATTTTGTACATAGAAGCATATTGAAATACGTTTTCTACAAAGAAAACTGATTTCATGCAATTTACTTTCAAATTTCCCGCCGCCTCCCTGATGTGACGTTATCACGTCACTCGGAGGGGGGGAGGAGAAGAGACGGAGGATCCAGCTGCCAGCATGTCAGATCGGGGACACCGGGACAGTGCAAACCTGTAAGTATGCGCTGCCGGAGCCCCGATGTGTGCTGGACGGCACCATCTCGTCCAGTGCGATAGTGGGAGTAGCAGCGATGGTGCCGTCCTGAATGCTTGGGCAGTTAAGTTATATCATTTTAGGTTGTGTTAATGTAGAAAAACACACTCAAATTTTGCAGATGAGCAAAATTCTGAAATACAACAAAAAAATTTATGTACCTATACCTAGCTGATGTAGATCATGTCCCTTGCAGTCATACACCACATTATATGGACAATCTAAAATAAAATAAAATAAAGCTTACCAGTAATGTGTAAATTCTCCACCTTTAATGTTGTGCTGCTTTGGAAGTGTTACCTTCTTTTCTGCTGAATGCATTGAAATAGGGATATGTCACTGCCATAATGAAGCTCCAATCCTGACTCCCAGGAGATATGTAGTGATGGCAAACATCGGCCTTATCGATTCGCGAGCAGGCGGATTAGACTTTCAGAAAAATCTGACGTCCAACTGTTCACAGGGAAATTCATATTCCCCATCTGTTTGCGGGGAATTTGAATCGAGTAAAACATGGACATGGACAATGGACGGTAGTTCCTTATTCGCTATGCTGGAAATTACGTTACTGGCATCACTTCCATTTTTTCACTGGAGACCGAAGTCTCTACCTGGTCTCTAGTGAAAAAATTCTTCCTCCAGTTGGATCTTTCTGCACCTGATCCAGCCGGTAGAACAATAAACTTAAAGCTAGCCATACACGGCACGGATTCCCTGGCTGATCGATTCAGCACCTGATGGATTCCGGCGATTCCGCCGGCATCCACAGGTGAGAACGATTAGCCAATTAGGAAATCCGATCGTGGCAGCCCACCTTGTACGGCCAGATCCGGGAGGGATCCGTGTCCGATGGCTAGCCTCCCGGACCGCAACGCCCCCTGATCAGAGCAGAATCGGACCGAAAAGACCAACAGGTTGGTTCTTCCTCGGATCCGATTCTGTGCCCCTGATCCATCGGATGCGATCGGACGGGCAAGGTGGGCTGCAGGGGATTCCGGCACGATGGATCCGCGTGCACGCGCCCGGAATCCATCGCGCCAGAATCCGGCACGAATCCGTGCCGTGTATGGCAGCCTTTATTCTCGCCTGCTAAGCGGGGGGTCAAACACCCTTACTGTTCGCCGGTGAGATAAAAAGAACATGTGATGTGCGCCACGAACTATCCGGCCTTGCGACAGTTCCTCTATCTCTAGAGATATGTTTTCAGCATTGAAAACAATTATCTAGCGCCATCTAGTGACCATTCAGTTTTATAAATACATGCAACTGAAAATGTTTGAAGATAAGCAGGTGAGTATTGTTTTTCTTTAGCATACCCTTTAAATATTTTAAAGAGAACACCTATATATGTGTAAGCTGTATACGTAGTAGTGAGCTACAGATTATTAAATATTCTTTAGAATTATATTTGATAATTTTATATGGAAACAAATCATTTATGTATGTAATTTAATTATACAATAATTGTTGGGTAACTGATGTATGCTATTTCTGCTGAACTTCACCAGGGAACCTAGACCTGAACGAGCCCTGCAAACAATGGCATTGTAGAGGAGCAGGTTGGACCACTGAATACATTATTTGAAAATCTAAATTGAAATCATAACAGCTCATTTTGTGTTTTGTTCCCAGACTGGTGCTGACTATGGGAAAGAACATAATTAGAATATTATGTTAAATGCATGTAAGTGCAAGAGCACGGTGATAGAATATGAAGTCTGGACCATAAATTTGATGTATTTCCAACTATTATATCATGCTATCATATAAAAAATAAAGTAAAAAAAATTCTAGTTCTGCCTGTCATTTTGTTTTAGTGTATTGTGTCAAGGAGTGTTTGTATTTTTATTGTAACATGCGCTGTTTTGGTTTTTTCATATGTTTTGTGCTTTGGTTTGGCTCAGCTAAATAAATTACAGGACTGAGCAGAGGTTGCTAGAAGAGCTGCTATTTGCACTAAAACAGGGCCGCCATCAGGGGGGACAGAGGGGACTCCTGTCCCAGGCCCAGGCAGCCAGGGGGGCCCGACAGTCAGCATGTAGTCCAATCAAGTCCTGTCATGGGGCCCGGACATTTTTGCTGTACGGGGCCCCATTATTTCTGACAGCTGCCCTGCACTAAAATGCACAGCATTTTCCATTAAAAGAGAAACGTGTGCATGGGTCCTCAATGTGACCAACTATATAGGGCTTGTCCCCACTAAGGCGATCACCCGCAATCACCTGCGATTCTAATTGCAGGTGATCAAGTCCATGTCCCAGCTAGCAATCTAGAAGCTGGCTGATTGAGGCATGAATGGGCGTGGTTAAAAAAAGGTTCTCATTTCTACCGCGCCCATTAATTCTCTATGGGCGCAATCAGGAGGGGTGGGGCAAGATTGGGCAAGATGTCAAGGCACAGAGATTGGCAGTACCTGCAGGCAGGAAGTGGGGGGCACTTCCTGCCTGCAGGTACTGGCAGTCTTTGTGCCACGATTGGAATTGCGGTACATCACTATAGTGTGGACATAGCCTTAGGGAGCAGAAAAATACCCAATGTAGTCTCCAACTACAGTAAACCTGACAGATCTTTCTTCCTCCCCTTACATCAATGGTTTGGGTTAGATACACTTTAACATTTTTTAAAGAGTTCGAATCTAGAAGTCGTTTTACAACAATTATCACATGAGTTGCTATTCACTATTCCCTTTAGAAATATTACTACCTTAACAGGAATTGTAAGGTTCTGTAAGGTGTTTATAGGGACAGCGTTAAAATTATGTTATTTGAAATCTTGACAGAATAATATTTCATGCTTAAAGAAATCATTAAGAATTATTCAAAAGCAATTGTTATATAATAGTCAAAGAATGATTGCATGCATAGAAATAATGAATGCCTCAATGCCTACGCAATATTTTATACCCGAATTATATGTTTTAATGAGAAAATTATCATTAATTCGAAAAAAGAATATAATTAAAATAACTCATAGAGCTTAGAGAGTTGACACGGAAGCCCAAGTAATTTTGTCCTTAAGACACCTGTATGTGTACAGCATTGATCGAGCTGTAGAGCAGAAATCTAATTTTTAGAAATCAAACAACTATACTCTATCAGTATGACCCCTCACCTAACAGGTACATCCTTAGTTTGATTGCTTGACCCCATGAAAACATTTCAAGATACAGTGGAACAGCCAGTCAGATCCACCTTAAATGGCAACAGATTGCAATGCAGCCTTTCATATCCAGAGATTTTATGCAATTTTTTTTAATTGTATGGCACCCCCAATCTCTTATTGTGTATACCAAAGAGCAAACCTTGTGTTTTTGCTCTGTGCAACAAACCCAATGCTCTACATACCTAAATTGTATTGTTATTCTAGTGCATGATGTTATGAATAGTTCATAAATTGCACCCTTTTTTTGCTCATCTGAAATAAAATGTTTGTCCAACCATACTTTGACATTAGCACTGTCAACTGAGTTCCCTCAAAGAGGAGGAGAGACATTAGCAAGGGGATTTATTGGTTCTTTTGGTTTTGTTTTCCTTGACCCTTTAAATGAGCTCAAATAAAACAAATGACAGAGGTTGTATTTTGGTATGTGTTAGGTTTGTTGCGTTGCCTGGGGCAACCACCGGAGCAACCAGTTCCTTTTTGATATCCTATTTTCCCCAATACTGTCACACGGCTGGCACACAATGAATAAATGTCCACACAGCTAGGCAGGGATGGGGCTTCAAGCATGGGGCTAAGCTTACAAACAGCCCTAGCCAGCTACTCAGAGAGGTTGGCTAATGGCTCTCTTATCCAGGGTAGCAAAAGTAGTGCAAGTAGTCATAAAAACCAAACGGATCCAGTGGAGATGGAGAGGGAAGCAATCCTGACTCAAGAGACACCTCATGGAAGCCGCATCTATCCACTGGGGCAAGATGAGGAAAGGACTGCCTTGGTCCAAAGAGGATCCATTTCATTTACTGTGGATAGGGGTCTGCCTGGGCACTGCAAAGGAACACCTTGCTCCAAGGTAAGCGGCAGTAAGCGGCAGACTTTTGGCTGAAAATCTCTCAGAACCCTGGAACAATTAAAAAGTAGGGAATTCATAACCTCTGCCTAGTGGGAGGGAATTTACAGTCTCTGAGTAGGAAAGTAAAATAGCGTGAAGAAAGCCATTACCTCATCCTCTGGCAGCTGCTCAGCAAAAATTTACAATCTCTTAAAGGTATATACACCTACTATACACATACGTAAAGCTCTAAAGGGTTAGAATCCAGAAATTGTGGTGTCTAGTTTCCACCCGTTAGCAAGCAGGGGCAGACAGGAACAATACGGGGATGAACCAAAGACTAGCTGGTCATGTTAAACCAAAGGGGCGATCTGCAGATGAACACATAGGCTCAGGTGAGATAAACAAAATGTAAGGCCCTTTATCTGTTAAGTATTGCTTGTAAGTTGGAATAATTATTTGTAACATAAGGGTTCAATGACTCTTCAACACTGAACCTTTCTAGGATTTGCATCGTTAGAGTTGGCCTTATAAAAATTTGAAAAAAAAAAAAAGAGTTGGTCTTCTACTATTCCCTTTTTTTTTTAAACATGACTATGGTGGGCGTGTGCAAGGGCCAGTACAAGGGCAGAAGGTATGAGCACGTCTAAGAACATATGCATTATAACTGCTGGTTGCTTTCTTTTTTAACTGATAGTCACTTTAAAAATACATTTTCTTAAAAGAAAACCATATCATTTTATTTCATTAATAGTTCTAGAATCCTTGTCCTCCAGTAAATATGCCTTGGAGGATACATACTGACACAAACAGAGTGTGTTTATGTAATGCACTTATTCAAAAAAATTTAAAGAGGAAAAAAAAGGAATTAGAACTGAAAATAAAAGAAGGCATTGAGAGAATTGAAATGGAGGAAGCACATTAGCCTTATGTAAAATCCACGCAGATAAACAGCTTCTCTGTTCTGAGCATCATCATATCACAGACATATCATTTACATCAAGTACAGATGATTTAGCATATTGCTTGTCTGCCAGTGATTTTGCTAGTATTTATAGTAGTATCGGGGGAGTTAATTGATGTAGTATTATAACGAGATGCATAAACTTTTCTGCCTTAAATATCATCCCTGCAATAGAAATATTCATTATACAACCCTTGATGGGATGTAAACATCACTGACTAATGATCTGTTGAGAATGGGCCTTGAACTTGATGAACACATCACCCCCATCAGATGCCGTGTATGTGTGATATTAAAAGAAAATGCATTCTAGCTTTGGAGACATGCAGATTGTAATGAGAACACCTTGTGTGCCAGCCCTGCCAGTCTCACTGGAGCAAAATAATACATACTGTGCAATAACCACCATTTCAATTGAAAAAAGGTCATTACCGCATCAGTCAGTGCTTGAACAAGGCCGGCCACGTTTTCTCGTTATCTGTACCCTACCATAAAGAAATCAGCCTGGGCACAAAAAAAAAGAATACCTTTAAATCTTATTTTAAGAAAAACAAGCCATCTAGCTTGTCTCAAAAATAACAATTTGTTGGAAAATAGGCTTCTTAATGTGAGTTCTGTGCATCTTAATGTGAATCTAATAGACTAAAAAAGGTTCCTCCTAGGACACGAAGGAGGAAAAGACTAAAAAAGGTTCCTCCTAGGACAGGAAGCAAGGGAAAATAGCAAAAAAAGATATAGCTTAAAAATCTATTTTCAAATAATTTTTTTCTGTTAATATGTGCAGTTCATGTCATGTGATCCTGCCGGTGATTGGTCTCCCTCTTTCCCAGTGCCTACACTCTGCATGCTGACATTGATGTGCTGCCTGTCTGAGAATGCTCACATATCCCATATAGACCTCAAATTTATTTTAGCTATGTGCTTGCTTGTGTACCACAGTGGTGAATACCTAATAGTGATGGCCGAACTGCCCACAAGGCGGACAGTTCAGCGTGGAACATGGATGTTCACCCTCCTTCTCGTCGGCGAGCAGTACGGGTATTCGACCCGCCCCGCGTGAGAAGAAGATCTCTTTTCTGCAGGACCAGAACCTGCGAGATCGTGCCGGAAGAAGAATCTTTTCACTAGAAGACCTGGCATGAAGCCGGTCTCCTAGTGAAATACCGTCTCGAGAATCAGTGACGTCACATCCAGCTCCCTTAACCAGGAACTATTCGTTTCAGGTACCGGATCTGACGTCACTGGCGTCACATCTGGTTTCTCCGATTTTAACTTTTCAAACAAAAATCGCGTCACAAGATGGCGTCACATCTGGTTTTTCCGATTTTGGTTTTTCAAATTCCCTGCCTAGAGGCGGGGAATTTGAATCTGTCCGTGAACAGGCAGACTTCTTTAAAAGTCCGATCCGCCTGTTCGAGGACAGACCTACCCGATGTTTGGCCATCACTACTACCTAATAGGAAAGGTAGCTACTGCAAGAGAGGGCTTGCCTACTGCACATACTAAGGTTGCTTTTCAAACTAGAACGAATATAGTGCAAAGAAAAAAATGAAATCACGACTAAGCGGTCGATTGCCAAATGATCGATTGGCGTGCACGATCAATCAAACGCTGCCTATCTTGAGGGATCCATCCTGCTCCAACAAAATGTTGATTGAACAGGGATCCAACATGTTGGTGAATCCCTGTCTGATTACTTTACATTTGGTCCCCATCCAAAGTATCGGATGGGATCGATTGCCAAAGGTGGTGCACATCTATTTGCTCGACCTTTCACTGATTATAGCAGAACAGAAAAAGAGTGTGGATCTTCACTTCTGAAAACAACTGGCTCGTGCAAAATTTTCCGCCTTACATTCACCTATTAGTTGCTTCACCACGCTGCGATCGATTGTTCAGTGATCGCACTGGAAACGACAAGTGTATGGCAAGCTTTAGAGTAAGTGTAGCAATGACCTGAGGTCACTCCGGAGACATCAGACTTTTGCTGACAGGTGCACTTCTTATACCATAACTTTTGCGGGCTTTACACTCCCTGAGCTGTAGCGCCCGCCAGGTCATCCAGATGCCTTTAAATAATGTATGCTAGTAGGCTTCAACTGACATGGCTAAATGTAAAAGCAGAAAGCACACACACACTGTACAAGCAGAAGCAGGGCCGCCAATCAGAATATCCCCCTGGTGAAGGCTGCTGAGGATGCTTACTACAACTATCACCACCAAGCCCCCCCCCCCCCCCCCAGTGAGGGCTCCCTGTCTAAGGATGCTTACTGGTCTGCTCCCAGCTGCGGGGACTATCCTTAGCATGTCTTGACAGCAGCATCAAGGCTTCTGTCAGGATATGACACAGCGCAGTACAAGAAACCCATGGCACCAACCGTAGAGCAGACCAACTAGACTCCCCCTAGATGGTCGGGCCCGGGACAGCAGTGTCCTCTTTCCCCGCCTGACGGCGGCCATGAGCGGAAGCATATACAGTCTTTCACTAGGGCTGAGATAGGGTACAGTCCACTGTGTACAAACTGTTGCAAACAAAAAGTTCATTAATTAATGTTTCGCTGAGGCTCTAACCCAGTAGGAGAGGTGCTAACTTTCTATAAAGGTTATGGTAAGAGTTATGGTCTCTAATCCCATGGTTATATTAAAGGAGACGTCCTCCTAAGCCCAATCCATGAAGACATCCTGGCGAACTAAAGAGGAACATGGAACAAGAGTTGCAAATTGGCACAGACAGGCAGAAGCACAGACCAGACCTATCAGTTATATTTATACCTATTACCGGGCAGAAACCCAATACTGTACAGGAGGTTTATAGAATTTACTAGAAAAACTTTTTGTACAAGTAACTTCCTTTATTTTCTCAGATTGAGCAAAATCCTTCTTTGTTTTATTTTCCAGTACACCTCACCATGGCGGGGGGGGGGGGGGGGGGGGGATGGTTAGAAATAAATTGTTGCCCTTACTACTTGCTATAAAAAGAACTAAAGGCTGAAGGCTATGGCATGTAAAGTTTAAATTAAAGGTGAGATACACTTAAGGGAAAGTTAAGGTCAGTTGGGAAGGACCTCAACAGTAACCACATGCTCCGCAGTTGCCCATAGGTATAGTTTTTGATCTGTACATTGCTGTAGAATACGAATTAAATACAACTAATCTTATTTATTAGTTAGTTAATTTCTTGTAGAATAGCTCAGATTACTGACAAGGAAGAGACAAAAATTGTGTTGATGCCCCAATATTTATGGACCTGACTGTTTTTTTTAAAAATATAAGTGATCTTTGCATTGTAGTATTTAATAAACTAATTTGATAACCTACAGGAACAAGCATTACATTATTGGGTGTTAGACACCACTTCAATTCTAAAAGTCAGCTGGTGAGTTTTACCCAAGAATGCAAAAATACACAAATATCTGATGACCTCACTAACCTGTATTCATGAAATAGCACTGGTGCCCATGCAGAATCAGCACTAGAGGACCTGTAAAATGCACATATAAGTGTCCATTTCCTTAGGTAATTTGCAATAGCAATCTGAAAGCTGGCAATGAAAATGAGTATCATTGTGCGTGCACCTGCTTCATAATATAAATGCAATAGAAACACCATTCCTTTGAGTACTGTTAACATTACCGAAATGCCTTTATTTTGCTTCTGAATACAACTGATTGGGAGCACAGTTGGCACTTCACAATATTAGGAAATCACACTATGAGGACATGTGTCTAAACCTGTGTGCTAATGATTTTTGTTTTACTTGTAACTATGTAAATGAAATCTTTATGCTAATCTATGCTGCTAACCATTGTCTCTTTTTAGAAAAAGAAACATGTTCTATATCTATTATTTTTTATGTACATTTTTATCCAAAACATGAATTGTTTCAGTTGTTGGTCAACTTACAACTCCTTACTGGAACAGTGGCTTTTTTTCTAACCAGAAAGGCTCAGTTTCATCATGTTCTACAACTTCTGCACAAGAGCAAAATGACTGAATGCCAAGCCGCTTATAAATAGCCAGACAGAAGTATAAAGGGATGGTGAGTCTCGTAGTGCACAATATATACAAAAAATAAACACAGAACCATAGTTCAAAACGTTTGATGTACTCTTAATATGAAGTTATTTTTGGTATTTCAGATGAATACATGCCATAGGAGCTATTTTTACCCACCAGCAATCAGTAAGACAGCAGAGGGACTCAGTGTCTAGAGATGGTCAAATTATTTAAAAAAAATAGATTTCAACGATTTCGAGTTAATTGCAAAGCCCCTGAACATGGTATCATCACCAAACTTGCTTGAGATGTAGAGAAGGGTTGGGGGTATACTACAAAAAAGTAAGTCTCTACTACAAATAGTTTTTGCACAAATTATGTTCAAAATCAAGTAAAACTACTAAATGCAAAAACTACATGTGAAAGAGCAAAACTTTTTTTTTTCCAAATGTTCCCACAACCTTTCTCTACATCTACATACACCAGCAATTTTGGTGATGATACAATTTTCAGAGGCTTTGCAATCAGCTTACAAAGTTGGCAAGTCGAAAAATTCAACCATCTCTAGAGTCTAGTACTTTGACTATGCAGTGCTAGGGTCCCAGGTTGGAATCTCTGCTTGGGCACTATCTGCAAAGAGTTCTCCCTGTGTTTCCTCTTTTATTTACCACATTTTAAAGAAATACTGTTGAATGGCTTCTTCCAAACGTTTTCTTTAGACTATGTTAATGTCATACAACTGAATTGTGAAATATGACTTGAATTGTGAAATATGAATTTTCCCACATTATTGGTACCCTTTGCATCACCATTATTATCACTTTTGAGCAAGACAAGTCTGTTTCTCTCCCCTCTTCTTTCTTCCTACCTATTAACGCATTTTATTTCTTCTCCTTGTTTTTTCAACTGTGAACCTACATTAAATGATTGTTTCAATACAGTTTATTGGAACTTACCATGCAAAAATGTTCTCCAACTAGTTTATTAGTACAACAGAGCTCCTACTCTTATGTTTTATTGATAGTTTAATTCTTTAAGTACTTACCTTACTATACTAGTTTTGAGCGAGAATATTACAAATTCTAACATATTCAAATATCGAATACATAATATCTGACATTTGAGAATTGGCTAAATTTTGCGTATGTGCGCTGGGATATTCACAATGGTGGACATTCGTCATATTTTGCTTCAACATTGTTTACCGGCATACATTGGGCCTATTTGTGCGCATTGCCCATGGTTTTGTGCAATTCACACAGTGCTCGTACTGGCTAAGATCACAGAATGAAGAAGAGAAACAGAATGAAGTTCTGCCAGCACAGAGCAGAGCTGGGGAGCTGTCAAGATGAGAGATGCCGGCCGGTGTCCTGATCTCACATCTAAACTGTATAATTGCTTATGCCAACAGAGCCTTGCTGGCATAAGCAATGAAGAGAGGGATAGATGAACTGCCATCTATCCTTTTCTCCGTCTGTGGAAACTGCAATCACTGCAGCTCCCACGGACACAGGAACAGCAATATTGGCAGAGCCCCCCTCCT
The DNA here is from genome assembly GCA_036250615.1 of Ptychadena robeensis. NCBI lineage: Eukaryota > Metazoa > Chordata > Amphibia > Anura > Ptychadenidae > Ptychadena > Ptychadena robeensis. Next base: position 181,152,126 of record CM070032.1, read on the forward strand.
CCTAGTCAGTGAGGAAGATGAAGTTGTGCTGCGAGTTTGCATTCATTTAATCCATTGCATTTTCCCAATTGATGTGAAAACGTATAAAATATTTTTTTTCTGGTTTTCTGCTCTTATGGTCCGAAAAATACTGTACTACAGATAGGAGAAGGGACTTCCGGTTTGACATACACAAACAAATATCATGAATATTCAATAACATTGAACAGTTTTGGGGTGAACTCGGACAGTTTGCAGTGTCAGATCATTACATCACATTTTCTGATACTATTGAAAATCTTTTGTAGCCAGCCACAAAACAAACAATCCACCTAGAGTATACACTAACTGTTTTTTTGGCCTTTTCAAGAAATAAAATGTTCAAGCCCAACAAGGATGTCAACAATCGCTGCCCATTGTTTTCAGTGATCAATCTACCTAGCTATGGCAATCTTTTAAAATACACAAAGAAGATAAAGATTTACAATAACATTCAGACAAATGCCTTACCTCTTAGCTGGCTCATGAAGTTCCGATGGAAACCAAGTCCAGCTATATTCGCCCATCTTTACATGAGATGCAGAGATTTTTTTGGTTTCTCCAGCCCCTCATAAAAACTGTCTGTCTGGGTCTCATACTGTTTCTGTAGACAAGCCTGTCTAGGCGAGTTTATGTCTCATGTATACAAATGTCAGCATGATGAAACATTATTAATTTAATGAGCAGTTGCTTGACACACTACAACATTTCAAACCCCTCATGCAGCTGTCTAAGACACACACAGTGTGACAATGACTGACATGTGAAGCAGGTACTTCAACTCCTGATGTAACTGAACTAAAATGTTACAACATTATTTTAATGTCATGGGAAAAGTAATGACACAATTATTGTCGCTATCAATAATTCTTATGCAAATAGAGCCAATGAGTTATGGCATATTAATTATCTCTTTGCTTAACACATATTTTATTAAATTATATTTACACAAGCACTATCTGAATTAAGTTGAAGGATGTAATAGAACTAAAAAGGTAACAAGTCCCATAGCTCTTTGACAACTGTACACTAGTGGATACGACAGAAGTAGCAATGGTAATTGGTGACAATGTGACCTAAACAATATTCTGTTATACAGAGTTGTTTCTAGAAGGTTTACAGTTTATAAACCACTTCAGATATGCTCCTATATCCTGCATTATAAAAGTCTCGCAGATACTACCACATTGGGAATTTTTTACCTACATTCACATGTCAATGGCATGCCCTACCTCCTTGGTTGCTCATGTGGAGGAGATATTATGGACAGAGAGGGACGTGGAGTGTTTGTGGGTCATAGGTAAGCAACCCCAAGTGTAGCTTAGGTTGAAAAGGGTTTGCAAGCAGCTATACTAAGGGTTAGCACTTTAAATGTTAAAATGCAATTGATAAACTGCTTGAATTTGACTTAAGCCAGACATACACAGCGCGATTCCCCTGCAAAAATTTTGAAAGCGTTCTCAGTGTACTTACGCGAAAATCACAGAATGCACAACGATCGTTCAGGAAATCGATGCACACCACCTTGGGGAATCAATCCATGGCCTATACTTTGGATAAGGACCCTCGGTAATGGCGATCGAACAGGGAAATACCAGCATGTTGCATCCCTCTGTGATCGATCGCTCAATCTTGGCTGCAATCTATTCGTGTGAATGAGCACAGAGATCAATTGTCTGGGAATTGAATAAAAAACTCAAACCATGTAAAGCATGTTTTGGTATTAGTTTCCCTCCTCATAATTCTTGCCATTGCTGAAATCTGTCAGATCAAGTAGAGGAACAAGGAGCTCATCTTATGAATTGCTTGCACATATGCAGACAATGATTAGGAACCTTCGCGTGAATGAAGGTATGAAGATAAGGTCTGTTCTCCATATTTGCCTTCCTTGAGTTTGGTGTGCCCTGCTATTTACCATAATGCTTCTTGTCAGACCAAGATATTTCATATCTCCCCAAGTATATTTATTTTCTAAAGAGTCATGACAGTTAGTTGTTTCCACAAATTATTCACTCTTTTCACACTGTATGTAAAAGCCACTAGGCATTTGGTTTATTGAATTTGTTTTTTTTTTAATAGGCTTTTTTTTTAAACACTTTGATATTTTTTCATCCACTAATCCAGATTTTCCCCAACATTATACTTCTTTTAAGACAAAATAAATCTCATATTCTGTATGATGGCACTACAGGGAGCAATTTCTTATGGGACACATTGCATTCCAAGTGCAATATCTGCCCACCATACTAGAAAAAATATATCAAAGTCAGAACCGCATGTGAAATGTGAATTCCCTATATAACCACCAAGAAAGGTAATACCCAAAGCCCTACCTATCCCTACTGGAGCAAGAAGTGAAAGCAAATTTCTTCTGTCCTTACACCCTCCTCCCTAAAGTATGTGTAATGACCCTTACCTTACTATTGGGGGTATTAGAGTCTGAGCAGGATACTACAATGGTTTTGCATTTTAAGACTGTGCCACAACACTAGTAATGAATTTTGGTAAAACTACCGGGCCATTAATTATTTTTAATGGAGACATTCTTACAATCTGTGATTTTAAACCAACATATATCCACCACATACATAAGTTGTCTCTTCATTACTATCTTGTTGGACAAAAACAGGGGAGTTGTAGTTGTCCTATGTTGATATTTCTAGCAAAAGCCTACATTTCAATCTCATTTTCTACCTGTTAGTTAATAGATTTATTTCCATTCTTTATTGTCCATGCATAAGACAACTTGTATTTAACACCACATTAATTACATTATCAAGTGAAATAAATTCTATTCCATAGTAAGGTTTGAAGCAAGTAATTCTATTATAACATCATATATATTTTTTAAGCTCTTTCTGATTGGTAGGGAATATCTCAATTTAAAAATCTGTAATGAATACAGACATAAGCACAATTAAACACCTTTTTAATTACAATACAGACATAAAAACTGTAACATCTATCCTGATCAAGGGCTGCCCAGCTTACATTTACTAAATCGTTTCATACCAAAAGTGATGGTAAGCTTCCAATGGCAGCACAAACAAATACAGTTTTATATGATGCATTGTCAATTTGTTATAATTTAAGAATCATATCAAATCTTTTTTGCACTTACAGATGTACCTAAGCAGGCAATAAATTCTTACCTTCCAAATGCAATTGTGTAAAAGTTCTCTTTCACTCAAAATGAAATCTAAAGTTGCAACTTGGATCACAATTTGGATGTGCAATTTCACCATGGTTTCACTAAAATAGGATGCCGGGCCCTTTTAAAAGGTTTTTAATTATTGTTCTTCACGTAAAATAAATGGCATCTGTATTCAGATATGTATAAAGTGTATTAGCATTTCATAGTTATATTGATTGGAGGTTAATGTGGGAGGAGTGGTTGTGGGAAACTAAAACTGTTACACTGCATTATATATTTATTTGTAGTTATTAAAGGCTGTACTTAAGAGAAAACATAAAAACAGTGACACAACATGTTTATATCTTGTATTTCACTATTCATATGTAAAAAATATGTAATCTTAAAACTGACTTAATATTTATAAATCATATTAATTATAAAAATGTATTAATTATGTTTTTTTTTTAATTATTCATATTAAAATATTTCTGTGATTTCATGCTCATGTAAAGTCACAGAAGTAGAAATTGCTAACTACTTGAGCTGATTGCAAAGCCTCTAAAAATGGTATCACCAAAATTGCTGGAGATAAAGAGAAGGGTTGTGGGAACATTTGAAAAAATTTTTTGGGCTCTAGCATATGGAGTTTTTGCATAAATTAAGTTCAAAATCTAAGTTGAAATGACAATTTTTGAAATTTTGACTTGACTTTGATCTTAATTTGTGCAAATACTATTTGTGTTAGAGACATACTTTTTTCTTTGCAGTGTACCCCCAACCCTTCTCTATATCACCAACAGGTTTGGTGATGATACCATGTTCAGGGGCTTTGCAATTAACTCAAAATCGTCGAAATGGTCACATTTTTAAAAAAAAATTCGACCATCTCTAGTAGAAATACATGTCCTGACTTTATTGCACATGAAAAGTTTTATATCTTAACTTGACATAACCATTCTTAGAGCTCATTCACACAATGGGTTGGAAATGCGACAGTGATTGACAACCGCACACACAACACTGCGGTTGCAGTTTCAGGGTGGGTGCCAACAGGAAACCAACAATCTAGTACGTAAGATTTCACATATATTGCACTAAGTGTGTCTTTGTGTATAGGAAAATGAACATGTGTCATTGGATTCCAAAAAGTTGATGCAGATGAAGGTATGGACAATGATCCCCAGCTTACTAACTTTGTAACTTTGACACTAATATAAAATCCACTGTGTCTATTTGGCAGCACTCAAAATGCTGCCCATTATACACATAGGCTTGAAACATGTTGTGTGCTGTTTTTAAAAATGCTTCTTGTAAAGAATGTATTGGTGCGACTAGAAAGTGCATGCCTTTTTAGATGCATGGGTGGGTGAAAAAATATCCAAATTATACTGAAAAAACACCCAAAACATGCATAAAAATGAATTTGTTGACATAGTGTAGCATTGGCTTTAAATTACTTTTATATTGTTGTGCTTTTAGATATCTTCTAACATGTTTTTTTTTACCTTTCAACCTACTAATGCTAAGAAGGCAGTAATACAGACTTAAGCCCCCCATACACGTTCCGATTTTTCGTACGAATGCGGAATTATGTACCCGGTCCCGACCGATTTTTCGGCCGATTTTGAGAAATCTGGATCGGTCGGGACCGCTTTGGGCCTGTCCGAAAATTTTGGTCAATCTGCTGTTAATAAATAGTGTCAGGCTGATCGATCGGTGATAATTCGAATTCCGATTTTTCGTGCCAGCCGACCGACCAACCATAACATTTTAGGTGAAAATCGGGTGACCCGATCGGACGAAAAATCGGTCGGGAGAATAATCGGAACGTGTATGGGGGGCTTAAGGGCCATTTCACACTATGCGTTTTTTTAAAGGCATGCATTTTTGATAGGCATGCGTTTCTGCATATTGCAAAACTGAAGCGTTTTTGACATTACATATGCGTTTTGCATTTGCATTTTTGAACAAATAAATGAAAAACACAGGAAAAGTGAATAAAAATGCAGCAGTGAGTTTTTAAAAACACAGGCGGAAACGCTGCGTTTTAAAATACGTAACGCATAGTGTGAATGTTAACATTGGTTTTCTATGTAAAAACGCATGCAGTAAAAAAACGCGTGCGGTAAAAAAAAATGCACCATAACGCATATAGTGTGAAGTGTCCCTAATACTATTTACAGGAAGATGTGCAATACTAAACAGGACCATGAGTGCTGCTGTGAATAAGTTGCTGAAGTAGCAATGGAGAGTCCTATGCTGTAAAGTTTGGTTTTCATATATTATTTTAATGAGGAGAGGCCAGTAAGTGCATTTTTTATTATTTCACTTAGAACAATTCTTGTGCATTAAAAGATAATGTATAACATCGTCTACATGTGTAACTGTGAAGTGTAACATAAGCCAAACCTCATTCCATAGTTGAATGGTGAAATCTTTAAAAATTTTGGTTGCTCGGTATGGATTAGGCAAGCTAAATTTCTCAGCATGATAGATGTGTCAGCTAACTCGCAAATTATGCTCATAGTCTGTGCAGTATTTTTCTTGTAAATGTGAGGAAAGAGGAAATATTAATAGACATTTTCATTTTTGTGCTAGACATTATTAGCGTTTACTAATGAGCAATCTGGTATGCTGATTTCAATTTCTTTAATGTGAAATATATACTATTTGGTATCTTAATTTGACATACAGGGCATTATATTTACAGCATTTTAGTAGAAAAGGTTATATTTTAGTATAATTAAAGAACTCCGCAACAATTCTTTTTTGTATCCCTATTTTTAATAAAATGACATTTCCATTTATGCACTTTCTTTCTCCACGGTATCTTTGATTAAAAGATTACAAGTCTTCATTCAGCCTACTTCTGGTTTCATGCAAAGCACTTTGGTTATTTAATCCTATAACCTCATTAAAATAAAATTATTTAGTAGGACATCTGTCACCCATTGATCAAAGATGACTCCGCTAGCAATGGAAGACCAATATAAATATACTGGCCTCAAAAAGCCTACACATGCTTTTCTTCTGTGCAATTCCAAGTAACATAGTGAATGTAGAATGTTTTCTTCTATGAGTTTATTGAGGAATTGAAGAAAGGTTAAATCTGAAAAAACTCGATGAGTTAGGGCCCCTAATCTTGGTTGTGTTATTGCGTCTAAAGCTCGATATAGGAGCCGTTTGAGGATCCCGACAGCAGCGTGATGACATCATCGTGCTGCTGCCCGACATCAATGGCCCATATCTACATGTGTGTTCCCTACTTAACTCTATTTAAAACCAACAATTCATTATCAACTGCATAGACTTTTAAAGACACAATTATATAGTTTCATTAACCCCCCTAGCGCTTCTGACGGCTCCATCTCGTCCAGCACTTTCTTGTCAATATTGCAGTTCACGAGATGGAGCCTTCCAGCTAAGCTGACTAAACTGTTCTGTTCTGTCCCGGGGAAGCTGATGCTCTAAGCTTGCTTCTTCACTGAAGCAAGCCGGCCGATGTCACCCCTCTCCCAGACCATCTATCTTGGCTATCTTCAAAGAGCACATCTGGAAAATCACCCCCAGTGTCATTTCAAGATGCGGTATTTGAGGTTAACCCTTTCAGAGGGTGCCAAATGACATTGTATTGGATACAGTGATAAGATAAAAAAACAAAAACAAAACACATTTCCAATTGTAATAAAAATTTTATTATAAACAAACATAAATACTGTTTTGAAATCTTTCATACCAAATAAGTATTCAAGAGATGTTTTAATGTACTTTTTTATAATAATTGTGTGTTTCACACATTATTATATTCAGGATGTCTATTAGACCCTTGTACGGACAGATTTTTGGAAGTTACAGGCCTACAACACAAAACAAATTCCATTAGAGTCTATGGTGCGCTTTTAGTACAGAAATCTGGACCTCAGCAGAGCGCTTCATTACAGAGTAGTGGCGGCCAAACTTCAGCCAGGTCCGTCCCCTAACAGACAGATTGGACTTTTGAAAAAGTCTAACGTCCGCCTCTACACGGGTAGATTCAAATTCCTTGTCTGTTCGCAGAGAATTTGTATAGAAAAAAATACCTGGTACCTGGAATGCACAGCTCTCGATTTTAATATCCAGATGTGACATCACTGACGTCACTTCCGGTTTAAGCCGGGTTCTCTACCTGGTCTTCCACTGGCTGGATCTTTCTGCTCCTGATCCGGCCCGCGGAAGAATAATAACCTTTGTTCTGCTGGTTTACAAGGGCGGGCCATGTCATGTTCGTGGCCGTACTGTCCGCCTTGTGGACAATTCGGCATTAGCTGCCTTTTAGAAAGCTACAGTATTTGCATTCTGTAACTAAAAAAGTGCTGTTTATACAGAAGACAAATCTTATTTTTTATGGAGAAAGTATTTTATTTTTAATTTAGTACTCTTAAATATTTTGTAGCATGCAGTTCTCTGTGGTAGATATGTCAAACTGAAATTGCCCTATCAATGTAAGGTCATATCTAGTGAAATATACATGGCTTCCGAAGGGATTTTCCGATCAATATAATTGCTGCTTGTATAAATTCATTTTGTTGCACTGCACTATACACAAATTGAAATATATTCCTTGACACTTTTAATCCTACTTTATGCAAGATAGAAGAAATCAAGGTGAAACTGAGAACGTGTGGCACTAATTTGACAGGCTATCTGTGCTTTATTATCCGAATGAACACTTGGTAAGCGTTGGCTTGAGACAAAATGATGTGACTTCAGTGATTATTAAAAATAATTTCAGCTTTGTGGTTTATAGTTACTCCGACAGCGAACAATGGAATAACGCCCTTTGCTTCTTTTCAGTCAAGTAATCAAAGCGACCATGAAATAGGATCGGACAGGACCTTTCATTTCACATAAGAATTTCAACTCTTTTATTTATATATACTTTTTTGTTGCAAGCTGCTTGAAGCAAGACTGCAGGATACCACACTTCTTTGGAGCAAACTACTTTTTTTCCCCCCCAAGCTCCTGGCTAATCAAAAGAAAACAGCCTTAAAATAAAACATCACATAAAACATCACATGGAACATAAACAATTTGGAGCATTGTCAAACAATATATAGCGATGAAAATATTAATACTAAGGATAATAAACAACCTCTAGAATTCGGAAATACATATATACAGAAATAAGCTGTGTTTTATATGTATATTGTACATATATATTTATATAATATAAATGCATTGGCATATTTATTTTTATTTAAATAAACTTTTAATACAAAGAAAATTTGTTTTAACAAACCCAAATGATTACATATTTTCTGAAAGTAAAATACACAGAACCCAAGAGTTTTTGTTGCTTAACTGCACAACTGATTATCATCAATTTCCCCTTTTTGTGGTCAACAATATGTTCAAATTGTATTTTGTGCACAGAAACTTAACATTAATAGTACATTTTTTATATTATTTATTAAAAACCTAATCTAATACCTAATGAGTGAAGATTTATTCCAAAATGGAAACATGATATTCTATGATCTATGTGGGCCACATCCATTCATGCACAGGCAGATCAGACTTAAGGAAACGTCTGTTGTCTGCCTGTTTGTGGCAAAATGATCTTGACCATTCCTGTTCCGGTCTCTTATCCAATGCATTGTGATGCGCAGATAGTGGGGAGCCACGCAGGAATAAAAAAAAAATTATTTCACCAATTAGATCTTTCTAGATCCCTGCGCACCTAACCCAGCTTCTTCGAACACCCGTAGTGTTCGCTAGTGAGACGAAAATAATCCTCTCTCAATGGCATACATCTCAATACATAAAGTAAAAAAATAAATTAAAAAAAAACACAGTTTGTGCTTACCTCTGAGCTGACACTATTCAAAAAATATATACTTACCTGCTGTTGCCTCCAGACCTAGCATTTATCATCATTAGTTAGGAGTTAATTAACTGCAGTAATGTGTATGGCCACTAGATTAGTGGTTTTCAACCTTTTTAGATCCATGACCCTGGAATTGATATCCTGGGGTGTCACTTCCACTTGCCAAATACTGGAAGTGACAGTCCTTGCTGTTACTTCTTGCAGGATCAGGTAAATTTTATGTCTCTTCCCTCCTATTTTCGAACACTGGAATGCAATGATGTGCAGAGTAGGAAGTTAGGAGGGAGGGGCTTTTATACCTATGGAGCCTATGAGGCTACTCTTTAACCATTGAAAACAAGTATCTGGTGGCCTTTAGTGGCCATCCCATCTGTGTTACTACAGTTCATTAACCACCAAAATACTGGCAGGATTAAATATGGCCACTGCCACAGACAAGAGTAGAACATGTATACTTTGCTTCTTTATCATTGTGACAACTCTGTGGTAAGTACATTTGTGTGTTTGGCTTTAGGTGTGCTTTAAGTACACAAGAGAGGAAGATAAAATCCTTTGTCGCATATGGATTGACAGATATCCACAATGGAACCTTTGATGCTTTTTTCTGCATTCCTCTCACCAGACAGTATAAGATTGTGATGTTTTTTTCCTGACTTGGTGACTGCAGTCTGACCATTCTGAATCCCAAAGGTTCATTGATCAGAGGGAAGCAGAATAAACACCTGCTGGTCTATGGCCTTCCCTGACTTCCGGTAAGAGCTTTGGACACATGTTGGCAAGGCACATATTTACTTGCTGGGTGGACATGATTTTGTAAATTATTTCAGTTTGAAAACCTGAAGCTGTTGGCACAGTAAAGCAGCTGTGGCAATACAGCCTTGTACGCGGCTTAAGGTAACAGTTAATGCATCTCTCTCTACATCTATTGTTATCCATTCTATATCTATTTATAAATTGCAGTATTAATGGACAAACCTAATTCTCTCTCTCAATGTGCGCACTATTTACTTGTGCATTTTCTTTTAGGTTTCAAAATAGCTTTGCCCTCAGTATTGAGTATGACTTAAGGTAATGATCACACAAGGTTTTACAAGCTGCCAAGTAAAACACTAAAGAAAGAAACAAGAATTTCTCTCCCGGTGTGTGATGTTCACAAAATGTCAAGAGCATTGGGTGTTTTTAAGGCCTTGATTTGTTCAGGGAATATCGTAAGGCCACCCTAAGGGTTAATGTGAAGAGCGGCCACATCGGGCTTCTCTGGCCTTTGGCCTTGATGTGTACGCTTTAGTATGCTCTTTTTCTATTATATGTTTTTCTTTTCTGTGACATTTTGAAGAAAATGCCATTCTGCTGATGTCTAGAAGTTTTGAGATATCCCAGCTATTTAATTATATAATGTGTGATGGTAATGTGTAATATGCTGTGTAACTGTAGGGGTTCGTCTTTTAGGTCTAATTTTACATATATTTACAAATATGAATAGTCCCTCACAATCCCCAAATTTGTAACTGCTTTTATTGGCCTCTTTGAAAGTGGTTAGTTTTTAAAGTAAGGCACCTACAGTGGAGGAAATAATGCCCCCTCACTGATTTATGTAGAGTTTGTCCCAATGACAAAGAATGAAAAGTCTCAGACAAGTATCCCAAATCTTCAATGGTAGGTTTATTGTAACAGTGGCAGATAGCACATCAAAGGAAAATCGAAAAAATAACTTAACTAAAGATAGCAACGTTTGCATTTCATTGAGTGAAATAAGTTTTGTGAAACCCCTACAAACCATTAAGAGTTCTGACCCCCCAAGTGGTTAGACACTTCTCTCAATGTAGTCCACTCCATTAAGGACCCTGTCTTAACTTGTTCACCCTGTATAAAAGACCCTGTCCACAGAATCATCATCAAGCGACTCCAACTCTCCAACATGGCAAGTACCACAGAGCTGGCCAAGGATGTCAGAGACAAAATTGTGACTCCCACGCTGGAAATGGCTACAAAACCATTAGCAAAAGCTGGGAGAGAAGGTTGACAACTGTTGGTGCGTTGTTCCGAAAATGGAAGGCGCCAAAATGACCATCAAATCGACCTCTCCGCTCTGGGCTTCCACGCAAAGATCCTCACCTCGTGGGGTGTCAATTGTTCCTGAGGAAAGGTGAAAAGGATCCTAGAACTACAACGGTAGGATTTAGTTAATGACCTCAAACTATGCAGGGACCCAGTCACAAGAAACCCTTGGAAACACATTACAAACCGCCATGGATTTAATCCGGCATGACCCGCAAGGTCCACCTGCTCAGGAAGGCAACATGTGCAGGCCCGTCTGAAGTTTGCGAATGAACACCTGAATGATTCAGAGCGTGACGGGGAGAAGTTCGTGGTCTATGAGAAACCAAAAGAGAGCTTTTTGCATAACTACTCGCTGTGTTTTGGAGGAAGAAAAAATGCTGCCTATGACACCAAAACACCGCACCACCTTCAAGCAATGGGGTGACAAACATTTTTGCTTTGGGGGTGTTTTTTTTTCCTGGCTAAGGGCACAGGAAACAACCTTAATATCGCATACGGAACAGGACGGAGCCATGTATCGGGTGTGTGGGAATCCTGAGCTACAACCTCCTTACCCTCTGCCAGGAAACTGAAAATGGGTCGTGATGGGTGTGCCAGCACGACAATGACCCAAAAACATAACAGCAAAGGCACAAAGAGTTGGCTCAAGAAGAAGCACATTAAGGTCATGGAGTGGCATGGGTTATTGTAGAAACTAATCTATCCTGAATCTTCTGCTTAATCTCTACATTTAACACAATACCATAAAAGAAATAGGAAGCATATTAAAAATGTTTACATCACATCAAATAAACATCATTATCACAATAAAAATACTGTGATAATGACTCAAGTTATAGGTTCACGGAAAATATCTTATCCTTTCATTGTCAACATATCAGCTACACGGGCAGTTCATAGATACATGTTCATAGTGCGAAGAAGCATTAAACCATAAGCATTGTGTAGTCTTGCAAAACAGGATATATATCATTCCAAACTATACTGAAAAATCCCCTAAAATATTCAAAGACCAGTTTACCAAGGACTGGTAGTGTATGTTATATATTCGTTATCCATGGTCCTGGAGAGTTGAAATTTAAATAGTCAATTGAAATCACCAACTGCAACCAAGGTGCTTGACTTCATAGAGTTAAGGCTCCCATACACGTTTCGATTTTCCTATTTGATCGATTTAAATCAATCAATTTTTAAGTCGATCAACCAGAAATCAATGCCTGTTCACATGCTTTGATTGAACTAGGTCGATCGAAAAAATCTATCAAAAAGTTGGAAAATTTGGATCGATTAAGTATACATCGAATGTATATTGAATATTATAGAGAAAAAAAGGAATTTATCCAACTAAGTCAATAAATTTATGAGGTGAAAGTTTATTCATAAACTTTATTCAGAGTCTCCCCTATGAAGCGCCCTGCAAAACTTTCCTGACTGATTGTTCATGGTATTATGTATCCACTGTGCACCCTCCTGGTATTTCGGTGATTTTTTTAGCTTTTTGACGCTGAATAAAGTTTATTGCTTTTATTACATGTCCTGGGATATGTTCATCTACCTGATCACAAAAATCTCCAGATGCTAGCCACCTCATTATATATTCACTTGGTTGGATAAATTCCCTTTTTTTTCTCTAAAGTTTTTTGTAATAGGGGGATTGTGCTTTAAGCACCCTGATTATCCCATCACACTGTTGTCCACTTCTACTTACAGTATATCGAATATTATTTTGTTAATATTGGCTCGATTTATATAATTACCATACTTGTACATCTGGTGGCAGACATTTTGGTGTGTTTACGATCAACTTCCTTCGATTATGCTTTCGTTCGATAGAACCAACAACGGTCAAATATCTGTTTCTGCATGTGGCGGATATTTCGATATCAGTTTGATTGATTGAACCAACATCGATCATAAGTCGGCCATAAGTTTTAAAAAAATAAAAGCTATGGGTATATTGTTCTGTCATCTGCATCTGCTAGCATTGTATAGAGAAGGACTTGCCCAGTCATTAAAACACTTGAGTATTTCTGTTTGGAGAACTATAGGTTAGCAGTTTGATCGCTCAAACCAACATAGATCATAATTTCCAATCAAATCTGACATTGATATTAGGGAAATCGAAACGTGTATAGGGGCCTTAAGTTTTATTTACAAAAAAGCTATGGGTAGATAGTGATGGCCCGAACTGTTCGCCGGCGAACTATTTGCGGTGAACATCGCATGTTCGCGTTCTCCACGTGTTCGCGAACATATGGCAAGTTCGACCCGCCCCCTATCTTTTTACATTGGTGAAACTTTGACCCTGTGAGTCACAGTCAGCAGACATAATGCAGCCAATCAGCACCCCCCACCTCACGGACCATCCCACCCCCTATAGCATAGCAAGTAGAGGACGCCATTTCACATGCTGCTGGAGAAGGAGACAGTCAGATCAGAGAGCTGCTGCGCTGCATAGTGAACTATTAGCTAGGCAGTATTGTTCTGTTCTGTGTACTCTTCCTCATTGCTCTTACTCTGCTGTCAGGACAGAGTCCTGAAAAGACCCCAAAAGCCCTTTTTAGGGCAATTTTTTTGCTACCCTGTTGCCTGCTGGCTGGCATGCCAGGCTGTTGCCTGCTGGCTGGCATGCCAGGCTGTTGCCAGTGATTCAGCCACATATTACACAGTGCCTACTGCCAGTGCTCATATCTGGTGGCACTTAGTTACCACAGTTTTTTTTTTACCCTATTGTAGGGTATTAGTACCTATTGCACGGCTTTTCATCACTTCAGCCTAGTGCCAACAACTGCGTGTGCACCCACACTGCCCAGTGTCCACCCATACTTATCTGGTGGCACTTTGTTACCCCATCTCCACCAGTGTCCTCCCTACTGACAATCTCCCCCAGTGTCCTCCACACTGTCCAT
>CM070032.1:181192658-181206218 GCA_036250615.1 Ptychadena robeensis
TGGCGTCACTTGGTCCCTGGGACCCCCAGACCCCCGAGACCCAGCGGGGGGGTAACACCGCCTTGCGGACAGTTCGGCCATCACTACTACCAAGCATTAACAAAATGAAATATATTAAAACTACATATAGTCATTTATTTGTAGGTTAAAGCATGTGATAAATTTAGCCAAAGACCTGTTACTAATACTGTACGAGAAGGGGGTAGGAAGACTCGTACATTCTGTCATGTTTTACCCTGATTGGGCTCCTTCAGGGATATTTTGCGGAATATATGAGTTTTCCTATGCCCTTCTCTCTTTTACAGTATTGGTATAATAATATAAGCGGACATACCTCTTTACTTACAGACAGTTCTTAATAGGATGCGTGACTCCCCAGTTGACTTTCCTTTTGTTTTGCTTTCCATGTACCACAGTGTGACTATCATATACTTTAACCTAGAAATTAATGACTATATGTAGTTAAAACAAAACAAAAAAATCCCCTCCGATGGGACTTTAAGTGGAATGTTACAGAATATCAGTAAAATACATAAAAAAAAATAAGTTTTATTAGATAAGAATGGACCGCTAAGTTTTCCAAACAGGTAACATGAATACAGAGCAACATGTTTCTTCAGAATACAGTGCAACAAGTTTCTGTACACACTGTTGTTGTATCTGTAGGGCCAATGTAATAACCATTAATAACCATTAACTTAATAAATGCCCTAGGGCATTTATTAAGTTGAAACAGCGCCAATTAGCATATTTTTTCCTGTAAAATGTATTTCTATGGGGGGTTTTGGTCATGTTTTTGTCTGTAAAAGTGGCCTACAACTCAGACAAACTGGTTCCCAGCAGCGACTTGGGGAACCAAAATGCATCCAGACATTGTCCCTATGCTGTTCCTGGTCCATTTGAGTGCTGTTTCTCTCACTTTCTGACCTTTTCCAATAGACCAGGCACCCTCCACTCTTCCGAGCCGGCCCTGCCTTACTTACATTATACGCGGTTGCTCGGTAGAGAACACAAACATTTCAATGTGTTTGGACCAAGCACCCGAACACCCTAACACTTTGGTGTTCAACTGTTCATCAATAGAAGTTATTTCACATGAGCAAGACCCAATATGCCTACTGATATGTTACAGGAGGTATAACTCCTTCTTCAAAGTAATATTTATCTCTCATTTTATTAATATTTGTCACTTTATAAATTGTTTACTGCTGTTTGTCTTTTTTCTTTTTGATGTCTATGGTGGCTTAAATATGCTTGTGCAAAATTGCAATGCAACTGCAACTTGTGCCCATAATATAATAACTATCCTGTATTGTAAACTCAAACTCAAAGAATTTGCAATCTTAAGTGGATGGATTAGATACAAAAACAAAGGACATTTAAATTGGTACGAATGTGGTCATGGTCTGATATAAAAAAAAAAAAAACTAAACTCAGGGGAGGGGAGCAGAGAAGACTTACATATTGTGCTTTATTTGCAATCAGGACCTGATTTGTTGAACAAAAGCAAATTGATGAATAATGCAAGAGAAAAAACCATTTGGCATTCCTCTCACACATTGCCTTTATATAATCTTTATATATTCCCAGCCTGGAAATAGTATAGGGCATGTGGCATTTACTGTCAGTTGATACATTGACCCCTAGAGATTTTATTTGTCTCACAGTACATATTGATTTGTACAAGTAACATTTGGGTCACAGAACACCAACAGGAAAATTACATGTTGTGCCTTGCTGACTTTATTAATTTATCCCCCTCCTTCATCTTTGTAATTCACTCACAAATTATCTTACTCACAATAATCTCATCAAAACTACCCATCATCTGCGCTCAGTTATATAGCCATGTTAGTTAATGAAAATGTATTCATTGTGACCCTTTGCACACAATGAGGTTACCAAGTAATATGCTGAGCGCTTTAATGTATAGAACATGTCGAAATAGCTTAGGAAGGCTAATGCAAGCATGCAGAATGGCAGTCTGTGAAAATTCAGGCACCATTAAAATGCAAAAAGAAAACATATTTTTTCCCAATGCTGTTACATAAATGATATTGTGTGTATAGTTTTCAAAATTAAATCTGAAAGAAGTTTTTGGTTTAATTGTTACCCAAATACCGCAGGTAATCGGAATAAGGAACTGTGCGTTCCAGGTACGGAAACAGATACCGTCAGTGACGGTTTTTTAGATTTAAATTCCCCGCAAGCAGGCAGACATCGCACTTTTCTAAAAGCCTGATGCGCCTGTTTGCGAATGGACGTGCCCAATGTTCGGCTTTCACTAATCACCAACAAACAATATACCATTTGTTCTACACACTAGTGGCTGTTTATATTTTAAATGTTTCCTATCTTTTTAAACAACAGCGCATTCCAATGTAGTGCACATCCCTCTCCATCGAAACCAGAGATGATGTCACAAGGCATGCAAAATTAAAAGAAGGGGTTAGGAGACACTGGAGGTGAAGTTTCTAATAGGAGAGTGTGATACAAGAGCATCTCTGTTTTTTGGATGATTGATATATAATAACCTTTTCCTTTGAGGATAGTTGGGGCTTGACTGCCCTCAATTTTTTTTTACCAAACCTCATACAGATAGAGGTTCAACTAAAGTTACAGGACCTAGAATACTTATTCATCTATATACTTACTTTGATAAATCTGTGATTTGCTCAGAAGATCCCCATTTCCTTTTTGTGCTTGAGGACTCGTGGAACTTTAGGAATGGTGCCTGAACCCTGGAAATAATGCTGTGGCAATTTAGAGAATCACCGCAGCTTTCTGGGGGTGTATCATGTTCTCCTGGTCCCCGCTCCTCTAGAGTGTGTGATGAACCCAAACAGAGGAACCCCCTCTCTTCCATATTCTCTCACTCTACTCCACATTAATAATAAAAAAATCTCAGTTATATTATTATTCAATATTGTTCTTTAATTATTGTGATGATATAGCCCTCCTCATTAGGGATGGTCGTTTTTCTCTAACATGTCAAGTTTGTGTATAAATTGGGTTTAAATCTCAGCTCTGATTGTAAAGCTCTGCTACTATGTACACTGATTCATCTATTGTAGCTCAAGCTCATACAGCAAATCCAAATTTTCTACCTTATGTAAATTTTTGACCTTATGCAAATTTTACTAGACTAGAAAAAAGTCGAAATTTCGCAGTCGAATCGAAATTTGATTGGCAAACGCGAAATTTAAGTAGAATCTAATTTTATTCATTTTGACCATCTCTACTCTTCATCTTATGGTAGATTCAGTCTCCCTGGTATATTTTTTTACATTAAGTATTTATACTGACCTGTGTTGCTGGTATGAAATTCAATATGAACATACATTTTTGTTTGTTTTAAGTGATTTTTACGCCATTGCATTCTATATTATAATATATATTATTTTAAGTGTTTACAGTGTTTTTAAAAGTTGGTTTTACATTCTGCATTAAGAATATCATATGAATTTTAGACCTTTGTATGTGATGTGAATTGCATATAGTCCAGTTCTTTGTAGTTTCTTCACACAGATGGTCTCTTTCTTCCTCCTCAGATGTATAAGAAAAAGCTTGATCCTGTAACTACAAAGGACTGGAATACATACACACTATGTATTTTTGGCATTCTGTGTATCTGTAGATCCATGCCATCCATGCCAAGAAACCAGACGTTTCCCAAAAAGCAGTTTAATCCATCTTCCACAAGATTCATAGATTTAGATCAGTTGCAAAGGTTTATTTGTAGATTGTAACTACCAGATCTCTGCACCCAACAGTTAGAAACTGGAGCAGATACCCTTTATCTATTGTAGTAACATATCAGGACCGGAGTTCTCTTTTAAAATGTGCGTTTTTCTGCCTTAGTACAGCTTTGTAGAGTGTGCTGTAACTTTATGAGTAAAGTGTATTAATGTAATATATATACATCCCAATGAAACTCTTTTCACTAATACCTATTACCCCATGGATTACTGTAGTACATTAAACTTAATTCAGTATTATTAAAATAAGAGTAAATGAATCAGCAAATGTTACTGAAACGTTTTCCCATGTGAGTCATCTGGTGTCATTAATTCTTCCCTCCCTCTCCCGTTCACACACAAATGAGATTTTTTTTATTATTTTTTTTGTGCAATATTTTTCTTAAAGAGCAAAAACATAAACTGTTTGATAATCCTTGCAAAAAGGACTTCATTTTATTGTTGCAATAAAAATGTTATTACAGCTAATAAGCGCAAGGAATTCTGTAATGTTTTTGCACTAATGAGCCCTAGGCATTTGACCATATTAGCTATTTCATTTGCCTACAAGAAGAAGAGAAATGAACAAATGTTGTTAATCTTGTTCTTGTTTATAATAGTTAAGGGCCTGTGTTATCCTGTGAAAGTACACAGTCCACTCTGGTCATTTCTCTGCTTTACAATATAAACCTTACAAAGAGGGACATTCCTGGAGGATCATCTTAATATATACTGACAATTTATTGTTAAGAACAATTTTTCTTTCTATAGTAGCCACTTGTACTGGGGATAATAAGTTCAAGCCACTTTTCCTTTCATTCTATAATACAAACCATGGAAATGGGTTATGTTCTATGGCAGAAGTGAGGTATAGAACTAACAGCTAAATGAGGACCTGATTAGACTAAAGGTAGCCATACATGAGGCGATTCTGCCTCGATAGAAGAGCGATACACTTCAGTGTGATGACAAAATCCCGCTGCAACCGGCTTCTCAGCTGATTCGCGGGCACCCTTTGTGTGCTGGCCACTACTTTGAATAGGGACTGCCACCCCCATTTAAAGTAATTGGATCGTCCAGGAATTTACCAACATGGTGGATCACCATGCGATCCAACATGTGGGAGATTCCTTGTCTATCTCTCTAGGTGGTGATTGCAATTTGGCTCCCCGCCAGCTCTCCCGTCAGATGGGAGATCAGCTAACCTGTATTGGCTATATTTGCAGAGCCCCGCAGATATAGCCAATGCAGAGTGTGTGAGGGGAGAGCTGAACTCACTGGCAGCTTCCTCACACACTCAGTGTTGAGGAGACAGGAAGATCAGTGTGCTGATGCCCCCACGGAGGGGGGCCCCCCTTCCTTCCCTCTGTGTGAGGAAGAAGAGATGCTGAAGTGTGCTCTCATGAAATATTTTTTTTCTGATTTTCTTCTCTATAAACTGGGTGTGTCTTATGATCAGGTGCGTCTTATAGTCTGAAAAATACTGTACTTTTCACCTGGTTTTGGGGTAAAAGTACGTCTTATGGAGAAAGAAGCACAGTGCATTGGTTTATTGAAATATTGGTGAATAATTATGTGAATGAGAATCTTTATACATTTGTGAACATCACAGTATATTGTAATTAAATATGGTATATTGGTATTGCTTACTGGTGACAATTATTTTTCCACAGATGATTTGTTTAATAACAAAGACATGTTTTTTGACACTGATATAATTGTTCTTAAGGAATTGTAGGAGAGCCATACATTCACAAACATGGCATGACTAGTGATAACTTTTGTGTCCTTACCAATCAATAACTTGGCTCATTTTCTCACAACTCTGTTTCTGATGATCAAGATGAAAGTAACAAACAAAAGATTTACTCGCTAAGCTGTTAGAGGCTGCAACTTATTATGGACTGCCTGTGCCAAAAAACAAAAGTTAGTTCTTTGATGATTGCAAAATCTCTTTTTCAGTATTTGACATTTCCCAGCATAGACCGATACAAAGCTTTATATTATTGTCACCTTTCAATGGACAAATGCAGTAATTGTAGGAGAGTATATGTTGGTTTTCCTAAGATAACTTCCTAAGCATCTAGTTCCTAGCTGCCCAACCTGTGGCCCGGGGGCTGCATGCAGCCTTTTGGGCACTCTTCGGCGGCCCTCCTCAGTCCTTCATTTGCGGCCCCTGAAACCTAACTGCTAATGCAAAGACAGGAACTCATCTGTCTGCCAATCCCCCTTCTGAGAGGTCCTTGTCAGATCCTCTTAGAGTGGAAAGAGGAGAGGTGATAAACTTATGTGATAGGTCGTATGTAAAAGCCAATCAGCGACCCAGATGGTGCCTTAGCAAGTTCCTCGCCTTCGCTTCTTCTCCTCTATTATTGGCAGGGGAATAGCAGACAGGTAAGTGCCTATGCTCCCACTATTCCACCAATTAATGGGGGAGGATTTAATAATATAACGGCACATAACCTGAGAATAGGGACACATAACCATGTATATGATATAAAATGTGCATAACCATACTACAGTGTTCCCTTATGCTGGAAGTATCATTTAAAACAAGTGTTGTTATTTGAAAATTACAAATAATGTCTTCTAGCTCTGTCTGCTGTCATTGATTCATTAAAAATGCTTATACATGTCAGTATAGATTGAAAAAGTTATGTGCGGCCCTTTAGCGACTTGTGGCCCTCCATATCAACTCAATTGGCCACCACTGATCTAGTTAGTGTAAGTGAAAATTCAGATATCTATTAAGCTGGGCATAGACATTTAGATTCTATGCCGATTTCCCAGCAGATTGATCATGTGGGATGATGTCATCCTGTCATGTTGTGGCAAGAATTGGCCGCGCACTCTTTGGATGGGGATGCTGATCCCCCATTCAAAGTTATGAGATCGACTTAAAAATTATGGACATGTCTATAAATGTGCACATCGATTTCTGGGCTGCTATATGGCCAGATTTAAGGTGGGCGCATTAGATTTGTGCATGGCGTACGACCTGCGTCGAAATTGGACACAAATCTAACCATCTATGACCATCTTT
Source organism: Ptychadena robeensis (assembly GCA_036250615.1). Lineage (NCBI taxonomy): Eukaryota > Metazoa > Chordata > Amphibia > Anura > Ptychadenidae > Ptychadena > Ptychadena robeensis. The sequence continues at coordinate 181,199,439 of CM070032.1, forward strand.
ACACAGGGGTTCAAAGAAACAACAAAGGCTCTACGGCAACAAACACATTGCACATCTTATTAAAAGCATTTTTGTTTTTCAAGGGATTGTTTTATTAGAGTAAGGTGTACCTCTCCTTTGCAGCCATATAAAACCCTCCTCTCCTAATTAAAACGTTAGGCCTGGTATGCTTGGCAGATGATCCCTGACTATATTTAACAATCTGACCACAACTTAAACTAAAGTAAATATTCCATTGCTCGATTGGAGGTATAGATATTGCCTGAAACTACATTTTAAACATGTAATCTACAACAAGACACTCTGCAAACAGAGCAATAAATACCTGTCAATATATACCACTGATTCTTACAAAAGATATCAACAATCTTTCATATCTTTCGTTGTCTTCCCCATTAGAGTCTGTGAATGTATCCACCAACACTTCCTGAAATGTCTAGATTCCTTAGCCACTTTAACTCCAAAAATACACCAAAGTTTAGTGGCATTGCACAGTGTAAAGCTAGGCACAGCTCTATTTTTTTATAGATTCGAGCATCATGTGTGTTCACGGCACTTAATTGTGCTTGAATATTTAAAAAAATAGAGCCATCCAGCCTTTCTTCAAAGAGAGAAACAGGGGGGGACTGTAAACCCTGTTCGATTTCCAACACTTATTGAATGGGATTGATTACATAAATGTGCTATGGCTCAATATCGAGGAAGCTCAATTATGTCATTGTGCTGTGCTCGAACTGCCCCTCAATCTTACAGGCATCAAACCGTGTATGCCTAGTAGAGATGTCCCGAACTGTTCGCCGCCGAACTGTTCGCCGCGATATCGAACACATGGCAAAAGAGTTCGCCCCCGAGCTTTTTACATTGAACAAAACTGTGACCCTGGGATCCTCAGCAGCAGCCAGAATCCAGCCCAAGCAGCACCACCACCATCCCCTCACGGACCATCCAACACCTCTACACACAGCAAGGAGAGAGGCCATTCACATGCTGCCTGAGAGAGTGGGAGACACGGACAAGTCATGACACGGGCAATGGTAGTGACACGGACAAAGGTCATGACACGGACAATATTGTGACAAAAGAAACGGGCAATGGTGGTGACACGGCAAAGGTCGTGACAAAACGTACAATAGTTGTGACACGGAATGGTGGGACACGGCAATGCCATGAGTGATGCGAAAACGACGCGAAAACCCGCCAACCGGACGCGAAGATACCGAAAACCCGCCAACCAGCGACGACATCCTTGACTATCATTTGAAATCCTCTTTGGTGGCGGATTTCTTTTGTGAAAAAAAAATTTTTCTTGGTTTTTCCATGATTCCCCTATGTCATGTCATTGTCCAGGTGTTCATGCCATGAGCCGACGCCGGAAAAAAAAAAAAACCCGCCAACGCGCCGCGAAGATGACGCAAACCTCCAATAGCGACCGATCCAATTGACTTATCATTTGAAATCTTTGGTGCGATTTATGTGTTTGAAAAAACATTTTCTTGGGAGTTTTGCGCCATGGATTCCTCTCTGTCATGTCATTGTCCAAGTGATTTGACCCTCTTTGAACAATTCCCAACACTAATTGTTTATTGTGGCCAAAAGGGGTCCCTGTCCCTTGTTTTTAAAATTCGCACTCCTCCCATTGAATCCAATGGCGGGAACCCGAAAATTTGGGTTCGCGACATCACTAATGCCTAGTATAAAAAGAAGCCCCCATAGACGGCTGAATTCCCGGCCATAGTTGTTGGCGCGACTGACCGCCGTTCTCGGCTGCCGCACCCCCCCTCCCGCCAAACACACATACCGTTCTTGTACGCAAAGTCGCAACTACAGGGGAGCCCACCTTGAGGATCCGACCAAAAAACCCGGCAGGTCATATCACACGCGGATCCGTCCTGCCGGTTCTTTTTATGCCCGAGTCACCTCCCTCTAGGAATCGCGTGTGTTGGTGGAGCACACAGGATTCCTGTCAGTTCTGTAGCGGACTCCTCACAGTGTGGTGACATCACCACTCTGTGAGGAGTCTGCTAAAAGCCGGCCATAGAGATGTCTATAGCCTGCTTAAGAGTACCCTTCTTCTCCTTTCTTCAGTTATTTGGTGCGTCATAAAAGAGGTAAAAAAAAAGTAATAATGCCATTTACTCCTTAAACTCCTTGCTATCATTCTGTATAAGATGTACGTTAGTATATATACACCAACCTCGAGGGACTGTACAATACAAAATATGACTTGGCAGTGGATAAGAAAACATTCATATTTTAAAATCTGCATTAAGATAGTATGTTATTAAACTTTTAACATTTTAAATATAAGTCCAAAGGATTTAGAAACTGTGTTTGCATATCAGGTATTCTGGTATTTAATTCCCAAAAACTGAAATAAACTTTTTGTGAACCTCTTTATGTGAATATCAGGTTATATAGGTAGATAGAAAAACAGACATCCTTCTACATGTGATTGGATGTCTGCAGTAAACATCAATATAGCCCCTTCTATGAACAGTTATGACAAATATTTAATATTTTAATATTTAATTTAAAACATTTATATATATATATAGTGTCAAGTGGCGCAATTATTTGCAATTTAGACAATACAATGCATTTATCTGAACACAAGACAAAACGTTACACAGTGTAAAAACAGTTCCCAATTTCAGACACAGACTCCTTATTTGAGCACAAATACTATTCCCTTTCATCTTCCCTGAGATTGATTTCAGACACCTAACACAAAAATCATGATCATCATCTTGCTTTTTTCATTTACTTATATTGCTGCAGCAACATTGACAAAAACTTTTTTTTTCCGTCAAAATAAATAAATAAAAATGTATCAGCACATATCGTAGGGCAATGTACAATTTAAAGAACTGTGCCATTAAAGGTGTAATTTGATAGAATGTTGACAAAACTGCACTAGTTTAGTAGGTGTAATGGGGAAAAGGATCAAATGAATGAACATTTAAAATGAGGAGCTGTCATAAAAAAAATAAACTGCGCAATATTGTTTTGTTCCAGTTCGAGGAGATCAATATCTTTCTGAAGTTCTCACACAGAAGAGTTGAATTACTCAGAATGTAACCCCAGCCACTATTTGTTTAGATCCTCATAACGAATGATTTTCCTCATGGGTAACAACCCCATGGATGGGACCTATAGCTGTCAATCTTGGCTCCACATATTCTGTGTGCTTTTTTTTTCCATTTATAACGATAATTATTTTATCAGAGGTTTTTGAAACTTTCAAGTTACTTAAAAAAAGGTTTTGTCAATAAATATATAAACACCTAGCTATATATATTGAGGAATAAACCATTAATGAGACACTTCATTGTGAATGTGTATAGCATTGACTATTAGTATTAAAGGAATCCTTCATCTTAAACCATTGTTAAAACATCACCATAAAATGGGAAACTCATTTACCATAAAAGTAAGAAAAAGCATCTACACTAAGTACTAATGTAAGAGAACACTACACTGACCACCTATGCAAGAGAACACTACACTGACCACCAATGCAAGAGAACACTAAACTGACCACCAATGCAAGAGAGCCCAGCACAACCATCAATGTAAGGAAACTCTACTTTCTTTTGTGCCTGCCATTGTTGTTATTGTAATGTTTCATTATTGATTAAAACCAGGTTCAGCACAAATCATGTCTTGTAGTTGTAGAGGGCTTGCTCTGAAATTGTTATGGGTGACCCTCTCCAGGGAAGGAGTTCCTTTTGCTTCAGTGAGCCACTCTACCAGTAGGGTTTCTTCCATTTTGTCAGAGTTCCCAGGCCTATAAACACTGACAAGACCAATGCAATCAGTGTTCCCAGAGGGAATGCCAAGCCCCATGTAACATCTACATTTAGACCCTGAGGCCTGGTCATCACCTAACCTCACTGCCCACATGTTTACTGCTGTTCTCTCAGCAGCTTTTTCATCTTTGGGTTGTTGTTGCATGAAGGCCTCCTGCATTCACATCCTCCTTATGCTAGTCTTACTTTATAGATGTCCCATATACTTTCCATACTTTCTTTTTGAGAGAACAAGCAAAGGCTTCACATGGTTTAATAACTGTAGAAAAGTATTTAACTAAACATTTTGAACTTTAAGATGGCTATCACTGTCAAAGATATTCCTACTGGCTTTACTTTCACAAGAACAATTGTAACACCTGGGGGAGTACAGCAATGTAACTGCACTCCCTCTTGACAGGATCCTTACCTGGCAGAGACTTACATGCAAATTCCAAGTCTGTCCAGGAACAACATAAAAAAAGTGTCTTCTACATAAATACAGAATTTATAACCCCTAAAAAGCAGCTGCCAAATCTCGTGAGATTTATCACAGACACACTTAACCCTGCTGTATGATTTCCCTCTAGTGGTCAACTAAAGCAATTGCATTGAACTACATAAGACAATATTAGCCATCAGCATCCTAGACTCTTAAAGGCAGAGACAGACCAAACTTTCTATTCCAACATTAAAGGACATTCATCTAAACTACTCTTACAAACTGGAATATGTATATACCATGTGCAGAAAAGTTTTTCCTTTATCCAGTGCTTAAGACTGAGAGTTAGATCTCTTCCTTATTTACAGGGAGAAGATGTGGGGTAAGCAAGGGAAAAAAAAGCAAATCAAATAATTTGTGCAGTGAAAAGCTAGCCCCACTGCAAGCCATTCATTTTGCTTCAAGTTTTAAGATGTTTCTGTTTTTTAGATGGTCTTTAGAGTTCAGCATGCACGCAGCCAGTCTGCCCTTCCACATTATAAAGTCAAAGTGCAGCCCATACAAGGATGGTAGGTTGCTAAGCATGTCCTTCACATTCTACTTATATGTATTTCAATTGTCTGCAGGTATAGAGGTATTACCACCAATCCCTGAGGGGTTTGTATCAACGAGTTGGGGTGGACAGTTCGGCCGGGAACATGGCATGTTTTGCTTTTTTTTTTACTCGCCAGCAAACAGTACAGGTGTTCAACCCACCCTGTTCACCTGCTAAAAGAAGTTTATTGTTCTGTACTTTTCTTTTTCACTAGAGACCCCAGTCTCTAGCAAGAAATCGGCTTTAAAAAACTGAGGTGACGTCAGTGAAGTCACATCCGGTAATAGGAATAAGGAACTGTGTGTTCAATGTATGTTTTTACTGATTCAAATTCCCCATGAACAGGCAGGGAATTTGAAGTTTCCCATGAACATGTGGACTTTGGACTTTTCTAAATGTCCGATCCACCTGTTCGCGAACGGACATGGCTGATGTTCGGCCATCACTAAATATTAGGAACCAGACATAGAAATGAACAATCTAGGATTAAATACAACAAAGGTAACAGTCACCATGAAAACAATTTAAAATAATACATTTAGGGCACAACGACTTACTAGATCTATGCCAACATCCCAAATGAATAACTCAAAAACACTATGATTGGTTGGTCAGACAAACCTAACCAACCTATGGGGTGGCTAGCCCCTGGGACTTTTAAGGCAAAAAAGTCTAGCAAATATGTTACAATAAAAATACACAAGTTTATTAAGATACATAAAACAGTAGATACCATCAGCATGTTTGGTCACAACAAGCAATTCGATTAAAGGATAGAAGAAAGTCACGATCTTAAAAAAATGAATGAACAATAGAATAGACACAACATGAGAACAAAACAAGGTGGAGGCCCTTGTTCCTGATGGACACAATACATGCCTCATGATTTAAAATTTTCAAGAGTCATAGTGCAGTATCTGCACTATGCAGTGGCTGCTATATTTGTAGCCATACACATCGTCATTATCAACTGGTTGCTGGACACTCTCACAGAGACATTCAGAAAGAGCCAGCTTGTTGGAAAGACAAAATACTGAACCTTGAATGTAAAAAATATATTTTTTCGGTGTTGATAAGGCGAGGCTGAACATTTTGAGGAAACCTAGATGGATATGAAGTGAAATGTTGCACACTATATATTTGAACTCGGATTAGAAAGGTCTTGTTGATGGAGTTCATATGAAAACCACTCAGAGTCCAAAGTGCCTATGCAAAACCATTAATCTCAAATGTGTCTAAACACTATGCTGGAGACAGGCAGCAATTTGTAACTCTCCGTGACAGACAAATAGCTAGGACAGCTCTATCATTTAACTCCCGTGATTTTCCTTCTAGACAACAGTAAGGTTTTTACACTGTTTGTACGGCAAACCTACAATATCATTTAATACAGTAAAACAGTTTCAACATAACAGTACACAGAACACTATTCTTTTATTTTTTTAAACAAAAAACATTGATTGCTAGTCTTGCAGCTTGTGTGTGCAATGTTATTTCTCTGTTTTATTTATTTAGTTGTTTTATATAACATGTGTTTGTAGAGAAGAAAGGAATAGTTTTGATCTGTGTTAATACTTCTCGCAAAAAGGCAGACCCTGGTTAGTTATCAAACTATAGCACCCTAATTCTTAAAAAAAATTGATTGAACTTAGGCATGTTTTATACTAAGCTTTAGCAAAATGTCTATGTCAGAAGAGCTTTTCTTTTACTTTGTTCTATTACCAATGTACCATTACCATTCCAAACAGGTGGTCTCACCCTTCAGTTTATAGCTATAACCTCAAGTCAGACATTACAAGGCAAAGAACAGGGAAGTGAAGTTTAACATGAGATATGGTTAGTTGTAGGTGGAGATGAGCACTTAACTTGGGTTAACCTGTTTCTTGAACATTTTTTAGTGGTAAGTTCACATTGAGAAAATATAAAAAACACACACACACACATATATATGTATA
>CM070032.1:181206228-181219173 GCA_036250615.1 Ptychadena robeensis
ATATATATATATATATATATATATACATATATTATCAAACATGCCCCAATAGAAATGCACCTGGAATATCCACTTCCTGCTTTGTCTATTTCAGACATTTGCTCAACATATTGAAATGTGCACCATGGTTGTGTAAATATTTTTTTAACTGTGTGCAAACAAATTGTACTGTTCCCGCTGAAGGTGGGTGAGTGGCAATCCAGTAACAACCAAATGGGGGTATAGACATATGTAATGGTATATGTATGCCAGTCCTGCTCTGATCGCTACCGGCATCCCTCCCAATACTTATTTTAATTACTAAGTTCTAGAAAATATAACTAGTGCAAGAACTTGTTCCACAGTTGATAAAGTCTTTAATTGTCCACTAAAAGTGTTGAATTCTTCATTAATATTGAAGGCATTGTGGTTTTTTGCTGAAACTTTGTAATTTTTTAAAGCCTGCTGTTAATTAGACACATACTCACAGAATAATCATTTTTGTGGTGTAAAATGTTTTGGGCAGCATATTGTGTTTACTAAGAACTGTCTACTTTCTATAATTTAGCTAATTCCCTGTGTCTGTGATGCACATTTCAGTAACCCTCTCATTCTGACTGTATTTTATCCCCGTGGTGCTTATTTATAATCTGAGGTCTTTGCTCGGTGCACTTCGCTAGGTCCATTTGTGTTTTTCAGACTCCTCATCCAATGTCTTTTATAATGTGAATACTCAGCAGTTGGTCTACAAATCAAAGGCATTGTGTTCAGTATCTGAAATTTTTTTAGGGCTCTGGTGTCAGCTCCAGAAATACCTCCTGATGATGGTTGTCACTGGGGGCGAATGAAGCCTTCTAATACAGAACTGTCTTCAGAAATCAGCCATATCCGATGGCTCCTTTGAATCAAAAGCGAGAGTATGGCAGCATACAGCATGCCTAGTTCGTATGGTGGACTTTGTTGTTAAAAAGAAGTGGAGTAAGGATAGGGACAAGAATGAGAATCCCAGTGGGGACCCCAAACTGCTTTCAGATATTATTAACCTTTTTTGTGGCTTGCCCTTTTTTCAGCTGAAATCTTCTATCAAGTGTAAATGAAATGTATATCTTAAACACTAGTTGTTGCTATATGAAGCTTTATTCTGTAGATAGTTTAATAGCGTGACAGAACTTAATACAGTTTGAAATTGTGTGTCCTGTTTCCCGACCCCTGGTGACAGAAAAGTCTGTCTGCGTGATGTGACAAAAACAGAATATTTACTGAAGTTTTGTTTATTAGTACTATTATTGAGGTGACTTTGTCATGTTAAATATATTATTACAAGATGTCACAGGCAACTTTCTACCGAGTACCAACACAACAAGCTAGTTATGGCCACTTTCCAGTCACATCACCTGCTTGCCTTTTAGTGTAACTGTACTTTTATATAGAGATGGTCGAACTTTTTTTCAAAAATTCAACCATTTAGACAGTTCCGACTTAATTGCAAAGCCCCTGAGCATGGTATCATCACCAAACTTGCTGGAGATGTAGAGAAGGGTTGGGGGTATACTCCAAAAAAGAAAGTATGTCTCTAACACAAATAGTCTTTTCACAAATTAAGTTCAAAGTCAAGTAAAAATTTCGAAAAACGGAATTTCGACTTTAAATTTGAACTTAATTTATGCAAAAACGACATGTGCTAGAGCCATACTTTTTTCTTTCAAATGTTCCCCCAACCCTTCTCTACATCTCCAGCTATATTGGTGATTATACCGTTTTCAGGGGCTTTGCAATCAGCTCACAAAGTTAGCAAGTCGAAAAATTCGACCATCTCTACTTTTATACGAGACGATGTTCAGATGACTCAATATTGGTAAAGAATTAGACAAATATCTCAGGCTGTTTAATAATAAGGAAGGAATAATAACATCCATTGACAGCATTTTCTGTTTTCAATATTCTGGCAAAGTTTTGTTATTCTTGTTGAGGCCAACACCCAATGTAAGTGCAAAGAAGACAGAGGAGAGAGAGAGAGGACGAGAAAGAGAAAGAAAAACACACACTGAATTTCTATAAACTAGCCTCAAATTACAAAAACTGAGCTGATATTAATAGATGTTTTTTATATGATTCTTTATAGTTAACCTATGCTAAATTAATAACATAAGCTCCAAAAACAAATTGTCTATAAAGCAGTTCCCACAAATCCATGGCCCAGGATTGGTGCTGAAGAGTATCGTTAAAAAGACACTTAGTATCTCTTGTGCTGATGCTTATGGGCATGGATTGCGAATCCATATATATATATACGCAATCCGAAAATAAAGCCATTCATTTTAAAGGTAATTACGAGGCGATTATAGATTGCGAATATTCACGAATATAGAATGAATATTAGTAGAATTATTAGCGAAATATCGCGAATTTGAATATTGCCTATGCCGCTCATCACTAATTGTCAGGTCAAGATGAAGAGCTGAGTCTTTGGAGGGTCAATTATCTCTGGAACATGTTACCTGTAGTTAGCTACCTGTAGTAATTTATTCTCACGATTTACACAGCTATAAAGTTTACTAATAAACATACCATCATTGTATAATAGTTTGAATATTTCTATAGTCCAGTATGTGGGACTATAGTGGGCACAGTGGTCAGGCAAATAAACTTTCTCCTATTATCACCTACTTGGCAACATTCTCTGTGCCCCAGGTTGATGTGTTTTATATTAGAGCAGCATATTTACTTAAGCTTCCAAAGTCAGAAAAGCTACAACATATCTAAATGTGTTGCTGCACATTGCATTCCATTAGGGGCCATGTTGGCATGCCATCAATGTGTAATCATGATCCAGTTAAGGAGGTCCCAAACATTACTTTTGCTCAAGGAGCTGTGAAACCTTGGGACAAACTTAAAGGTACATGAAATAAAAGCAGCCGCTCAAATGGAAAATCAATCGAACAGGAATCAGACATGTCGGTATTTCCCTGTTCGATTGCCATAACTTTGGATTGTGACCCTTGATCCCCATCCAAAGTATAGGCCAGGAATTGATTCCCCAAGGTGATGTGCATCGATTCTCTGAACAATTGCAAGACTCATCCATTTTTGTGTAAATATGTTGTGATCAATCATACAACAATTGCAGAGGAATCAAGCTGTGTATGGCTTACTAATGACTGATCAATGGGCTTCAAATATCTCAGTGTTTACATAAATGGCAACAACATATATAGAGTCTATTTCGGAGTGACTGCATGGGACATATGTACTACACAATTTCAGGCAAGAATTTCCAAGAAGGAAGGGGCAACTACTAGAAATCCTGCACCTGGGTTTCTTGTTACCAATTCCCAAAATGCACACCATGTTCTGCTGCATTGTAGCTTCATGATCAATGCAATATACTAGATAGCCTTCTCTTTCTTCCGTGCACTGCAACAATCGGCTATGAAGTTAGACTAAATAACCCATACCATATAATGTAAGTTTGAATTTATCATAAAGGGCAGAGGTGGATTCCAGATAACTGGTAAAATGTGCAGTTTATCATTCAAGGTTGAAGAGGTTTCATAGCCAGTCCAAGCCATATCTTTTAATCTGAAAAGGTTGCTGTGACTGGCCGCCTATGAAACTACTTCTCTATTGTTGGAGTGCTATGCATTAATGTTGATTTTCATCATAAGGAACAAAAGGGAGCAGTCTTTAATTCACCATTATTTAGCTTAGTGGATGTGTAATAAGATCCAAAGCTCGTTATTAGATTTTGTTTAAAAACTACTGGAATTTCTACCCTACTTCATTTTTAAATGAACAAATATATCACGCAGATAATGTTGCCATTGCAAAGAGACGTTAATTGGGATGGCTGTGATGCATGTAAAAAGAGTAAAGATATTATTCTGACCACAAATGAAAAATAATGAGTGTTAATCTAATACAATTCACTAGGCATATGCTTCTGTACATTATAATTATATTGAAATTCTTTTGCATTTATAATGAATATGCAAAACATTCCAGAACATTTAACATCAAATTTCTTTAGAACTACATCAAAATTAACTTTGGGTAATTTATGCTTTAAATAATTATTATTATTGTTTTCAGTATTAATATTAGCCTTTATTTGATAAACTGCTACAGTGCACAAAGTGCTGTTGAAAAGTGCTGATGAAAGGTGAGAATAACATTATTACATTGTATATGATTTTGGGGTACAATACTGTACAAATGGTAATGGTGCTCTGGGATGTTTAAGCATCAAAATGCTGAAAAGAGGAAAAGAAAAATAAATAAATAAATAAGAGCACAGTACATTTGAAAATGAAAATTGCCACATTCGCCCTCCCTATCCCTTTCCATTCATAAATCTGATTCTAACTTACAACTTTTCATTCTCCCTCTGATGACTGAATTCCCCGAATGGCTTTAGTGTGGCTGGTCAAAACCTGGTGTCTGGGTTCCCAACATGGTGCTTAACATGAATAGGATGCTGCTTTATATTTAGATCCAAATTATATCCCTTGGACATCAGGTGCAAAATTCCAGAAACCAAGTTCGAGGCTGGAGGAAAGTATGGGGGTTCTGGAGGATGGGTTCAAATGTGTCTACCCTACAAGGCAGGGATAACCAGTAAAGAGGGGTATGTTAGGGAGATGTCTCTATTCTAGGGACACGTACAGGTACAAGCACTTTGAAAACAGTATGAATCAGCTGCTCAATGGAAAGTGACACACTTCCCTCCTGGCTGCCGAGCCCTTAGTTTGTGAACCTGTATCTATGCCGAAGCACAGCAGGTATACATTTCTGTTTTTAATTCTGCTGAAAAAAAACCTTTTATGTTAAGATGTGCCCTACTGAGAGAAAACTGCTGCAGAGTTAAAAATAAATGGGACTTTTTTTAAGAATAAGCAGCGTGCAGTAATCCTGATTCCACCTGAATGTCACAGTGGGTCGACAAGGAGGGAGGCTCTGACTGCCCTCTGGGCAAACAATTTTCAGGCTATCTATAAACATGCAGAATCTGCTGTGGAAAGCTTACAGGTTTTCTTCAATGTAAGAAGGGGGTGGACGATAATAGCAAAAAGGAGGACAGTGTCAACAGCATTAGGGGGAGAATATTATGCATTTAAATTATTTTGTCCAATGTTTAATTTCAAGAGCAGCCACTATTTTTTGCTAAAACCCATAGGCAAGCTTAGGTCACCACTTCTATTTGGCATGTCATTATTATTGGTTCCTCTCAGAGTTTTTAATGTTGAATGGGTTATGGGGTCAGCCACAAACCAGTCCAGTGAACAGACTGAATCCAGAGGTACTGGAGTCTTTGAAAGTGAGAGACAACACTCTGTACAGCCTGTGTAGTGAGGTCAAATATACAATAAAGGTTACAACTGTATTTGTATTACTCATGCAGAGTTGTGCTGGCTCTTCAGGAGGGTCTATAAGGCCTAGATAAGAAGGGCCAAATAATTTGTGTTTGCAACATCATGGCCGGCAGCTCAAAACTTAAACTAGCAGTGGCTAAACTGAATAATAATAATGGTCAACTGTGGAAGTTGAAAGTTGAAAGGCTATCCAAAGATGACTTATGGAAAGAGATTAAATCACTTGGAATGGTATAAGAAAATCAGACAAGTTAGGGCAACTATAAAACTAGCCACACATGGTTCGATTTTAGCATTCAATCGACGTTTTCCGATCAAAAAAAATTATCGATTGTAATAAAATCTATGTGCTGCCCACATAGTACAATCGATGATCAAATCGTCGATTGAAAAGTGATCGGACAGGTTGGAAAATTTTGCTCGGTTGGTCGATTTTTTTGGCTCGATTTTTGGCTCGAATTTTTTGGCAACTTTCCTTTAATTTGCGATTGAAATTAAATTGTAAGAGGAATTCAATTGGTGATTTTGGATTACTTCGATTAACTTTTCAGTCAAAATTTAACAATAATTGTACTCCCAATGTGGTGTACATTCAATTAAAATTGATGTCTGATTTTTTTGATCGAACTACAAAATCTATTCGAACCTCGATTGAACGCTAAATTGAACCATGTGTGGCTAGCTTAAGTATGTTAGTAAAAGATGATCAGATTATTCATATAAGGAATCAAGGACATGTGGTGTGCATTGCAAAGGTTATATGTGAGATCAATTCAAAAATTATGTGATAATTGACGACGAAGGAGAAAAGGCCAGAGTGTATATACCTTTATAAAATGAACATTGTGCCCATAAGTGAGCATAATAACTGCAATCATATTTGGCACAGATGCCTTGGTCACAGACACCAAGACACCCTGATCAAAATTCTTGAGTTTTGAGCTGCTGTGAAATATAAGTGTTATATTAAAGGTAACCATACATGCATCGATTTTCATGTGATCAATGAACAATCGTTCGCAACGTGGTGACACAAAAATTTACAAATGTTTGTTTGTTCAATCAATGTGCACTACTTTAGGTGCTCAATCCCTGGATCCCTGTTCTATCAACATTTTCTTGGAGGGTGCTCCAGATGGGCAGCGTTAAATTAAAATGAACAGAAAGAGATCAAGAGCAGACCACTTGACTTTGGACACAGCAATGTGTGGTCCTTTGAGTGTTCCAATGTCCCATTCTAGATACACAGTCACATGTCTAATGAAAAACAATTTAGAAGTATTTGAGAATTTGCAGGACTGTGGAAAGTCATGGAACATGTTAAATACAATAAATGTGTGTGTAAGTGACAATAGAAGGGGATTAACAGGGTACAAAACACAAAACTTAGGGATAGAGCATGAAAATGGAATGAGGTAGCTAACACGAGAACAGAATCCTCTTTGAGATGCTATGTGGGCTTTCTCAGAAACACTGGGGTGAAGCAGAAATTAGAGCTACAAAACACATTATACCCCAGAAGTTTTTGGTTGCAAGACATTTGCTCATTCCAGAAGAGAAATGCATCCAACCCCTGAATCAAGCAGTGAAAGGTATTCTCGTTGCATATGCTGACATTTCCAAAGCGTAGAGAATTCTAAGTCCAAAAATCAATAAGGTAAGATTCTGAACAGTGTAATGTTTGTTGAAAACCTAAGGAATGGTGTGAAGACTTCACTTGAACAAAGAGCTAAAAAAAAACAGTACCGAGCAGACAAATTGTACATTTCCAGAACAAAGCACACCATTCTGCAACTGAAAAAAATGATTGGAGTCACCTTTACAAAGCTTCTACCTGCAAAGAGACACCTGGAACTGGTAATAAATATTGGTTCATCAGAGTAAACCTTTCATTGTTGACAAAGGGTATTGGAACTAATGCCCAAAGTGTATGTGCTACACAGACACTAGGTCACACTGTTCATTATGTGTATATTCAAAAACTGTATACTTTATTTTCTTTAAAAATGTTATAACAATCAGTAATTAAGAATTAAAAATTGTAGTCGTAAGACATTGTATAATAGCCTGACCCTAAAAATATAAGGCTAAGTTTATAGCATTGAGCTCAGATGATGATGCACCCTGTTTTTAGAGCAGTAAAAACAGAAAAAAAGTAAAATATTCTCAGTTGGAAAAAAAATCCCCTGCAGTACCCAATTTCAGCAACAAAATTGTGTCACTAAAGAGCACACTTCAGGCAGAAGAGGAGGTAGAGAGGAAGATTCTGTACTGTTCGTCTCCCTTCTTGCTAGCTGTTAACTGAACGGGTGATGGTAGCTAGGCTGGCAGCTTCCATGTATGTCTCTTTGCTGTGCTGCTTCTATCAGCAGGGTAAAAACAGTACAGCACAGAGGAGGGATTTCGCCGTGGCCACATCTCTCATCTGACAGCTCGGGAGAGCTGGCCGGAAGCCAAGGTGTGACCACAGGGGTCGCGTATTTGGACCAGATAACGCAGGCATTATTTGCTCCCAATTTTGCTGGTGAAAAAGTGTGTCTAGACCAAAAAGACACATAAATCGCCTGTTTAATTTGTGGGTTGGAGTTGTGTGACATATTGGGTCATGGAAAGTAAAGATACAAATTAAACCCACTGTGGGTGGGTTTTCTTTACTGTAGTGGTGAAGTGTTCCATTAACCTAATATCTGATATCTTAATGATGAGTTCTTGACAAGCTGGGGGATGGGCCTCCCTCCATTTAGGTGCTATATGGCAACAAGCCTTAGAGCACTCTATGATTAATCCCACCTGGTTGCGTAAAACTGGATTTTATTACCACAAAGCGCAGGATTTATGCTCTTTTGGAAGGACATTGACAAAAAATTTGACCATCTCTAGTGATCTTCACTAGACCACATGGTGCAACAGTGTGAACTCAAAAATTGTTTCTGCTGAAGAAAACAAGTGTTGAGATATAAGGTCATGTCAGTTGACAATCACTTATTTATTTCATATCTAAAAAGCATAATGGCATGAAGTAAATGTACAATGTAATTCAATTGTGCATAGCTAAGAGGGTGACCAGGACAATATGATCCCTCCTCTACTACTAATTCACTGTCATAAGCAAGCCCCTGGTGGCTGAAAACATCACATTGATGTGCGGTTCAATTCAGTCTTACTTGACTGATTTACATTAATTGTGCTTAGATTGCTGGGAGCTAATATAAATCAAGAAAAAAACAGTAGCTAACCAGAGAGGTCATTGATAACTAAATGTTAGGAGCAAGATGTGGAAGCTTGCTTTCAGCTAGCAACTGCTACTAGTTGTCCAAATCTAGTTACTATTTTTTTTTAACTGACTTCTAAAACAAAAATAAAATTTGACCCTTTTCTAATTATTTCCTTGGTCATCAAAGGTCAGAATGACACTTTAGGTTTGTTTATTTTATCAATGCTTACCTGATGTGTCTCTTAAAATATAGGCTAATATATTAGCTCAAATTAGGGATGGACCCATTGATGATGTAATTTGCCACCCACTGCTGCTTACTGCTTTATTGCTATAGCTCTTCTACTGGCTGTAGAAACAGAAAATGTTGCAGTTCTTAATATTTCATTATCTAAAAATACTGCTGGGGACCCATTCACTTATGGATTATGCGAACTATCTGTTTCCAGTGATTTGGTGGAGATAGAAGGATTAGGAATGATTTATACTTGTATTTTTTCTACCCTTCACTGCCCCTTACCATACCCTCCTCTCCACTTTCCTATTCCTCATCACTCATTTCCTCTTCTTGTTCTGTGCAATTCCTATTCCACCTTTTGCTCACTATTCCTCACAACCTCTTCTGGTACTCCTCACTGTGCATTCCGTATTCCTCACTGTCTCCCCCTGTTCTCAGCTGTGTATTACCCGTCTTCTCCTAACTCATTCTTTACTCCACATTGCGCATACCCTAATATATATTTTTTACTAAAAAATGTTAGAATATGTTATGTAAGATATAGTGTTGTAGTGTATAAATATTATTGTGCTGAGATCAAAATGTGTCTATAAGACTTATTGTATGTTGACTCAGGTTTCAATGTAATTTTTAAACCCCTCTTATGCTGGCCATACACATGCCGATAAACGGCCGGATTTTAATCTGACCGACTGGCGTGCGCGCTCTCGCCGTCGGTCAGGTTAAAATCCGGCCGTTTATCGGCATGTGCCCACATGGGGCGACAGATCCCTGTCGCCCCACTTCTCGGCCGGCCAGAGATCCGACATGTCGGAAAATCTCTGGCCGATGGGAGCCGATGCCATAAGCAGCAATGAAGACGGCGTCTCCATCGCTGCTTATGGCCGGCACACAAAGGATGCCTGGCCGATTGTGGGGCCCCAGAATGCAATGGGAGGCTAACGTGATGACGTCATCACGTTAGCCTCCCGGAGCGATATCGGAGGGCGATATCGCTCCAGCTCGGCATGTGTATGGCCGGCATTACTGTCTGCGTAGTGTGGCAACATACAACATTTGGTACAAGAGTATTTCTACATAAAGGTAGCCATTCACGGGCAGGTACCAGCCTGATTTTTTGGCTGGCTGACCACTGTGCGAGTTCCCGCCAATTTAAAGTTGTAGGGTTATAAATATGGTACTTTCATTGTTTGTTTTTTGATTGCTGCCACCTGCCGTACTCTTTGTGTCTTTTTTCTTTACATTTGCCCTTTGTTACCTTTGTTTGATCATCATTTTCTTCCTCACATTTTGGTAATTTTTTCTCACAGCTTAGTAATCATTTTCTTCTTTTGTATCATTAAGAATTTGGGTCCTTGGATTAAAGAATTTAAGAACTAAATTAGTTTAAAAAGAACCACTGTTATTGTTTTTACAGTTCACTCTGCTTCCTATTATTTATTTCTGAGTGAAAGATTTTAAAGTTTCTGTCTTTCTTGTCGATGTGTCATTCCAATGCCCTTCTCTTCCTATATGTTTTCTGAGTGCAGTACATAATGGCAGTACCAACATTCATTCATTGGGAAATGAAGTCCACAACAGATACAATTGTAATGTTGTTTGTGAAGCCTAACCTTGGTAGACCATCAAATCCCGGAGTCTGTGCACTCTTCAAACGACAACAAATGTTTTAAACTAAAGTATTTGTACAATACAAAAGACTGCTAAGCTGTTTAATAGAAAAAAAAAGTTTAAGCTTATGCCTCATAACCTGTTTATTTCTTTCAGAATGTCACTATCTATCACAGTTTTTTGCAGATCAAACAGGACTGTATTTGTAAAAAAACTGATATTTTTCCACCCAAGAGGTGGAGTCCTTCATAGCAGTACAATTTTCATATTAACTTACATTAAAACAAGTTTTTTTGAGTTTGTAAATGAACTTTAATCTTCTGGTGAAGCCATTCCATTGTTGATTTGGATGTATGCTTTGGGTCGTTGTCGTGCTGAAAGATGAAGTTCTTCTGAAGTTCTCTTCATGTTCAGCTTTCTAGTAGAAGCCTGAAGGTTTTGTGCCAATATTGACTGGTATTTGGAACTCTTCATAATTATCTATCATAACTAAGGCCCCAGTTCCAGCTGAAGAAAAACAGCCCCAACACATGATGCTGCCACTGCCATGCTTCACTGTGGGTATGATGTTCTTTTGCTGATGTGCAGTATTGTGCAGTATAGAATAGTGGCAAGATGAAAGCCTTTACTAACAAAGAAAAACATGCAAAAAAACATCTAAAGTCTCCCAAAAGCATGTGGGAAAAGGTGTTATTGTCTGATGAAACCAAGGTTGAACTTTTTGGCCATAATTCCAAAAGATATGTTTGGCACAAGAAAATAATGCACATCACCAAGACAAGCCTTCATGTCCCTACCTAACAATAAGTATCGTTTCAGCACATGTCTTTTTTCCATAAATAAGTTCATAACTAAGTCAAAGTTTTTTAAATTAAAATTTCATCTAACATTTTTACTTAATTTATGCAAAAACTACATGTGCTAGGGCAATACTTTTTTGGGGGGGAGGGGGGTGTGACCGTGCAATTCGTCTGTATTGCAGGATAGTCATAGGGGTGTTTGGTTATGTTCCCACAACACTTCTCTACATCTTCAGCAGTTGTAATGTTCATAGCATGTTCAGGGGCTTTGCAATTTACTTCCAAATATTCTACTTGAAATTTTGCAACCACCTCATAAGAACTTTAGTGGAGAAGTAGAGGAGGCAATTAGGAGTATATTTATCAATAGATTGGAAATGTAAGCAGGGCAGGAAGTTATTAGTGATTTAAAATCAAAGCACAGAAGTTTAAATTGAATTCTCTAGACATTTGGCTATGTTCCCACTTGGGCGATCTGCTGCGATTACAGGAAGTGGGGGGGTGGGACAGGACATCTTGCCCCACCCCATCTGATCACGCCCCTAGAGAATGGATAGGCGTGGTTAAAACTCAATTGAGACACGTTTTTTTACCGCATCCATTTATGTTATGCCGACATGTCTATGTCTATGGCCGATTGCCCGCTAACAACCGCGGCCCGCGATTATAATCGCGGAAGACAGCGGGAGATTGCTTAAGTGGGGACAAGCCCTAAAGGAAAGCTCTTCATTCACAAATATGTGCCTATGTGTAAAGTAGCCTAAATACACCAATAAATATATCATACACATCGTAAAAAAAAGAATGCGTTCCTGAAGAAAAAGTAGCATAATGAGGAAAGCTCTTACCTTTGCAAAGTATTTATAACTTTGCAAACTCTCAAAATCAATCTTCTTATCCCAAATGGCCACCATGGATCAGTTAATAGATAACAAAACTATGCATGTGTGCATCTTAAGCTTCAACACACTTTAATATATATAATACATCTCAACACTGCTGAGAAACATTACCTACATCTATCAAGCTCCATCACTCAGACAGTAACAAATGTCTTTTTGATAGTCCACTGGTTACTTATATACTAAACTATAATGAAAATGTACGTACCAATCTGTTGTTGATGTTTCTATACTACGTAAATGAAAGTTTACAGAACCCTGAAAAAAAGAAACTAATTGATGGTCGCTCATTACTATGGTGTAAATTGTAAGATAGAGTAGGCTTTAGGCCAGCGTTTCTCAACCTTATTGGGGGTTGAACCACCAATTCACAGGGGGTTTGCTGCATTCACTGAATGGCCACAAGTGGCATGGTAAGTTATGAGAGTAACATCCCCTCCCCACGACATACATGATTGTGACGTTGCAGAGTGTCACTTCTCATATTTGGAATGATGTCACAGAGGTAGCAGATCTAAAAAGGTTGAGAACCACTGCTTAAGGTTATGTCTACCCCTAGCTTCAGTGGAGCTGCAAACATGCACATTAGTTATGTTTTTCTGATGCTTTTTTTATGTTTTCTAACACAAAGTTAATGTGCAAGGATTACGACTAACAAAGTCCTATGGCAAAGTGAACACAACACGAACTTGCAAATATAGCATCCTCTGCATTAGGGCATGTTTGCTGAATTTTTAACACTGAACACACTAAAATGCACAAATATTGGCTACCAAGCCGTGTTGAAAATTAAGCAACATGACACAAAGTGATGAAGCTTGAGTGTGTACTG
>CM070032.1:181219273-181242492 GCA_036250615.1 Ptychadena robeensis
TTTTTTTTTTTACAGGAAAGTCCCCTACACAGCATTGGGTGTTTGAAATAAACTGTGGTTCACTTTATCATAATTTACTTAATAGCAACAGGTTCAATGGCACTTCATCATACTTGACACTTTGGTAATCCAGACATTTAGCATCACAGAAAAGCAAGGGCTGTTTAAGACCTAAACATTTTCCTGCTCTTATATCTACAATCTTGTCAGATGAGAGGATATTATCCTATTTGATTTTAATGACTGTCAGCTCAATAAAGATGTTTTCTTAGATGATTAACTGATTTGAGGTACAGGCATTTTGGGGTCAGAGTAATATATGTCCAGAGTTTGATCTGTGATTTGTATTTCTCCTTAACGTCTATTCTCTAAATCAAATGAGATTTCCTCTACAATGTAGATTCATGGTTGTCCTGAAAATTGATGAACATAGCAACAGATGTTATATTTCAGACTGAGGAAATGCACTTGATAAATATTACATTTATGACTGCAAACTTGCCTCATGCTTTCAGCAGTGATTTATAAATTCAATTATTTGCAGGATAACATTTTGACATCTCCGCATTACTTAGAAAGTCACTGGGTGGTGATACGATTCATGTAATTGATACTGTACAAAGTGTGGAAATGTTTTTATTTTATTTTTATCAGAAGGGCAAAGTGGGAAAAAGTTTATAATTGTCTGTACACTTTGTGTGGATTACAGAATGCAGCAGATCCCATATCATGCCTTAGCTGAACATACAATGAGTCTTAAATAGTCTAAAATACGAAAATATTAGTATATACAAGATATAGTACTATATGAGATGCCTTTTCAATGTACATGCTGTACATTGTGGAGCACTATATGGCCAGTAAAGCTAATTACATGCTTGTTTCATGTAGCTTATTGTACATACAAAATGTGAAAACATGCATATAACTCAGCACTAGAGATTAGTCATAAGCAGTATAGGTAATATTCGTACATGCAAAATATTGCGCATTTTTCATCTAATGTTCGCAATAATTTCGAGAATTCAGCACTTGTACATGCACATATTGTGAACACAATGCACTGTAGTCATGTGCTAATGTAAAAAAAAAATCTTAAATTTTCGCAAATACGAAAATACAGCACTATATTCAAGATCTTTGCGAATTCTCAAAGTGCCGCATATTCACAATAAAAATTCACATTTGCGATCAACACTACTAGACATGGTCAACATTTCAACTAGCTGACTTGGTAAGTAAGATGCAAGATATTTTAACATAATATAATAACTAACATTTCTGGGCAGAAGGGGGTTGGTAACAAAAAATCATCATAAAAAATTAAATAGCTCTTCCACATAACATTCAAAGTCAAAATTTAAACTTTTATGAAAAAGCTACATGTGCTAGAACAATACTTTGTTAAAACATTTTTCCCACAACCCTTCTTTATGTTCCAACAATTTTGTTGTTCAGAGGCTTTGCAGTAAACTCACAAATAAACTAGTAGACATGTCCCTACCATCTCCACTCTGGACTATTCACATTTTTGTATAGTGCTAAAGTGCAATAACATTTATTTTAAAAGAGGCACCCAGTTGGCAGTTAACAACATGAGTATCAGCATACACAGATGTATGTTGTAATGCATTGATGAATTTCATTGATGGGTCTGTTGTAGTGCTTTGAAAGATCATTGAGAATAAATAACACAAAAAAAACAGTAGAAATGGGCCCTTGTATGACTGACAATTTGGCATTTTAAGGTGTTATTACAAACAATCGTTAAATTAATTTAAAATAAATATTGCATATTTTTTTGAGTCCACCAAATGTTTACAAAATTGTTTGGAACATGCACCTTTTTATCATACATTAGTATGACTACTAGTGATGGCAAAACAGTGGCCACGTCCGTTCGCAAACAAGAGAATCGG
Organism: Ptychadena robeensis; assembly: GCA_036250615.1. Lineage (NCBI taxonomy): Eukaryota > Metazoa > Chordata > Amphibia > Anura > Ptychadenidae > Ptychadena > Ptychadena robeensis. The sequence continues at coordinate 181,221,193 of CM070032.1, forward strand.
ATTTTTAGAAAAGTCAGACGTCCACCTGTTCACAGGTTACTTGAATTGGAAAAAACGTATGTGAGATAAATGATGTCACTTCTGGTACCTGAAACTCACAGTTCCTTGTTCCGATTACCGGACGTGACATCACTGACGTTACTTCAGGTTTTAAAGCCGATTTCTCGCTAGAGACTAGGGTCTCCAGTGAGAAAATTCTTCCCGGCCGGATCAGGCGCAGAAAGATCCGGCTGGAGGAAGAACTGTTTCCTAACATAGGATACAGCAGCAATGAATTGGCCAGCACTTTTGCCTGGTAACAGGTATGAATTAATGCAGACGGGTTGAAATTTCTATAAGCTTACTGTCCCCTTGTGTCTAATTAGCTATTGTGTTTTCTTGTTTTCCCAAACCACTTTTAAATTGATTATTAAAGATACCATTTGACTCAACGGTAGGCTGAAATAATTAAAATACATAGATATGTATATGTAAAATGCTCAGGAGCTAAAAATTGGGCAAATCCTGCACTTTTTAAAATGCAATTATGCATATTACATATACCAGAAAAAAGGTAAAGAAAAGGCATTATATTTGAAAAATAATAATAACAATTTTATAATAATAAGATATATTACTCAAAATTCTAGGTTAGTGATTTATGAAATTTAAAATAACCTAAAGAAACTTTATTTCCATGCATGAAACTCTCTAGTGCATTGTAGTGCCATATATAGATGCTCATTTTTCCCCTACAATAATGGTCAGCAGGGCTCCCGGTTGTAATTCACACAGCAGAGGGAAGATCTTCCTGCCAGCTCTCTGGTTTGTGTATGTAAGCCATGCATCTCGAGACCCTAAAATCAGCAGCAGAGGAAGACCTTTCCTCTGAAATGTGTATCTAATCCGGACTCAAACTACCCAACTCACATACACAAGCTTTGCTGGTGGGGACCAAAAGGTGGGGAAGCTGTAACAGCCTCTTGCAGCTTCCTACCTCCCTCATTGCTGGTCGGAACATGTAGTGCCTAACTACAGAGTGGAAGTTACCTGCAGGTATTTTTCGGGGGTTAGATCCTCCACTGTATTGGGGTTCTTCTTATACAAGGGAGCTAATGGTCCCAAAAATATGATATATATATAATTTGTTTACCTTTTTGAAGTAGACTTTTATGCTAGACATGATTTGCTGCTGCATCTGGGAAAATTTACTTTTATTAAATTGAACCAATCCATTGGTCCCATAGGGTCCTACCAATATTTAGTTCATGTTTTCCTTTTGATTATCTGCTGTTACATAGTTAGCACTTTCCTTAGCTTTTTTATGAAAATACCAGTTGCAGATTTAATCCCTGATTGCTTTCACTTTAAAATACATAATTTATAAACAGCTTGCCATTTGCATTAAACCTGGTTTATTAAATTACGCAGTATATTTGAGTGCAGCTCTCAAAGCTTGCTTGCATTCTAATACAGACCTGAGCCATCAAAAGGCATATGCACATGATGTGAAGTTATCATTTAATGTGTGTCTCTCAGGAACACTCCAGCTCAGGTTTATGTATGAGCAATTGATGACTAAATGCTTCTAGTTGGGAGAAAAATGAGCATTAAAGAAAACTGCTTCTTAAATACTTGAATGGCTAAGAACATAAAAAGAGTATTCACAATAGTAGGAAATATGGACAGTATAGCATATTGTTATGGGATTTATAAAGATAAATGTTGTGTAACAAAAGGAAATTGTACCCCTTTGTACTGTATCAAGATTCCAATCTTTTCTGTATTTGTTATAGTTTTACATATAACTACAAGGCCTTTAAGTTAAACTTCAGAATAAGGATTTGTAATAGCGTGTCTGCATTATAATAGTTATTGTTCAGTTTTACAGGTTCTATTCTTTCATCCCAATGCAAGCCTCTAGTTAAAGAGACAGTGTGTTCTTGGGGCAATAGTGATTTGCACATATTTATTTTGTATGTTTCCTGCTTGCTTTTTCATAAATCTCTAATGTTATGAAATGTGAAGTTTTGTATATCGGCCTCTACTAGAGAAACTGCTACAGTGACTGTAACTAAGTGCTTAAAGTTACTGCACCTAAAATGGACGTTTTGATTCAAAGTCACTCTAAAATCCTATAAAACTACACTTACCTGCTGTGCTCTTGTCTGTGGCAGCCAACATGTTTAATATTCTAAATATGCTAGTCTTCAGGGGTAAGGAACTGTCGTACTGCATATGGCCACTGGCGGACAAAATAGTTTTCAGTGGAGAAAACATATCTATTTCCCAACTGTCTTTGAGGAAGAGGAGCTGACATTTTGGGGAACAGAAGGACATCAGAATTATCCCACTACACTACACTTATATTTTTTTTATCCTTTTTTACAGATAATCACAAGAACAGGGGGTTTTCCAGCTAAGAACATGAGGTGAGTTTTAGATGCATTTTAACCATTTGGCTTATTTGCTTAAAGAAAGAAAGAAACAAAAAAGTATATAACCATACCCACTGAATTATCTACTGCTAAGGCAGTACAATCATGATGTTAATTGGGACAGCTTGTTACTGGTAGGTGTGGTTTTGCCTTGCTTTTTGCCACATCTGTGATATCCACACCTACCAATCAGGGCTATTTCTCCTGCTTTACGGAACATGCAGCTGGTCCCCGGTAGTGATGGCCGAACCTCGGCCATGTTCGTCCGTGGACGGGCGGAGCGGACTTTTAAAAAAGTCCGCCGTCCGCCCGTTCGCGGATAGATTCAAATTCCCCGCTGCTAGGCGGGGAATTAGAATCGGAAAACCCGGATGTGACGTCAGTGACGTCACATCCGGCACCTGGAACGCATAGTTCCTGGTGTGCTTACCGGATGTGATGTCACTGACGTCACATCCGGGTGTTTGAGCCGGCTTTCCACTGAAAGACCAGGTTCTCTACCCGGTCTTCAGTGGAAACATTCTTCCTGCGGCGGGATCTCGCTGCGTATGATCCCACCGGAGGAAGAATAGAGGGCTCCTTCACGCCGGTGGACAGGGCGGGTCGAACACCCGTACTGTCCGCCGGCGGGAAGGAGGGCGAACATGCTTGCCCGGGTGCCCTACCCTGCACTCATTCGACAACCTCCCCAACATTGGTGGCCTTCCTACCGTCCTGATCTGAGAAGCTAGCTGCAGTGGTGGGGGCTGTGGGGGTTGTGGAGGTGTGTTGAGGGGTGAGAAGAGGAGTTTATAGAATTTGTTTATTTTCTTCTTCTCCAATAGAAGCCCCCCACAGGCTCTAGGAAAGGCACTGCTACCAATCGCAGTACTGTGAACAGAGTGGAAAGGACATTTGCAGTGCCATAGACAAGATAGTACCTTTCTCACATATATTGACTGTGTTGGTTTACATGAATGCATGCTAATATAGCCAACACAGCCGAGGTTAAAGACACTCCAATGACAATATGTGCGTGTTATAGCCTTATTGTAGGGTTAAGGTCCACATTAAGAAGGAAAGATACAACCTTATTAGCTGCGTACAATCTGTATGGGTTTTTATGAGTTAAGCTTGGCATACACGGTCCAATTCCTGCACGATCCGAGCCCCGATCGGATGGCGTGCACGCTCCCGCATCCCTTAAGGATCGGGTCGTGCAGGAATTGGAGGCTGCAACTGATAGGGATCGGACTGATATCAGCCGTCCTGTCGGATCGCACAGAAATCCAAGGGGACGGATAATTTTAGTCCGATCCCCTTAGTTCAGCTGGGGGCGGCTGCCCCCATCACGCTGCCTGCTACTGCATAGGATCGGACAAGGAATAGACGGTACATCGTACCGTCTATTCCCAGCTTTAGCCATTCCATTGACAAAGAAGAGCAGTAAAACAGGAAACAGAAGCCACTGATAAACATATATCCCTAGAGATGTGCTATACTCATAGGGCTTGTGTCAACTTCTGCATCCACAGTGGGGGGAAAAACACAGAGAGGACACTTCCAATTCTAATGAGTGGGATACTCTGCCTTTTCTAAACGGCGCATCTGCTGTGCTGTTTTGAAGCTGTGGACTGCGTGCTGTGTCGCTGGAGACACGGAAAAATAGCACCTGCAGCTGTTCAGGCGCTGATTTTCCATTAGCACACCCTAAGCCATGGGGAAACTGCCTGGGTAATGTGGCTGGGCGCACCTTGATTCACACCTATGTCTAGCTCAGGGAATCTGCAATGGACACATGGCCTTACTTTGTTATTTCCTGATTTTTATTACATCAATATGACTCTCAAAGAAAGAAAAAGAATTCTGCTGCATTTGATTGGGTAGTTTTTTTATTCCATTGTTTTATGTATTTGATTATTTAAAATTTTTAACACCAAATGGATTTCAAAGTTTGATTGTTCAATTGAATTGCCTACTTGAGGTTAAACCACAAATACGCAGTTTGCTCCACATGTTAGCCATAAGGGATATTGTTATCTCTAGTCCCTTTGTCTGATAATATCTATTAAGCTGTTATGCTTACAAGGATGACTTTTTTGCTCTTTAGGTAAGCAATTAGCCTTGGCTGACCTTAGCACAGGTAATTTAGGCCTAGTTAATGAGCCAGGTGTAAGTCTATTAGTTACAGCTAAATATATGTGTTAACTATTAAGCTCTCCAAATTTGGCCATTTATTCTACTGAAGGTTATTTCTTAAAATATTTGCATATGCATTAAGATATATTTGGAGAATATTATTTTTAATAATTAAAAGCTTACTCTAAAATAAAAATGATTTTTCACCTTAGAGTGTTTTCCTTCTGTCTAACTGATAACTAGAATCCACTTTAACTGTAAATATGTGTTAATTGGCAAATCATGATAATTACATTTTATAGTATTTAATGTTTTAGTGTGTCTGTGGAGAGGGAGTTGCAAGAATGCAGACAGGAGTTTTCGTGTACTACAATCTGGTCTAGATGAAGCCAATAAATTAGTCTGCAGACTCAGTAATCCATTGAAGTTATCAATTATGCATCAAGCATTCAACAAAAACCATGGCCATTCAGACTAGGTGCAATTAGAAAGTAAAAGACATTCAAGATAGAAGCTTTGCAATGAAGATGATTCTACTCTTCCTAAACAGTTCCAATGGATGCCATACCAAGGAGGCAACACGTCTTTGTCTATGCAAATTGCAGTGCCAGTGTGTAATTACTCACAAATGTAACTTTTAAAACATATTTGCCGCCTATTTCCCTCAAACACTTTTAGCAGTTTACTTATTCTTAGCATACAATGAACTACTATTTGAAAAAAGACATGGATGACTATGAAAAGTTTTTGTGTACAGAGTACAATTCTAGCCAGACATGACTCCCACTCATTTTGTCATTGCTGTGCAGGGACAGTGAATTGGACCAACATGAGCTTTGATGTTGCCACATGTTGTCACCACAGTAGGATCTCCCAATCAATGCCAGGTTTTCATGTCCACCTTCTGCTGGCATGGGGCAGGGGCTTGTCTACAGGTTAAAAGTGCAGCAGAGATTGGGGGATTGACACCTGAGCTGCATTGACACAGGGTCAGGGCCTCACAACATGCTCCAAAAACAATTGGATATAAATAATTGAAACACAAAAAAAAAGTCAAATTGTTTTACAATCAATCAAAATTTTCCATCCTTACTGATGAGATTCACTTAAGCACCCCCTAAGAAAGCAGGGGGCTGTGAAGCACGTTGGGTGATTGCTTCAGTTACTCATGTGCTATAAAGATGATGCTCATGTGTTCCGAATGAGACATCTTGTGTATGCCAATATCCCCTACTCCCTTTTTGGGAAAATTTGTGAAAAAAACAAAAAATTTTCCAGTTTTCTATGGCGATTATTTATATATCCATATAGACTACATCTCTACCCTGTGTCAGAAGTTGGATCCGCTACTGTGCAATGTAGTTGTAGAAGAGGATGCTTGACAATCAGGATTTACTGGATTACAGGTAAGGTATTTTTATTTTTACAGATTATGCTTATAATAGGGTGTTTGACTATGAAGGACATAGAGTACAATGGGTAAGAATATGGCTTTATTTAACTTTAGTGTCAGTGGACGACCAATTTAGCCATTCTTGGTTAACTACATTATCAACCTGAATGTAGTGCTATATGAACTATAAGACTTGAAAAAAAGATGGGGGGTGTGGCTATGCTTCAAGGGTTAATCAAACATATTCTGTACCACATCCATCAATTTTATAGGCAAAAGACCACAAGGAGAAAATTCCCTTGGATTTCTCAACTGACACTATGCTGAGACCTGGTGGGGACTATTACAGTACAAACATCAGCCAATTATGAATAAGATAAAAAAAAACAATTGTAAAGTACATATCACAATCAGACTACCTTTGAAGGAGTGCAGCAATCCCAGATGGTACTGGGATGCCATACGACATTGGTGTCTTCAGGTAGTCCATGGGTTACCAAGACCCCACGGTGATTGTGATATGTACTTTGCCATTTTTAATAATTTGGTGATTCTTTTACTTATTCATAATTTTGTCTAGAAGACTTAAGCTACCCATACATGTATGGATAGTCGCGTGTTCCGCCAGCAAGCGATCACAGCATGGTAACGTCACAATGCTACTCTTGCCACCGCCAAACCTACGAGAATCTCGATGGATACTTTTAAGGGTGGGGCTTAGGTGAACTTTACATTGAAAAACTATAAATTAGACCTCCTCCACATGATTAACCAATGAAAGAAAAAGCAGCTGACTGATTACTCTATTCTCTCCTCCTTTCCTCATGCTGTTTTCAATTACAGCACAACTGATTGGCTCCTTGTGTTGATTCTCCTTCCCCTCAGTTTAAACTCTCTTTCAGAGATGTAATGACAGGTTAATACCAAGGTAAAATCATTACTCATAAATGAATCCTATGTTAAGGTACCCATACACGTTGCGATTTTTCGGGGACCGATGCGATATTCGATTTCGACGCCCGATTTTTGCTTTAGTGCTATTTGTAAAAGTCGGTCGGATGCCCGACTTTTCAGCCCCGACTATTCACAGCCCTACCGACCGATCGGCTGGTTGGATTGGGAATCTTTTAAAAGTGTCCGACTTACCGAAAATTACAGGCATCCTCATTCGGGACCCGACCGACTTTTCGGACGATTTTTCTAAAAACAGCATCGGTCGGACTACATTTGCATGTTAGGAATCCCGAACGATCGGCCTACCCGACCGACCGGATCGGTCGGAAGGGCTAAAATCGCACGAAAAATCGCAACGTGTATGGATACCTTAAGGATGTAATAATGTTTACAGATTTGCATACATTTGTAGATCTTACGTCCGTCTACATTTTTGCTTTGAATACAGGCTGAAAATATTAAATCAGTAGGACGATTAATTCCAATATTTGTTATTAGCATGGACTCAATTAAAAACCACCCTAAATGACAATGCACTTTGGCAAATAAGCGTCCAATGATAAGTGTCATTTATGTTTATGGAAATGAGATAACTCATTTAGCATCCTACTGACTTCATATTTTACATCTGATTAATTTCCAGTAATGTTTAATTAGAATACAAATCACTTTAGACTAATAAAAAAAATCAATAACAGATACCCCCACAGCTATCTGAATTGTTTGATGAAGCATTTGATTACTTTAATTACTTCACTTCATCCTAAATATATAAGACTGGACACCTTGCACATATTTAACAGTATGGAAAAGTTAATTAAATGTAAAATGACCCATTCTCTATTGTACTAAACAGATGTTTAAATCGGAAATGAAAAATGGCTTGATCCATCCAAAGGATTTGAGAGCACAAAATAAATTACGGCCAATTGAGTGAACTTTTCTGATGTGTAAATTGAATCATTCCTACACACTAGGGTTTCATAATTAAAAAGCACTTTTCACTGTGGGAAATTTTTACTGAATTTCATATTAAAAGAAAAAACAAACCATCAATCAGGAGGAGGTAGAGTTTCTCAAAGAGCTCAACCCATTAAACTTGAAGAATACAGGCAAATGGTGACTGATTTGCTTCAAGAAACTGTAAATCTTTTAAGACTTAGTCCTGTACAAACATTAATGAGCAGATTGCTTATGTGATATTTTGCTCTGAAACTGTTTGTAGACTTGTCAGAAGAAGGCATTTCTAAATTAGAGAAAAGGGGAGTTAAGTGAAATAATAGAAAGGATTTAAAATGCTTTAAATACCTATTCTGATTCCAAGACATCTTTTAAAGCATGGGGTGTCAAACTTTGGACCAGGGGCCAAATCTAGCCCTCATTGTAAACATAATTGGCCTGCAAGATTTTTTTTAACATTTTTTTTTCAGAAATGAATAGCAAAGATGTGTCTTTTTTACATTTGATGTCATATTGTGTATATCCACTCTTTTTTTTTAGCATCAAGGGAGAATTTCCCAATGACAAATGACATAACAACAAATAGCAGGGGTTTACATTTCCATATATTCAATATTTAACTACCCTGGTGCATCCATTGCATATTGTTTTTGATGCAAAAAATTATTTAAAAAAATGTAATTAAATATTTTGCAACCCCCCTCACACATTAATGATGACAGTGGGGATGTGAAGACTTCGGACATCTATGCCTGTTGAGACATAGGCATAGACACCCACATCCCAGATGACAGTGATGTTGTTGGGGACATGGGGCTGCCTGTGTTCATGTCTGTACTTTCTAGCAGGCATAGGCATGGCAGGAGCCAGGAACCATCCAAGAAGAAGCCATCGGTGAACAACATCGCTGGAAGATGGAGCTTGAATTAAGGGAACAGGTAAGCTACCCCGTGTGTGGCTCTGGGTTACCACTTTTGGTAGAGAAAATTTTATATGAGCCATATTCAGGAATAGTGGTGATTGAATATATATCGGTGATTCGAGAATTAACAAAGATTTCGAATATAGTGATATATCATCATAAACACAAATATTTGAGTGTTTTTTTACATCAGTACATAACTACAGTGCATTGTGTTAGCCATATGTGCATATACAAGTGTTGATTTGCACAATGAATGTAACCTGTGGAAAGTGCCATGCATTGTGTTTGCAATATATACATGTACATTAGAGATGGTCAAATTCTTCGACTACGGTAGCTAACTTTATGAGCTGATTGCAAAGCCTTTGAAAATTATATTGTCACCAAAATTGCTAGAGATGTAGAAAAGGATTGTGGGTATTACAAATTTTAGATTTTCAACATTTTTACTTGACTTTGAACTTAATTTATGCAAAAACAATTTGTGTTAGAGCAATACTTTTTTTGTAGTGTTTAGTGTTTTTTGTAAGACCCTTCATCTATGCAAGTTTGGTGATGGTACCATGCTCAGAGGCTTTACAATTAACTCGAAATCATTGAAATGTGCCGATTTGCACAATGAAGGTAATAATGACTGGTCACGAATTCTTAAATGTATTGGTTTATTGAGAATTAGCCCAAAAATATATTTTTCAAAACATAAACATTTTGATTTTACATAAATGTATATGCACATAATGAATAGAATGATAAATAGAACTGAAAGACAAGAGAGCTACAGAAAAGAGTCTATAAAACATCAACTAATAAGTACTTCTCTATAGTAAGACTGCGTAGCAGAGTTGAAGCATCAACAATATGTAATGGTGTGTTATTTGTTCTCTATGTATATTTATTTGATTTATAAGTGTTAAGTGAAGAACACATTACCATTAAGTATTGTATGTTATACATTTATGTACAACATTGAAAAAGGAAAACTTTCGTAAAGAAAAAATTCTATTCATTTCACAATTTCAATGGATGAAGAACAAAGTCACCTATAGAATGATGGGGGAGGTCTTGATTTGCAATTAAGACCTTCAATTACTACACCAGTTAATCTTACCATGTGTGAGATAATGGATATTTCTTCTTCACCTAGCAGCAATGTTACATCATAAATCAGGCCACAAATTTAAAGGTAAATCAATATGATATTAACTGCTTAGTAAATGTGAGCAAAGGTAATCAGTTTGATGAGCCAATGTTTTCAAAGCAATTTATAAGAAAACAAATATATGGTAGTATCAATCATTTTGTGTTGATTGTTTGCATGAAAGGCCAGGACAAAGTCAGAGCTAACATGGTATGAGACCCTCATGGTTAGGGAGCATGTTTTTTTGTCCATTTGTCCAAAGGTTACAGATGATCCCAGGGTTACATATGAGAAAGGAAAGATTAAATTTGCATGTAAGTCAGAACAGGATCATTATTATATTAAATGCATTTTGGACAAATAGTTGTCTGAACATATTATTATAAATATATATAATTATAGATGGTCATATTTTTTCTAATAGCTTTCTTTGTGAACTGATTGCTAAGCTCAATGTAATATTATGACAACAATTGCTGGAGATGTAGGGAAGGGTTGGGGAAACATCTCGAAAACAAAGAGTATTGTTCTAGCATATGTAAGCTTTTTATTGTTTGTAGGTACCTGGAAAAAAGAGCTCAGGAGGAGACTTTGAACTTTACTGAAAAAACTATGGGTTGCTAGAGCTATACTTTTTTGTAGTATACCCTGGCCCACTGTTTACATATCATGTTCAGGGGCTTTGCAATTATATTTTCACATATTCAACCAAATTGAAGCATAAGTATATTTTGCATGATTTAAGTTCAAATTTGTGTTAGAGCATTTTTTTTTAGTATACCCTTTACTTTACATTCTAATATGTATATTAGAATGTAAAGTTTTGTAAAGTTTTGGTTTGCAACAGATGTTTCAGCTAGGAGTTTCCCTTTTTATTTAAACATTATCCCTGAGACAGAAAGTTATAGGAAAAAAAAGTTTGAGTTGATGCCACAGATAGAGGAGAGTAAACTCTCCAATACGGAGACTTGTTTACCTGATCACATCCCTCACTTGTAGAGATGAAAATTGTACAGAAAGAAAACATAGGTACAAAAAATGTCCACTTTTTAAAATCATGCAATTGATTGGACTTTACTGGCTTCTTTTATCCTGCCAAATGGTTAATTATGGTTTCAACAATACATGGTTATAGCAACTTGATGAAATGCTGTCATGGCCTTTAATATATTTCAATATTTATGCAACCTAAAAACTTGTATGTGTATTGATTCCCATTAAAACTTCTAATTTAAACCACTTGAATATTATTAATAGTAATGCACTTACTGTTTTCTGTATTTAACTGTAGATTGGTATATTCCCAGTTGCAAAATACAACATAATAACTAAGTGGTCTAGAAAAATCAATGATTTTATTACAACACGCTTTGAAAATTCAATATTCATTTTTTATTTAATACAATTTGGTTTACTTGAGTACATCCACTACATGTGTATTCTCGTGTATTAGAAATGACTGCTTAAATATTTTCAACCAGTACCCAAATCTCTTATTGTATCATTGCTATAATTTCAGCTTTGTTAATTCTTTCACGGCATGAATGAATGCACCAGCTTAAGAGCTTGCCTTTTGTAAATGTTATTTCATTTTAATGAATCCTCACTGCAAGGTAATATTTTAACCCTCAGCACATTAGATGTAGAATCTAATATTACTGCCTTAAATAGAAATGAATATTGGCCTCTTCGTGTCTCAAATAAATGGAATTGATTTGTAGCGTAAATGGTAATTGATGGTATATTGGTTTATATTCTGCTTTGTGTACTAGTTATAGCATTTATTGAACAGAATCAGAATAGTTATAATCAAACCAGCTGAATAAACATAAATAAACTGAATCAACTTTGTGCTATAGTTAAATTGATTCATGACTCATTGTCATTGACTTCCTTGTCCTTACAATTCTGTGGAAGACTGTACCAGCATTCCAATTAATTTAGTTCAGCATGTTTCAGCAGCTTGCCATACCAGTGATATAAGTGGATATCTTGCAGGGGCTATGCAGCAATGATAGCTGGTATTCAACCATTGAATGGCATGTAAAGCCTAACAAGGAACCTCGTATATTTGGTTCATTGGGTCTTTTAAGTATACCATTAAATGTTTTTGTTTCTGATTATTTAAATACCTAGGAATATTGTAAGTTGATATTTGCCTTTACCCTCTTTGGGTGCAGCAAAACTCCTCCGTTGTATGTCAAGAAGAGGTTGTCTTGCTCCTTCCTATGTGCAGTAAGCGCTGTCACTCTTCTACAGAAAGAGTATTACTGGTAAGACATTTAAATATGCTTCCTATCACAACAAGCTGTGGCATGCACCCCTTCTTTTAGTGCACAGTTCTCCAACGTACAATAAAGAGCATTCAGAAGGTGTGCTCTGGTGCCATTGACTATAGTGGCACCAGCCATGCACTGCAAGGAAGATGTTAGTTTCTTCATGGATTTAAAACCATCCTTAGACTTAGTGATTTTTAAAATGAATCATTTATGAATCCTGTCATAACTTCAGATTATGATACGCTTATTTATGGTCGTTTTTTTTATCATACCACAGCTAAATACAGGATTGGATGTAGACAAGCTCTCTAATGATCTTTATTGCCTTTTCCACTAACTAAATTATTCAGAGACTGTTGGAAATATTTATTTCCACTACTCAACCACAATTTCCTAAATGAGATGCATTGTGCTTTTTAGCATACCCTTTACTCTGGCTGGCACTTTACGTTGATATTCATAATTTATCTTTTGGAAAAATTATGAATTAAATGTTTCATTGATGTTTACAATTTGAACTGTGTACTATTTGTGTAAATTTTTTCATGTAAGACAAGATTTAAATGTCTGCTCTACAGCACTGTGTTGGTTGACAGATTTCAAACCAGAAAATGAAATAGAAGTGTGACACAAGCACATCATTGACCTTGTTTGCTTGAAACTATGTAAAAGGTGCCCATAAATGGCCTAATCCTGCCCTCGATATAATGACCCATAATGGAAAATCTCCCAGGACCGGTTATTTTGTCTTTTCCTGAGACAGAGTTAAGGAAGACTAAATGCAAAGACACCTGCAAACTAGACCTGCAAACCCACCTTGAAGCAGGTCAAATCTAGGTCAGAAGGAGGTTTCATTAATTGTGCATTTACTCTGTACATTCGCAAGCATCTTAAATTTACATCAAACTAAAATAAAGGCTAAAGACTACAAAATGCCTAACACATGTTGCCACAGACTCTTTAAATGTTTTTGTTCGGCTTGTTGCCTTCAAAATCCTCTTTTGTATTACAGTTCACTTTGTATTCCCAATATGTAATACAGTGCATCAGAATGTATTCACAGCACATCACTTTGTCCACATTTTGTTATCTTACAGCCTTATTCCAAATGGATTACATTCATTATTTTCCTCAGAACACTACACACAACACCCCATAATAACAATGTGAAAAAACCTCTCAAGCCCATCCCGTTGGATGCAAAGTGTCATTGCACAGCCATTTTAACCTCCCTAGCTCTCAGCCCATACTGTGCCATTACGGGCGATAACAGCAGAGCACATTTATTAACTGATATCTGAAATTTTTATAATTTATATAAAAATGTGGCCTAGGAAATGAACATCTTGCTAAATAAATACAGATTAGCCTGAAGAAGGGATCTGCGATATCTGGAAATCTTGCTTCTAATGACTTAAGCGGTATCACTTGTATCAACGGTACAACTCCAAACTCTATCTATATTTATCGATGGCTAACACTACGAGAAACCAGTTATTAGAGTTTTTGGTACTGTTAAAAGATTCTTTTCACTTAGTTGCTGTAATATCTCTTTTTTTATATGGCTCCTGTTGTACATGCACATTTGGGATTGCAGGTAAAAGTTTTTTTTATTTTCAGCTTTTTTATTTTATGAATGATATATGTGTGTAAATGTACATGGTGTTATTGTTAAGGTTAGTTCCTTCATAGAATTGTGCTTGTGTTGAAATGCGTAAAAACAATAATCATAAATAAAAAACATAAAAAGGTTTCGTGTTCAATAATCATGAAATATTTGCATTATCTGCTGGGTCCAGTATTAGCCCAGGTTTCTGGGTTTACCTATGTAAAGGTCATTTGTTACATTCACTTTACATAAAAAATAAAAGGTTTTAGGCTGCGTCTACATGACAGAAAACTGTGCGGTTTTCCTGCACGTAGACCATGGGGAAAACCGCGCAGTGCAGCCGCCCCCTGTAATCCCCTATGGGGAATGACGTGCCAGTCTGTACTGGTGTGTCATGCCTGCAGTTTGGCAATACTCCGTGGGGAGCGGATTCACAACGCACGCCCGGGCATGGGGGATGCGGGGGTGTCCCGTGGCCGCACACAAACTGCGCCTCATGGGTTAGAAGCAGCACGGCAATACCGCATCCTAAACAGCAGCCAAACAGCAGGCACTTTGGGTACGCACACGCCGTCGTGCCCCTTATGTCCCCCCGCGTTTGCAGGGGTGCTGTTGTGTAGAATCAGCCTTAGGGAGGCTGCATCTCAGCAGTTTGACTAAAATCGTTACCATGTGCAGCAGTTGCACACACTGTACAGGTTGGAGGAAGCTGTGTATTGTCATACAACTGTGAACATGTTTAAAATGGTATTAAACAGTATGTGTAAGATCTCCAGTGTGTTGAAATATGGTTGGGTTAGTTTGACAGACATAGCTTCTCACAAATATCATTAAGATAACCTAGACATAAGTCTATGTAAAATGTAAAAATGCCCAAAGCCTTTTTAGGGTTGCACCGTTGTAAACCAGGCTGAACACAGTACCAAGGCACAATATCACATTACAAATACAAAGGAAGGTGAATTCATGTAAGATGATCAAGGTTCACAAATATTTTTTTGTAATCTTGTAATTACCTAACCAAACTTAAATTACATGTAGTAAATCTTTTTACAAAGCCAAAAACGTTCTGGCTCATATAGCTCTAACTCATAGCTGTCTATTAAAAGAAACTGATCATCTTGCCCATATTTCTTTTTCTACTGGTGGAGGAGAGTTACCTGTTCTGTTCTACCTGTTCTGACTGTCCTGTCCATTACAATCTGCATCCATTGATACTGGAATAAGGACATATGATTTGATAGTTTTAGGGTCTTTTTAGACTAATTGCCCAATGATCTTCTCTGACAACACTAAAGCTAGCTATACACGTATCAATTCTGCAGTCAATTGCTAAACGATGATGTTGGCCGAACATCGGCCAGGTCTGTCCACAAACAGGCGGTTCGGACTTTTAAATAAGTCCGCTGTCCGCCTGTTCGCGGACAGATTCAAATTCCTCGCCTCTAGGAGAGGAGTTTGAATCGGCAAAACCGGATGTGATGTCAACCAGTTCCTGGTTAGGGAGCCGGATTTGATGTCACTGATGTCACTTACTGTTCCCGAGCCGGTTTTTCACTAGGAGACCGGCCTTATGCCCGGTCTTCTAGTGAAAAGATTCTTCCTCTGGCACGATCTCACAGGTTCTGATCCTGCCGGAGGAAGAATAGAGATCTTCTCCTCGCCGGCGAACGGGGCGGGTTGAACACCCGTACTGCTCGCCAGCAAGAAGGAGGGCGAACATTCATGTTCGCCGCCGAACCATCACTACTAAACGATCGTTTGGTGTGCAGGATTTCGGCAATCATTTGTCAAACGATCTCTCCGGAATCCAATGCGCCCACCTTCACCTATTGACCCAAACAGGTCGAAATCAAACAAAAAAAGGATCCAACAAGGATCCAACAATCAGTATTTTCCTGTTCGATCCCCATTACGTTGGATGGAGATCAAGGGTCAAAGTATCGGCCAGGGATTGATTCCCCAAGGTGGTGCGCATTGATTCCACAAACGATCGGCGTTGTGATGTAACCACGTTACGATCGATCGTTCAATGATCGAAGGGGAATCTATACGTGTACGGCAAGCTTAAGGCTTTACAAAGCTTTTTTTTCTTATCTTTATTAGTACTGTAAGATGCTTTATTACCCTAAGGATTTTTTTTTTATTCACTTTATTAACACTAGGCTATTAACTGCTATTTTATTTATTTAGTTAGTTTAGCTAGTCTCTATTAGAAGGGGCCATTTCTGATCATTTTCACAGTATAATTTTAATAGTAGCTTGCAAGCCAAAATAAATGTGGACACCCCTGTATTTCATAGTACATATAACATTTTTTAATGTTTTCTCTTTTTTTTAAGAAGAGTTCAGCTTTAACTGTTGCAACTACATCAACGACTGCTTCATGCAATAGGAATGAATGTGGAAATTTTTATCATTTGGAATGCACATTGTGAAGTGTATGTTGCAAATATAATATGAAATTCACCAAATTTGCCATACTTGCTTGATCCATGTAAAGATTTGCTCACTTCTCTTAGTGGCCTATTCAGACAAAATCTTTCTATGAATCCATAAACTCCACAGCATTTGAAAAGGGGTTAATGAGCCATCAACATTCATTCTATACTATGTACTGGAAGCTTTGCAAGTTAATCAATCACATCTAAAAAAAACTGGCACTTGCCATCCAGTTTTAAATTGCCTAGAACTAAACCATGTTTATAAAATTACCTACTTAATATTTTGTATCCAAGTCATAAAGCGCTTTAGGAAAGCAGGAGGATTTACTATTAACTCTTTCAGAGAGCTGTAAAGTTGCATTCACCATCACACGAGCAAACTGTATATGTCATTTAAAGTGATCACTCAATGTTATAGGTATAATGTTTGTTTTAGTGTACTAGAAATCACTGATTGATTTTCATGTAAATAACCTAAATAAATAATGTGTTGGTCGAATTACAAAATAAATAATGAACACAAACTCCCAAGCGGATGTATTTTTGTGCTTCTGAAATGTATTTCTACAATACAAACTGTTCCAGACCTTGTTATTTAGCACATAATATCAATCCATCTATTCAATATTCATTACCCAAAGTTGAAATTGACATGTTGTATTTTGAGCATCATATGCTGAAGATGCCACAAGTCTATAAAGAATTTAACAAAATTATTTATTCATTCTTTTTCCAGTATAAACAGAACTATATTTAGTGTTATAATGCCAACATATTGGATTTCTACCCTGGAGAACTTATTATGTATTTTAATACCTCGGGCTACAAAACATACAGTAAAATGTCTTTTAAAGGTTACCAAGTTTAAGAAAAATCCTCACTGTTCCAATTCAGGCCAAAAAAGACGAGAATCTGTTGCAGAGATAGAGAAATAATTACCTATATTGAATTACAACTTGTATTATAACTTTTTAAGGCAAGTTAACTATCACTTTTTTATTAGTATTTAGGTAAAAGCTGATTATACGTCAGTCCAGCCATAACTCTAAGCCTTCTTTTACACTGGGTGCCCTGTCAAACCACAATGCAAAACTCATACAGAGCAGTTTGAGGTAGGTTGCATTTTCCATTTTGCAGTATTACAATGATTGGAACCACAAATCCAAGTACAGCCAATATGCATACTTCAATGTGTTTTAGAAACGGGTGAAATTAACTGCAGAGTGCACAACATAATTGTGAATAAATAAGAATGCATGTTTCCTACAGAAACTATATATGTGTCACCAAAAATGCAATGCATTCATATATAAATGTTATAAGGTGGGAAGGTGCAGCACCAGAGTCCCTGTGTAAGCCAGGTGGCGGAACATTGGTTGATTGCCTTTGGTTTAACAACATACAGTACAATTGCCGTCGGGGGGTCGCTGAGATGACCTGCCAGCTTGGTCAGTCCAAAATATATATCAAGGTGTAGATCCCCTCCCCAGACAGGGGACAGGGAGGTGTTCCCCTATTTGGGGAAGTGGTGGTATCTCCATGCCCTTGGGGCTCACCCCAGAACATCCACGCCATTGGCGCAGTGTACGGACCACTGACTACTTCACCCCTTTACACTTTTATATGTTTTACATGGAATATCACATCATATAAGGAACCATATCAATAACATAGAGCACCCCACCCTGAGTAAGCCTGTAAAGGTTGAAACATGTAGGATACTACACTGTATCCTACTACACTGTATACACTGTGGATTATGTAAATGATGGATGTGATATATATTTTAACTTAGTCAAAACTGTCCAAGTAGGGTCCAAGTAGGGTATAGATTTATGCAATCTCTGGGGGGAGGCACTGAAAGATGCAGACACAAGTAATACCTGCCTTAGTTTGAAATATATACATTTTAGTTAATGAACAAAACATAGGTGGCACATTGAACAAGAACAAGCTAATCATATCTGGAGTGCAGTATATATTATGAGCACTCATACTACAGTTTTGATCCAAGATAGGTACCTGGAATACTAATGGTATTTTTGCCCCTTCTAATGCAGTGCTATATGGGTCACAGTAAAGACTTGGTAGTTCTCAACTAACATACCAGTAATTGTATATGTTATCAAATTTTACAATAATGTTTTTGAGACGAATTAATGAATAAAAAACCTCACTGACTGAAACAGATTTGGATCTTCAATTGTTATGCATGGAGCTTAATAGGTGTGGGGCATCAGCCTATTTAGTAAGTAAAACAAAATTGTGAATTTGCATTAACAAAGCTTCCATTTATCATTAAGCAGACCTTTGTATATTTCTTGTGCTTTATACATTGTCTGTGGTTGACCACTCCCACCTTACATTACCATAATAGTAATAGAAGATAGTAATTGTTTAATACCAAAAACATTCAGGTTTCCATTCTAGTTTACTGATACAGAACAGATTGGTCTTTTATTTAATTTTACTTGTTGCTCAAACTCTTATTTTAACAGGGCTCCAATATAAGTTTTTGCCAGTAGCAAAGGCTAAGTGTATTATTTGCTGTTAAATCTAGACAGTAATTGTTATAAAAAGGGGTCACACAGCTGTAAATAGGTGCATTAACAGGGTTTTATTGTTTTCATTTGATTGTTCTTTTGGGAAACCCTGCAAACCTTAATTTGTCTGCAGTCATCCCATGAACCAAATAGATAAATCAGCTGTATAGTATGATTTGCTTACTTTTTACCTGCAGGGGCTTAGCTTATTGTCTACTGTAAGAGAAGGAAAAAACCTCTGTTACATCTAGTATCATGGAAAGTCTCCCCTCCCAGTCCTTTTTCTAACAAGGCTACAATGGCAAAGCAGGAGCTTTTTGAAGGTATAGTAAAGAGGAGACCTTCTATCAGTGGGGATCTCAACCAACAATATAGAAGATAGTGCCCTACAAGAAAGTCCAAAAGTGTACATTCATTTATCAGACAAAAGGGTGTGCAAACCCCCCCCCCCCCCAATCAAACATAACATGAAGTGAGTGTGATACTCATTTGGAGTATCACATTGGACATTGGATGAATAGCAAAGATAACATAATTTTCTTCTTATTCACAGATGTAGGAAATTGATGTTACTTATTATGAATAATATACATTGTAAACAGGAAAAATATATTAAAGTACAGAAAATGTGTAATGAACATACTGTAGGGTGTAAATATGAAATCATTTAATGCTTAGCCCCAGGTGTATCTACAGTAGGAGTAGACATGCTCTGCCTATGGTTGAATCATTTTCTGCCTAGAAGATTCCATAGATTGTTTCTTTCTTAATTAAAGTCTCATTCCACCACAGGCTATTCACTTATGCCACCAGTGGCCCATGACCTTCTTCTCTTGTTAACACTAAACAACTTCTTCTTATGCAAGCTTGTGGGTCCACTATCCTCCTGCAACCAGTATTATTGCAAAATATTACTCTCCCCTTGACCCCTAGACCTAAAAAAAAGTGTTTAAACCTTCCCGTGAAGTGGATGGAAGGAGTTCAATCTACAAGCCCCCATACATGCAGCGAGCGATGGCTACGGGATTCTCGGGAGACCGATTGCAGAGTGATAATGTGTGCTGGACATTACTTTGGATGGAGATGCCTGCCCCCCTCCAAAGTAATGGGATCGAGAACCAGAGAAATATGGACATGTCTGTTCTCTGGCTGATTGAGATTTTGGGCAACATGGATCTGTCACTCCATGTGGGCAGTAGCGATCCATGAGGAATTTTGCAGCCAATCTGTTGCCGCCCATGCATGTATCTCTGTTGCGGATCTCTGCATATCATAGCTTCAGAATGGCACAAAGAGTTATTGATCTTTCTATATACACTTCATGTGTTCATGAACAATAACAGACAATATTCTTTGTATAAATATATATATGTTCAGCTCCTCCATTACATATAAGAATGAGAATGGCAGAGGCAGGAAAAGAACAGCAATCTTTCTCTCGTTCTGCTGCATATGTTGTGTTATTGGCTGAAATAATGAGGCGGAAAGGATGGTTGTAGTCACATGATTTGTAAAGGTGGCAGCTCCTAGATTGATATTAATTAGTTCCTTGTTAAAATTAAAGTAGATAAATTGTATGCAATTGTTATGGTTAGTATCCTAGTATACCGATAAAGCTTCTGTATATATTAAATAAATACATTAAACAATAATATAACTGAAGCTCTTTAAAAAAAATTAGGGCCAAAGTGATTGGTGGGTTGAGAAAACTAGATCAGCTCACAACAAGCACACACATATACAAAGAGTGTTACTTTCCGTGTCTCTTCATCTCACACTTTCTCAATTTCCTCCTCATTTTTCTTCTACAGGATTAAAAATAAATCCTACTGAGACATAACCTTCCATTTAAAGGCTGTCAATGATGTGTCGCAGAGGCTTAAAATAATTGGTATCATAGGAGCAAGCAGCATTAAAGAATAATCATCTTTGTGATATAATCAATGATTGCATGTACGGAAAGGGAGATGATAATAAAAGTGCGATGTCTTTCTCTTTTCCTGCACAAACTGTGATGTAAAGAGAAAATATAATGGCCCTGCCAAATTACGATTTTCTCTCTCAATCAAGGCAGTTTAAACAGAAATTAAATCAAACACTACAAGTTTCTGCTGTATATGTTAAGATGCTTTAACAATATAAATCTTTTAAGAGAACACAATGGTTTTAGAGTTTTTTGTGCTAAATGATTAATGGAGAAAAATATATAGAAATGGCAGTTATTTTAAAAGGGACACAAAAACTGTTACACCTATACCTGATAGAAACCCTAGAAAGATATAAGCCATGGATGAAAAACAGGCACAGATATCAAGAGTGGCTCTACTCTATAGTTCATTGGCTTTCTATGACACAACCTCTTGACTTTGAAGATGAGATTCCTATTATGCCACACAATAAATATCATATTGTATATACTCTTTGGCCATTGTAGAATTCTGTACTCTGTGTTTGAATTATGCAAACAATATAGCAGATTTGAGGTTCCTTGTTGTGAGTTATGGAGCAAAGCTGGTCTGA
>CM070032.1:181269155-181280621 GCA_036250615.1 Ptychadena robeensis
GCGAACATGGATGTTTGCCCTCCTTCTCGCTGGCGAGCAGTGCGGGTGTTCGACCTGCCCCGTTCACCATGAGAAGAAGATCCCAGTTCTTCGTCCGGCAGGATCAGGACCTGCGAGATCGTGCCGGAGGAAGAATCTTTTCTCTAGAAGATCGTGCATGAAGCTGGTCTTCTAGTGAAAAGCCGGCTCGGGGACAGGAAGTGACATCAGTGACATCACATCCGGCTCCCTTAACCAGGAACTTTGCGTCCCAGGGACCGGATGTGATTCGTCCGCGAATAGGCGGATGGCTGACTTCTTTAAAAGTCCGATCCGCCCGTTCGCGGACAGACCATCACTACTAATCAGCACCTTGATCTGCCACACCTGTGAGGTGGGATGGATTATTTTGGCAAAGGAGATGTGCTCACTAACACAGATTTAGACAGATTTGTGAACTATATTTGAGAGTAACGGGTGTTTTGTGTATGTAGAAAATGTTTCAGATACTTGAGTTTAGCTCATGCAAAATGAAAGAAAAACTGAAACTGTTGATTTTATTTTTTTGCTCAGAGTATTTTAAAATCTACCTACAATTAAAATACTTTATTTTCCATAGCTAAATGGAAAAAAGATAAGACATCACCACGTAAACAATTGATAGCAAAGCATTTAATATTTCTTTCAACAGCTTATTCACAATAATTCAAGGTATTGTTTTTCTGCTCTGTATCCTGAAATCTAGTTCCATAGCAATGCATTGCAAACAATGGAAAACACCTTTAATAGTTTATTAAAAACAAAGCAAACAAACTAATAACAATAATGGGGATCAGAGATTTGGATAATTACTACTCCCACAATAACTACCATTAGTGATGGCCGAACTGTCCACAAGGCGGACAGTTCGGCCGCGAACAAGCATGTTCGCCCATCCTCTCGCCGGCGGACAGTACGGGTGTTCGACCCGCCCCGTTCACCGGCGAGAACAAGATCTATATTCTTCCTCCGGCAGGATGTGATCGTGCCGGAGGAAGAATCTTTTCACTAGAAGACCGGGCATAAAGCCGGTCTCCTAATGAAAAAAACGGGTCGGAGCAGGAAGTGACGTCAGTGACGTCACATCCGGCTCACGGAACCAGGAACTATGCGTTCCAGGATGCGTTCCAGGGACCGGATGTGACGTCACTGACGTCATATCTGGTTTTTCCAATTCAAATTCGGAATTTGAATGTGTCCGCAAACAGGTGGACTTCTTTAAAAGTCCGACCCGCCCGTTCGCGGACAGTCCAGGCCGATGTTCGGCCATCACTAACTACCATTAACTCTTATAGTAAAACATGTTTTAATTTTTTTTTCATACTTTTGAAGCACATTCTTCATTTCACAGCCACATCAGAAAATTATGAAAACCAGGCGAGTCTCCTTAAACCAACTCTATATTTGAACTAAAATAAGTTGTCTGGTAAATTTGTACGTCCATGGATCTCACAGTGCAAATATTTGTCCCTTTCTAGAAAACTGCAGATGCAAGGTTCCAGCTGTGCTTATGAAGCAGAAATGCCGGAGTGTACTCGTGAGGGGTTTGTTAGCACAATCCCTAAGTAAAAGCTGCAATAGTTTATCACCTTTCCTTCTTATTACAAGATTTAACGATACTGTATGAGACATAGAATTCTATACCTTGCAAGAATTTATAGGTTTAAAGAGAATAATTTAAAGAAAATAGTTTGAATACAATAGCTACATTAATTTATACAGATACAGACACAAATCGATTTCCTGCTTAAATAAACCCTCTTCACACCATGGTCTGATGTTGCAAACTTTTTACTACACTCTTGACAATAATTTTTGTCAAGGCCCATATATAACCCTCAAAAACTTAATTTGAGCTAATATTTGGTGGATTGCTAATGTCATTATTGTGTGAGACATTTATCTGTACTCACAGGTCACCTATCACTCTCATAAAGGAAACTTGATCATAGCTGATTTACTGACACAAACATATAAGGCACATATATATATATATATATTTATATATACTACAGTAGTCATGGCCAAACTGTCTGCAAGGCGGACAGTTCAGCCGCGAACATAACATTTTCAACGTGTTCACCCGCCCTGTTCACCTGTGGGAAGAAGGTTACTATTCTTCTGCTGGCCAGATCAGAAGCAGAAAGATCTGGCCAGTGGAAGAATTCTTTCACCAGAGTGATGGGGAATTCAAATCTTCCTGCGAGCAGGCGGACATCGGACGAACCTGGCGGAAGTTTGGCCATCACCAATACACACACATATTTGTTTTTGTATATTTGGTCGGTGGAAACTACACATTTACTACCAACCATCGGAAGGAACCTTAAAGGCCCCCATACACCTGACAACCCAGGGGCCGATAGACTAGTGACGGAGTGCAACATGATGACTTCAGCACGCTGTACTCCGTCGCTCCGAGTATCGCAGGGCATCCTTTGTGTTCCGGCAATTACTTTGGACAGGGACGAATGGCATCGGCCAGAGATTTATGGATATGTCTGCACGTTGTTTTCCTTGAACAAAAACATTTGAAAACATAAATGATAGGAATAGAGAAGTCTCACAAATCCCAAACCTTAAGCTTTGACAAGTGGACAAACGTACTTAGTACACAGGGGGTAAAAGGGGCACTGCTGAAAGCCCATACTGAGTATCTGTGTCTCCAGGCTGTCAGCAGCTCCACTCCTCTCAAGCAGATATACAGAATGTTCGAGCAGAGCGCACAGGAGAGGAGGATTGGTGCTGCTGACATAGAGAATCCCTACATGCTATACAGATGCCCCTGGCTACTGTATTTTGGGCATCTCCACGTCTTTTGAGCTGCTAGTCTGCAGTGAAGCAAGCAACATTTTTTTCCTATGCTTTATTAGAGAAACCATTAAGTAGATGGCTTTTGCATTAGGCTGTGTGGAGTGATGTGCCTGTGCAGTTCTTCCTATTTTGATCCCCCAGTAGAGTATGGAAGGAATTTAGGCCACAGCCACTATATAAGTCCAATGGCATATCTCTAGATCTATGGGCGTAGAAAGATGTTAGCAGTTGACTATGTGTTCGCTGCCAATAGAGCAAAAAGAAAGCAATGTTCATTTTATTTGAGACAGATATCATTAATAATGACGAGCAGCAGTTTAATTGTTGTAAGATTTTTTTCCTTGTCTTACTCCCCAAAATAAATTGCCTGTTATGGTTAGGGATGTCTTATAATTAAAATAAAAACGTTTTTACATTACCTTTTGTACATACATAAAAAAAGACTGTACTGTAAGAAAAATCCATGCTAATTTTGAAATGGAGCCAGGAACACATTTAAAATAATGTTGTGTGTATGCTTAAAACGAGCACCCCATAAAGACTTAATCAGCTTAATCTCAATTGGCCTAACCCCCGTGGCAATACGCCCGAAGCCAGTATGGGCGCAGTTTGATCTTGGATCAAACTGTGCTCGTTCTATATGAGCCTACAGCGTTTATGCATAGATGCAGGCTCACAAAGTCCTTCCGCCCCTGAGTCTTCAGCGTCATTGGTGACGTTAAAAGGTGCAGTGCCATAGATGTCCATGTTAATAGAGGGGGCGTCGCATTTCCCTACACATATCGTCGGCGTCTAATTGACAATGGTGTTGTGAAGAGAGCAGGGGGGAGGGTGGGGAATGTACTGGACAGTGACTTTTTGCACCATTTCTTTATGAACGCTTAACTCACAGGAGATTGCGTTAAAACAATTGTTTTGAAACACATATTGTAATTGAGACCGGTCAGATACTTAAACAATGAACTGAAATGTACTCAACATGTCCAATCACTTTTCACTTCATTCACTTTTGGCCAATTGATTCAGTTAAAAAGGAAACAATTTTACAACAATCGCTTTTTTAAGTCAATCAAATGGAAAAATCAAAGCGTGTATTGTCACCTTAAGGGTCCCCATACACTGGTCGATACCCACTCAATCAATGAACGATCAAGCAAGATGAGGCATCGTCATTGTGATGTCTCTATGCTGAGTTTGATAGTTCATAAATGTAATGCAACAATATAATGCCCTAAATTTTTATAGTAAAGAATGTGTATATTTCACCATCAGTGGTATATTTTGTTACTCACCGATTGAAGTGACTGTTTGCACTATAGGAGAAAAGGTAACAAAAACTAGCACAGGGTGGATTTAAGGGTAAATTCCAACATTAACATATAAGAATGTATTCTATTTAATTAAGGTTAGAACCTCTTTAAGATTCTGTCTGTGTCATTGTTGCTTTTTTTTTCTCTACTTCCTCTCTCGTGAAAACATGATAGATTTAACAGGAAGTCAGAGAAAATGTGTTTTAACATGTTTTTGCCATCTACCCATTACCTTCTGTTAGCAAGGCCCGAAGGTGAATGTCTTATTCTGTAAGTCTACTATAGGCACATAGATGCAGTTAATAGTAATAATACCTTGACAAAGACACAGCTATCTAACGTGAGAATGGTAATTTATTCCTGTAACCATGTCTTAAAAATTGTCTTAAAGGTGTCTTTAAATCCTATAAAAATGTTTTAGTTACATAGCATGGAAATTGGCTATATAAAGTAGATCTCACAAAGTGTCAGGAAATATGAACTATACTACTAGAATAACAGTAAAAAACGTATGCTCGCTACATTCATTACCCATTTTTGTGACCACTTTTTTTTCTCTCTCACATTTTCTGTACACACTGACAGATTTATGTCAGTTATGAAGCAGAATAAAAACAAAGTGATACTATTTTAGTCTTCAGAACATGTGATGTTAGCAGAGGTTTAAAGCAGAAACATAAGCTTTGAAGTCCATAACCTGGGAACTCTTTTAACTGTGAAATGGATGGAGGCATTTCAAAGTCTACTCCTTGCATTCAAGCTGCGATGGATTGTTCATCTTAGTCTTTAGTTTCTTGATTCATCAAAGTTTCTTTTATCCTCCTTGTAAATTTTGGATTAATTTGGCAAAATTTGACAAAATACTTTTTTGATTTTGATCCAGTTTTCCTGATGATGTCAGCTAGAGCAAGTAAATTAATGCAAAACTGTTTTATAGAGACGTTGCTACCATCAACAAAGATCCTCACTGGCTCTGTATGATTATATGATTTAGGAAATAAGATTTATGAAACTGTTCTGTGCGCACAATAACATGCCCTCCCATTTCAAACTTTTACAGGGAGCAACATTTTCATCATTTTGAAAGCTTTGATAGCTTTGTGGAGATTAAAATGAGAGGTCAGTTGGATGGTGCATAATGGATGTGAATCCATTTTATGCTATATTTTTATCTTCATTTTTAAATCTATAAAAAAAAAACGAAATGCCATTTTTTTTATTGTCATATAATATTTGCCCATTTACCTTTTTTATACAGTTAAAAACAAACATTAGTGCCATTCACAAATGAATAACATTAATGAACTTTTTACCATGACACCTTTTAAGGAATGTGACATCAAGCAGGTTGATAACTAGAGATGGTCGAATTTTTCGACTTGCGAACTTTGTGAGCTGATTGCAAAGCTCCTGAACATATTATCATCACCAAAATTGCTGAAGATGTAATGAAGGGTTGTAATAACATTTGAAAAAAAAAACTATGTCTCTAACACAAATAGTTTTTGGATAAATTAAGTTCAAAAACAAAATCAAAATTAAGATTTTCTAAATTTTTACTTGACGTTGAACGTAATTTATGCAAAAACTATTTGTGTTAGAGACATACTTTGTTTTTTCAAATGTTCCCACAACCCTTCTCTACATCTCCAGTAAGTTTGGTGATGATATTATGTTCAGGGGCTTTGCAATTAACTTGAAATCGTCGAAATGGTTGCATTTTTTTTCAAAATCTCTATTGATAACGAGGTTAATAGTTTTACAAAATGAAAAGTCTTGTTGAGTGTTGTCCCTATACAATTCTAATGTTCTATCTAAAGCTATGGATGGAAAACCAGTGACCAGTGACAATGTTATGAGCACATAATGCTGACCATACAATGCTTGTGCTGCCTCCAGCAGTTATATAGAAATGTAATTACATTTCTTTGCGTGTGTTAGTAATGTTAGTAGTTATGCTGCCATATATTGGGTATTGTCCGCTATTACACCTATCTGTAATTTAAGAAATGAAATGTGATGTAACTTCCTCGGTCCTCACTGTGAGTTTTATGCCACCATTGGAACAGACACACATCTGGGCTAGGAAGGAATACTCTTTTTGACCTCCTAAGTATTGTTCATTCATCTCTGAAAGTCATCATTTGTTCTACCTGTGGATGTTACAGCCTTCAATAAACTACTTTGGTGAGTTCAGCTATCTGACAAAGATTGTCTACGGTGATTGTCTCTGATATACAGGCCAGGCATAGAGGTCTCAGGAACAGAAATCGCTATACAGCTATTGGAGTCAGAATAATGCTAGAGACACTGTCCACTGCCAAAAAAACATTAACAGAATAATGATCTAAAAAATGCTGAAAGTAATACATTAGCTTTCCAATGCATACCAAATACAAATATAGAAATTAAGCCAAATCTTACAGCTTGATTAGATCAGACTGCATACAATTCTCATATATTTGCATGCTAATGCGTAATGTGTAAATTTCAGTATCTCATTGACCACAGTTGGCATGGTAATACCATAACCAGATTATGGATCAATGAAAAGGAAAAGTACATGTGTGGTTCACCTACGAAAAAAGTTGCAGGATGCTCTATTGGAGGAAGGTATGCCAAAAAAAGACAATCCATTAACCTCCCAGCACACTGCTGAGGTACAGATTTCTGTACCAAAAGCGCACCATAGACTTTAATGGAAAAAAAGTTTTTTACATTGTAAGCCTGTAATTTCCCAAAGTATGTCCATATAGGAGTCTGGTAGACAACCTGAATATAATAACATGTTCAGATGCTTTGTGAATAACTCACAATATCAGATAATGAATATTTCAATAATTCCCTGTATCAGGTAAATGAGCACTGCAACCACTAGATGGCACTGCAGATGTTCCAGGTTACATAGGAGAGCATAGGGGGGGGGAGTGATCCATGCAGCTCCCTCTTCATTAGATTGGAGACACACGGAGCAGTGTGTTTGCTCTCCTGTCTCTCCGTTCTCTGCCTGACGAACCCAGCTCGCCAACTGCTGTTCTGACAAGTCAAAGCTGGGACCGTCAGGAACAGAAGGGGGGTTAA
Source organism: Ptychadena robeensis (assembly GCA_036250615.1). Taxonomy (NCBI): domain Eukaryota; kingdom Metazoa; phylum Chordata; class Amphibia; order Anura; family Ptychadenidae; genus Ptychadena; species Ptychadena robeensis. The sequence goes on from CM070032.1 coordinate 181,276,379, forward strand.
TGAATAGCATCAACCTAAAAATGTTTGAATACTGTGGACTCATTCAGCAGTATATTATATCCTGCTACATTAGCAGGATATAATGTAGGTGAGGCAACACTTCCCTGGTGGTATCACGCTGTTGAAAATGGGCAATCAAAGAAGTAGTTGTAGAAGTACTCTGTTTGTGTTTCTTGCCCTCCCTCCTCCCATCTACACATGTGGGCTGCAAAACGAATGCCCCTACATTGATCCAGAGGCCTATGGTGCAGAAGCGATAGGTGGGTCCGCCACAATGCATTACTGCCACACCTTTGCCTAGCATACACAGGTTTGCTGAACTTCTAGCTCTGAACTAAGCTTGGGCAAACCGCCAGATAAGTTAAGGTACATTTACCAGATCTCTGATTGATCATTTGTGGAAAGCTCAGTAAGTTTGATCCATGGATGCCTTAAATCTTTTGCTTAAGTAATGATGCCAGATGACACAGGACACCATTAGAATTCCATACTTGCATTGGACAGAAATGCTTTGGTGAAATTAGGGGATCCTGTAAAGTAGTTGGCAGCTTTAGTTTTTATTCATCTATGCCACATATATAGTGTGGTTAGTCCAAGTAAGTACTAAGCTGGTTGAAAATTTCTATGCAAAGTGACAATTTGCATTGCAGAGGAAACATTTCCTACATCTTTAGTAAAACAAGCTAAAACATAATTGATGAAAATTGATCGGAGAACTAATCTGACCTGTACATGTAGCCACAAGCCAGTTTTCAACTTCTTACTATTTGTTTTACCTGGATTCATTTTGAATATTATCATTACCCTTTCAAGTAGTTTTTTTTCCCTATTTCTATATAGCATGGAACTTTTTTTGCTAACCCATTATATCTACCGCCAAGAAGGTGGTCTTCAGCATAAATAAAAAATATCTATGTTTTACACAATGATGAAGAGTAGTGTCAACTTACTAAAATGTATAAGCGAACTCTGTAGCATCAGTGCATAAGCAGTTGAAGATCTATTACTGGTATTATGTTATGCTATCCATGAATGTGTTTGGAAAGCTTTACGGATGGCTACACGAATCAGTTCATTAATTAATCATGTCCAGACAAAAGCCGCATCAGCAAAGTCTTCTGTCTTAGATGTTGATGCCAATCAATTAACTGAGTTTATATTGCTCAAGACTGTGATTGTAATTATGCAGTTATTATGATACAGTACGAACTATATTCCAAATATAAAGAGAGAATAAGACTTGCAAATGGAAAAGTCCTGCTGCAATATCTACTAAAAGGGTAACCTCTTAATGGGAATTTAATGAATAAAGTTTAGCATATGCGCCTCTAAAATAAAGGGAAGAATGAGGCAACTTGCATTTTATAAGATGCGGGGAAAAAACTAATTAAAGCAAATTAGTCTAATGTGCATATGTTGCTTAAGATAGATTGTGCCTTAAAAAAACAAGAAGATAATGGTACCCATATGGGATATGTTTTTGGCATTTTTCATTTAAAGTGGACAGCTTTAGAGGATAAATACTGTACAGAATTCCTTACAGGCAATTATAGCTTTACAATACGATAGCTGACATAATAAAAGCATAATTTTAATTGCTATTAATTGCATTAAGCCTCGTCTTATTGAATACTTAATGGTAGAGTTGACAGTGGTGCTGATTTATATACATTAATGAAGCTGAGCAATATCAATGTGGAACAATCATGAAACCTTCTATAGTGTACATATTTCTTCTCTACCGGGGGGAAATTGTTGCAGTAGAAATATATTTTATAGGATTACATGAATGAAATGTATATGGAAGGTTCACTAAATATTAGATGTTTATCACATTAACAGAATATTTGCTAGAGAATAGACAATCATAGGCTAAATATATAAATAATTGTAAATAGGAAAACATAAGAATCGTATCATGTTCTACCAAGACAAACAAAAAAATTGTGCTGTGCGCGTTAACATTACATAAGATTTCTAGTATAAATTCTGCAAAGCATTAACCCAGTTCTGTAAACATCACTCTTCACTGATAAAATTATGGGAGCTTACATGTTTGAAAAATATTATTCCTCATTTTATGGCAGTAAGGAAAATAGATTGCTAGCTAAAATGGGGGAATATAGTGGTGATAGGGATAGGTAAGATATATTTTAGAACAAAATTTAGCAGAACAAGGACTAATGCAGTCCCATGACAAATATCTCAATTTTCCCTACCAAAACTAAAAATTTACAGCTGTAGCCACTGCAAATGCTACATTGAGATTTGGGACCACTACCTTAAAACAAATAAATATATACAGTGTCTGTCAATCTTTGTTCACCATCATTGCTGATATTTGATATTGCATGCTGTTCTTATTGTGAACTACCGTGTTTCCCCTAATATAAGACACTGTCTTATATTAATTTTAGGTGCGAAAAATGCACTAAGGCTTATTTCTGGGCTTAGAAGTAGTGATAAAAACGCCTTCTGCCATGTCTTTTATAAATATGGAAAATGTCTCTGGGACATGGTAAGTCTTATTTTTGAAAAAGGGCTTATATTAGAAGCAGAGGGGGGGTAGCAGCTAGGTCTTTCGGGGGAGGTCTTATATTAGGGGAAACAGGGTAGTAACATACAGAATAAGTAAAATCATAATATGTTCATACACAATTCTGAAAAGTATAATAAAAACGCAATAGTTAACAAGTTATAGTGAACCAGCTCAAAGCATTATGTAGCCATCAAATTGTTTTCATTTTTATTGGGCAACTATAGATACAGAACATTTAATATTAGGTAGTAAAAAAAGAGTTTGGGCGAGTTTTCAATTCAAATATGCAAATGCATGTTGTCTATACTCTATACCAGCAGTACCCATTCTGTGAATCCTCTGACCTCTGATGATCCCCATGGAGAGATGCATTTTACATTCTGGCACTAACAACTAACTTATCAGTCAGCAACTATTTACAAATGGAAGGATGGATGAGTCTGTGTCACCTTTTTTTTTTGGTTTTTGCAAAACAGAATGTTAATATACAATTAATTCTATCAAAATAGCATCACTTCACCCAGCTATTAGACATTTATTTACATATGGGAGGAGTTACATTATACATTCACAACAACAGACTGAGCTCACAACAGGTGAGTTGATGCTATTATGATAGTAAGAGTTGTGCATTTACATTATCATTCTGCATTGCAGTGATAAAATTATGTGCTACAGGCTTATCCCAGAGAATGGGTACTGCAAATTGATATATACATATTAAAGTTTCAACCCTGCACCCTATGCTGGAACTAAGACCTTTCTCTTGGCAGTCAAATTGGAGTTGAAATAAAAAACAACAACAATCCCTCCTTATCTTCATACACTGAAGAGTAGTGATGGCTGAAAGTCCGCCGTCCGCCCATTCGCGGGCAGATTCAGTCAGTGGTGTCACATTGGGGTACCTGGAACACATAGTTCCTGGTTGTGCTAAGCAGACTGACGTCACTTCCGGGTTTAGGAGCAGGCTTTTCACTGCAAGACTGGGTTCTCTACCCGGTCTTCAGTGAAAAGATTCTTCCTCACCGGCAAGCAGTACGGGTGTTCGACCCGCCCTGTTCGCCGCAGAGAAGGAGCTCTCTATTCTTCCAACGGCGGGATCAGGAGCAGCGAGATCCCGCCGGAGGAAGAATAGATAGCTCCTTCTCGCCGGCCAACAGGGCATCCATACTGCTTGCCGGCGAGAAGTTTAATTCACAACACAGTATGGCACCATTCACACTGGCCTCTAGAAACACAGGGGTTCCAGCACTTGGATGCCCCAACACATTTAGTCCATTCCATCAATAGGAAAACCATGTGGATATCTCTGAACGCCCCCCAAAAGCAAGTACCTGCTCACAGGTGCAAGCAGACGGTTTTTAGGAGCATGTATGAAAGGTCCCTTATTATTATTAATACAAAACAGATATTCGGTCATCTCATACATAAAAAGAACCTGTAAACTGAAAAGAATCTAAAAAAGTTAGGTTTGGTATAACTTACTAAAGTAAGATGTTAATTAGCAATACATTATAGTTTAAACATCAGATTGATTGTTTATATATTTCTGTAGGTAAAGTTTTGTATACAGAGCCCACAAAAAAGATGGCAACAACTGTAAGGAATGTGTTTTGTAGTGGATAAGTAATGTGTGATTGTTTTTTTTTTTTTTTAAACTTTATTTATCATTTTCAATTTTTCACAGACAAATACAGAATGCAA
>CM070032.1:181285271-181303862 GCA_036250615.1 Ptychadena robeensis
ACAGCATGGGGTACCGGAACCGGAAGTCATGTGTGATTGTTTCTGACTATTGAAAATGTTCTCATTTGCACACAACAAACTGACAAAGTGAGTAAGAAAAAAAATTGCAGCACAATATGGTGTCATTGTTATTCAGTCAAATATGTGTAGATATTTCACTGCCCATCATCAAGCCAAGATTTTCCCATCTATAATGAGTCATAAGTCAAGCTCTTCAACCTACATAGTGAATTGAATCCTAACTCACCTCTAAAAGTCAAGATGTAGAGATGGTAACTTAGGATAGTGTTGATCAGAGATATTTTGTTATTTACTGTGTCCTAAGCTATACATTTTCATTGTATCAATGTCTGTAGACATTCTGGTAATGTAATACTGTTGTATATTTAAAGACCAGACAAGAAATCAGCAATGTGACAACAAATGCCTGATATACTGTAGTATGTTCTGATTGGATGTACCACTAAAGAAATTACCTTATGACTCCAATGAGGCAGAAAGGGTTTTAAAATCCGACAAATCCGTTATTGGCAGAAGAACGGATAAAGAATAGCTAAGATGAAAAATGCACTTATTAAAAATAAAGCTATAAATAACTCTTCGCCATATGGCATAGGCTGTATTCATGGAAGAAAAGATAAAGCTGTGGAAAAATAATAAGTAAACAGCTGGAAAAGGAGTAAACTTGAAATAAAAATAAAACAAAAGAGGAAAAGGTAAACCAGAGAGCCTGAAGAATGTAGACAAGTATGTCTTTCTTCATTAGTGCTATCGCCCTATGATGAGATTAGACCTGCCATTTCTAGAATATGTGATGACATATTTGTTACAATAGACATATAAGGTCTACTTATAATCAACTAATTATTCAATCAAGGCTTACTGGACCATAAGACACACCCATGGTTTTGAATATATATATATATATATATATATAAAAATATATATATTGTAACACTGTGACCCCACCTGTGTCACTGGGCAGAGTGCTGGATGTTAGGTACATTGGACCACGGTATCTCAGATTTCCATTTTGAGGTAAAACCAGCAGTGTTATGTTTGCAGGGAACTTTCATGTCCCTATGCTGTTTTTCTGCATTGTGTTCTGGTGCTGGTTTTACTGGGAGTTTGCAAGTGTGTGTGTGGAAGGCAGTCTCTGGGCAGTCAGAGACAGCTTTTGCTTTGGTTTAGAAGCCAGGAGACTATTGATATAATTTATGAACATTGTATGTTACCGCTGATGACCCCTGCAAGGGTATCTTCTTCTGTTTGAGCCTGGTAGGCTCTAATAAACACGGGCAGGAGCCCTAGAAAGAATCCTTTTCCTTGTAGATATCCTTCATTCACAGACGCCGTTTGAGCAAAACCCCCCCAATATATATACTATTTTTTATTCCTTCTATGTTCCACATGTTAATGTTAAGACAAAAAGGCAGCATCATAGGAGACGGAGCTTTTTTCTACTCCTTAAGGTGAAGCTAAAAGGGCAGCAACCCAGGTGGCAGGGCTTTGTTCAACTCTTTAAGGTGGACTGCCCCTCCACGCACTGAGCACACCTACGCACATACCAGGGTGAATCTAGGGGTACCTGTCTGGCAACTTCCAGAAGCCTCTCCCATAATCTCACCTCCTATGTCTCTGCAGACTGTTGCACATCTCTGCAGACTCTCCACTAGGCCCTCCATCACAGCCATGACTCCCTGCTGGGCAGGGAAGCCGCTAGGAATAGTCCACTTACTGTTGCCTTGTGGCCAGACATCCATGTCCTCCATGACAACATACACTCCCCTTCCATCCAAGGGAGCAGTTAGGAACAATAGAACCACTGCTTTGCAGCCTGTCCTGAAGCAGTTCTGCCCACACAGTCTCTCACCAGTTACAGGAGCTTTGTCTCCATTGCAGGTTCCACACACAATGGAGTTTGGCAGTACCTGTTTATTGATGTAATCACAGTACAGCAATATAGCCCATGCCATCCCCAGCAGCTGCTACCATTCACTTCAGTCTCTAGCCTAGCCCACCTTTCACCTCCAGCGTGGAAACCTGTTGCTGGGCTAGTATATCCCTTGCCCCCAGCTGGGGGACAAGGGTGATATCTATAATCATATCTATATTTTCCTCCTAGCAAAGCCTGGCGAAGACCTAGCTCCCCCCTTTACTGGGCCTTATAATACCTCTCCCCCCGGCTGGTAAGTCCCAGTTGGCATGTCACAGTAACATTTAACATAATCTTCTGGCATGTTCCTTGACATTTACAAAGACAAGACCCTGACTCAGCAGGCGCCTGCTATGCCCAGCAAAAAGATCATGTGACATCCTCTTACAATACCTCAGACGAGCACAGTTAACCCTTTATACTTCCACTGTGGTAACCCATACACATAATATATGGCCCTCTTTCCTACAAGGTCAACATCTCAGGAAGCAGGCATTTGCTCAACTCCTTACGGTGAAACCAAAAGTGCAACATCCCAGGAGCCAGGGCTTGGTTCCAGCAGGAACTATACTGCATTTTGGTTTATACTAGAAGAAGAGACACTCTCAGAACACAAATATAAACTAATGGAGAGTCCCATTTTACAAGCTATTGTTTCTTTTATTTGCTCTAAAAGATACACAGACATTTTCCCACTGAATTAGAGGGGGGAAAAGTGCCTCTTCTACAGCGAAAAATACGGTATATGTTATGATTATAGTAAAAATATAATCTACTAAACTTTTTTACTTTCTATGTTGCAGTATCTGAAAAAGAATTTTACATTTTCATTTGAAATTCATTTAACAACCATTACTCTGTGAGGATTAAACAACATTCACAATATAAAATGCAATTTATCAATCGACATCAGGGTTGGTGGGGGAGAAGATGGAATGATTTTGAGTTGAATATAAACATGTTGGGGGGAACATAGCAGCATTAAATGTTTTATGCAGCTTGAAGGTGGAAGGATATGCTATTTGCCACAATGAGGTATAATTGAGAAATAGACAAATGTACCCAAAGGTAATAACAAGAGAATGAACATGCTTGTCTGCTATGTGTTTGTTTAGTTTTTGAGTTTAGAGATGATTTAGTTTAATATTTTGCTACTGTTAAAGCCTTAAACTTTGCGTATTCTGCCATGTTTTCAACAGCAGCTATGCCTCCAAAGTAAAATAAATAAATAAAACATCAGTACTACATCTAAGCTATAGTCTCCTCTGCTTCTCTGCAATGCATGCACGTGTCCTTGTGGTTTGCCTATTTGAAATACTGCACTTGTCTGGAGAAGAATTTTAATAACTATTACATTTCAGGCACTTCTAACTCGAACTGATGGATGTTTAAATACACTTTAACCCCATTAATGTTAACCATTTGCCTTTACAATTATTCAGACTTTTAGTCTGTGAACCTTACATGAAAAACCATAGAGCTTGTTGTGTTTTCATGAACATAGAAAATTCTCATATAAAAAAGAGGGAGTTGGGCAGCTAACCATTAATGGAAACATAAAGCACTGATGTTTTATGTCCTGTGTTCATCTGGATTTAATGGAAGGAAAGAAAATACAAAGGTGGACTGCAAAAATGAAAAATGTATAATTTACTATTTATGTATGTATAATCATAATGTGTAAGCTAAAAGATATGATGGGGCAGGCAGGCTGTAATAATGGAAACATTTATACATCGATGTCCATTTTCCCACATCAATGGAACCTTCAAGAATATTCAGCAAAAGAAAGCATTTCAAAATAACATATAATCTCTTGTTTTAAAACAAAACATCCATTATAGTAGCAGCACATTCCATGTTGATGACATGTAAATGCATATCATTTGATTTAAGAAGCAAACTAGGTAAGTATTACTGTTTGAGAAATAAGGAGACTGTGTAAGTGGGCTGCTGATGTTATGTTATTAGAACCTCAGGGATTTTAGTGCCCTGTAGCCTGATGCTTTCATCTGCTGATTGCCTGGTTCCCTGGGATGGACATTTAATAAACTCCAATCCCCTTGAGAAATGTGATTTTACATACACTCTTGACTGTACACACAGCGCAATCAGATTGTCACAAACTGTAGGGATATAGCTCATGGTGTCTAATTCCCATTACAAAGTCATTTTCCCTTTATTTTTTAATCTCACTGCAGGAAATGGATTATCATTAGAGAATCCCCACGCAGGGACTCCTATGTCCCCAATGTGCTGTTTGTATGATGATAACCCAGCTACTGAAGTAAGATAAGATTTAAATTTCAAGGATAAATGAATGTACAGGTTTAATAACTAGGTTTATTTGTTACAGCTGGATAATTAGCAGTAGGATAAATAAATACAGAGCGCACAACTCCTTCAAATGCTTGTATCGTAGATTTCTTTTTTTTGTGTATCCACCTATAATACACGGATCCTACATGTATGCCCTAGAGCAGGTTATATATTTATTGAAGGAAATTTATATTCATTCTAGAATTTTCCAGAGCTTTTACAGTGTCTTTTTGTCCTTTGATACTTTTGTACTTAAAGTTTGTACATTTACATTTAAAAAAGACACATCACAATACACTGAATGCATTGATATATTTGTTTAGTGCCATCGTTTTCTGTAAGGCTCAATAGTTGGTTATATGGCTAGCATGCATGTACTGTTATAAATGCAGTACATAACATGAGTCAAAGGGTATGTGTACCCCCTTTCTTGTAAAATACAACCTGATAGATCACTTAGGTTGCTAAGAAACCTTACAAATTGAACAAAATATAAATATGTTACACATTTCAGTGGCACATATGAAAGCAGTAATTGCACACATAATTTAAATATGAGCTCCAGAAACAAACATAAAAGTTGTAACTATATTTTTCTCAATATCCACACAGAATTGCAAGCAACGCAATGGCTTTGAATGTGATATCAATATGTCACCCACTGCATGTTGCTGGTGGAAAAGTACAAGGGGGTGGATACATGACCAGATACCCTGTACAAGAGACAATAGCAAAGACTGGTTCTTATAAGAGAAATCTACAGGAGTGGTGTTTCATGCAAATCTAGAAATAGGCAAAGCACATCAAGATGTAAAAATAGATAAATATGCCACTTTTATTTAAAATTTTGCGCATACTCAAGTTCATCTTTTATTATGCATGATACAAACATGATAGTTACATCTAGCTCCAACTGACAATTTGTGAAGATAGAATGTTTAGGAATTACACCCATTCAATGTACAGGGTGGACCATTTATATGGATACACCTTAATAAAATGGGAATGGTTGGTGATATTAACTTCCTGTTTGTCTGGCACAATAGGAAGAGGGTCATGTGACACATCAAACTTGTTGGAAATTTCACAAGAAAAACAATGGTTGGTTTTATCATAACTTTATTCTTTCATGAGTTATTTACAAGTTTCTGTCCACTTGTGTTCAATGTGCTGCCCATTATGTTGGATTGTCAATGCAAGCCTCTTCTCCCACTCTTCACACACTGATAGCAACACCGCAGGAGAAATGCTAGCACAGGCTTCCAGTATCCATAGCTTTGGGTGCTGCACATCTCGTATCTTCACAGCATAGACAATTGCCTTCAGATGACCCCAAAGATAAACGTCTAAGGGGGTCAGATTGGGAGACCTTGGGGGCCATTCAACTGGCCCACGACGACCAATCCACTTTCCAGGAAACTGTTAATCTTGAAATGCTCGCACCTGACACCCATAATGTGGTGGTGCACCATCTTGCTGGAAAAACTCAGGAAACGTGCCAGCTTCAGTGCATAAAGAGGGAAACACATAATCATTTAGCAATTTCAAGATCTCCCGATCTGACCCCCTTAGACTGTTATCTTTGGGGTCATCTGAAGGCAATTGTCTATGCTGTGAAGATACCAGATGTGCAGCACCTGAAACTATGGATACTGGAAACCTCTGCTAGAATTTCCAAAAAAGAGAGAGAAGAAGAGCATTTCTTCAATTGTCCCTACTCATACCAGATGGTGTGGGTAGGCAAAGGGGATTTTTAGGGCATCTAAGTCATGGTGTTCAACAGAAACATGTGATAAATCCAACAAAAAGAGTAATAAAAAAGTCCATATTTAATAAAGGTCCAAGAAATGTGACAATCGTACGTGTTATCGTTCTTGATACATCTCTACGCGTTTCGCGATTGTATTCGCTTCATCAGGAGAGTTTTTTACAGAACAATATGATATGTTGATATTCGCTCGTCAAAGCATGGTGGATAAATTGTCACCAGTAGACGGAGGGTCAAGGAACACTTGCCTCAATGGGGATGAAGGGGGGTTGATGCTCTGTGTGACAGTGTGTTGTCCCTCTGCTAGAATTTCTCCTGCAGTGTTGCTATCAGTGTGTGTAGAGTGGGAGAAGAGGGTTGCATTGACAATCCAACACAATGGGTAGCACATTGAAAATATTTTATAAGTGGTCAGAAACTTGTAAATAACTCATAAAAGAATAAAGTTACAGTAAAATCAAGCACACCAAAAGTTGGATTCAAAATGCCTGACTTCAAAATGGCCGCCATGGTTACCACCCAACTTGAAAAGTTTCCCCCCTACTAATGTGCCACAAACAGGAAGTTAATATCACCAACCATTCCCATTTTATTAAGGTGTATCCATATAAAGGGCCCATCCTGTATATTCCTCACTTTTTAAACAGATGGTAAGATAAGATGGTAATAATAGGAGAAGGTTGTCCTTTCATAGCCCTCAAAAACCTCCATTAAAGAACGTAAGGTGAAAAATTCTTAAACATATTTAACAAGTTGGAGGCTGATAAATGTATTATAGTTTCCAGCTGCTCAGTTCAAAGGGAATACATTTTTCTTAAAGGAAAACAATGTCATAATGTATGTAATGTCACAATGTCATAATAACAAAAATAGTTGCAAAATACTTATTAAAGATTTGCAATTTTATTTGGCAAATCTCATGAATTACACTTGTTTGCCACACTTTATAGCTATTCATGATAGGTGACACTCTTAGGGCCCATTTACGTGCATTGTTGGGATGTTGAATTCCATACCAAGGCAGCTTGCCACAGATATGTGTTGCAGCGCATTGAGTATTTTTGTGAGTTGATACAATATACAGTTTAACAATATATACATTTTTTTGTAAAAAAGCTTTTTAAATTGGCTGAGGCTCCACTGTGATGGTTTGGGAGTGTCCCCAATGGAGCAGACACCGCAAATGCGGGCCAAAAAAATGGGACGTTTTCAAAATGCCGTGACTGTGGATGCAATTTTGGTGCGGTTTTTAGTCCATTGAAATCATTGGACTAAAAAAAAAATAACACACAGAAAACCCATGGGTAAACCACAGGTAAACAGCACAGAAAACACATGCTTTTTTGCATGTGTTTTCTGGCCGCATCAGTGAAGCCTGCAACTTATAATATGACTGGACTATAGTTCCTGGTTGACGCTTTACTTTTCTCTGTTACCTCTCACCAGATTCCTTAATGGTGGTTATGATTTCTGAATTTGTATAAATCTCAAGACTAGATAAATAGATTTAAAAAGTATGTAGATACAAACAGAAAATAAACATGTGTTAGATTGGTATATGACATACCAGAGTATATACCAAAGTTATAATGACCCTTGGGTACACACAACACTTGACCTACTCTATAGGCAATACATTGTTCTTCCAAATGCCTTTTAATGTTGTTTATGATTAATCTTCTCTAAAGTACAAGTACATTATTTCCAAGAAAAAGCACAATACTCTGAGCCAAAGATTCTACCTTGTTTTCTCTTTTCAGAGTGAATTAACGACACTTCCTTTATCACTTGGCTGGCCTTTCATATTTTACTGCCTTAAAATCCATCCAGCTCTTTAGGGGATTTGTAGGGGATTTCCATCAATCAATAAAACACTAAACTTGAAATGTAGGTTGGTCCACATATAAATACTACCCAACTGCAATTAAACAAATATCAGTTCCAAAAGCTTTTCTGAATTAAATTCAGATAAAGTTTCAAAGTGTGATATCCTATTTGTGTTACCATTGTGCAAAGAAATCATGATGTACTGACCACAAAATACCATGTGAAGGCCTCCAAAGGTCCCTCAATGGATAAGAAGAAAAGCAACTGGTTTAGGGCAATGAGAGTAATCAGTGGACAACTTTCTCAAGAGCAATGGTCTAAAGAAGCATTTGTAGATGATCTCTCCATTAGGATTTAGATGATCTCCCCACAAGAATTTACTAAGGAAAGTAGTGCATGAACAGTAAGCCGCAACCCCTCAAATTGGTGAAGATGGAGTTACAGCCAAAACTAGGGTGGTTCATTGTCATGATGGGACATGGTTTTGCAATCCTGACAATATATTCCACGAATGTAGATAATAAATATGAATCTGGATTCAAAACTCTTTGACTGGCGCCAAAGTTTTAAAGATCTTTACAACATGCAAATATATACTTCTTTAAAAACACTTGAGACTCTAAAACAATTCATATCAAGCTGCAGATATCTGAAAGAAGAATATTTTCACATGAAAACTTGGACTAAATAAAGTAGGATTTATTACTATATATCTTAGTAATTTTACTGAATTTCGAAAAGAGCTTCTTCCAAAACTTTTAATGATTTGACTTTTTGACTTTTTTATTTTTCATATTTAACTTTTTTATTTTTAATAAGGCTGTAAGTGATTTACCAAAAGGGGTACAGATTACATTGACCCCGAAAAGCCATCTTTATTTCAAATATCCAATAATTTTTAGTAGACATTACTTCCTTTTTTTCTTAACCCCAAGTAAAAGTTGGTGTTGACATAAGAGTATATTCTATGGGCCAGGATTTTTTTTTATTTTTTATAAAACTACTTCCTTATTCAAAACATCCATTAAAAGAATATGAATGCGACCCTTTTGAGATGCATACAATATATTCAAAAATTTTCATAAATATATTGTTTATAAGACACTTTTATAATGGTCAGTGCTCTGTTTATTATTTAATTTTTATTTTTTTTAACATTTTAAATATAATTAATAAAATGTATTTATGTAATTATAAAATGTCCCCATTGTTTGTAGAATATATGTAGAAGATTTTGAAAACAGGGATTTATACGTTTACAAATTAATCATATTTAAAGACACTTTTGAGAATCTTTTCTCCGTGCATGCAAAAAATCAAGCTTTCATTTGCTATTAAAAGCCTTCATATACTGCTATAAAACTATTTGATGTCAGTACAGAAAGTATTCACTATATTCATGACCATAACAAATAATTCAATGGTAGACTCCCTTTCTAAAATGTATACGATCCATTGAATGATACAATCAGTCATTATGGAGTTAAGCAAAAACATAATCAATTGAAGTGGTTACATTGTGTACTGTACTGTGCATTGTATGGCAGTGTGATGGATTTATTATACAAGATGTATCTATATGGTTTAGATAAAAAAGATTAGGACAATCATTGTTGACCTAACACAAAAATAATGTCATGCATTGGTAAAATAATATCTAGTAAATAAATTGGCATTAGAATAAAATAACATTGCAATATAGAGATTCAAACACACACACACACATATATATATATATATATATATAAAGCATACAAATATCTGTACCAATAGTAAAATGAAATCAATTGTTTAAAATGTCCTACTTACATGTTAGGACATACAAAGCACAAACTATAACATAGTTCTGTACTCACCCCACCATGCAGTCATATATGACTCTTGAACTGAAGTCGTCCAAATCCTCCATGGATGATATTTCAAGCAAAGCTATAATATACACTAAAAACAAAATGCAACAATATTATTATGAAATCCATGCGATAAATCAACGTCTTTAAATTATGTTTGCTAGTTAGATTAGCGAACATGATTAAATCATGAGAAATATATTAGTGTTGCTTAATCGGTGCTATTTGTGAATTAGTAATCTGCCTGGTAGACCTCACTAATGGGGCTGTACATCCATTATTGCCTTTTCAATTTCTTTTGGTGTCTTTTGTCTAAAACTATCCTGTCTGTTTAAAATGGAGGCACTTTACACTAAATAAATAATTGAATGGGAGACAGTCTGTTAGCGAAGCCCCTTATCTATTTGATGGATGCAATTGCTCTCCGTCCCATAAAAACTCTGGAAGTTGAGAGGATGTAGCTCTTGTTATGATTTTGCATTTATGTAACAATTACTTTTATGAGCTTTAAAGGGAAACGGGTAATGGATTTTTTAAAATTTATATTCCTAATTGAGAATATGCTAATTTTCTGGAATCTACAGCAAAGCTTTGAATATAAAGAGGTTATATGTTACAGATATTACACATATATAAATCTATCTATCTATCTATCTATCTATCTATCTATCTATCTATCTATCTATCTATCTATCTATCTATCTATCTATCTATCTATCTATCTATCTATCTATCTATCTATCTATCTATCTATCTATCTATCTATCTATCTATCTATCTATCGATCTATCTATTTATACAAATATACAAAAACAAACAAATTGTACTCATTCAATAGGGTGGGGATAATCATTTATGCTGTTCTTCCTTTTGAAGAGCATACCGGATCCCCTGCCTAAATGCTATGCTTTGGCCATCTGTAGCTTTTTCTTTCTTTTGAAAAAAATTTTATTGAACATTTTTAAAGTGTTACAGTAAATAAAAACAAAACACGTTTGAGCAAGGTTGTACAAGTGATTCCTGCCAGCATATGGTGATCAAAATGGTTTCACGTAATTGTATATGTGATACATATACAAACGACATGTTGCGCTTTGAAGCAGGATCTCTAGCTTCTAACCGCAGGACGATTGCGTGACCACCTGGGGCCGAAAACAGTCGCTCATTTGAAATATAAGAAGCATACACTGCCTCCACCCTTATTTTTTGGGGAAAATTACATCCACTATGGTGTAGGTCGGGCATTGGTCACTTAAAAGTACATGACTCAAAAAAGATTGACTTGAGAAGGTGGTCTGTCTGAATACACAATAATCTTGGAATGAACAAAGTCTCAGAGTCTCATATAAAATTAACTAATATCACTTTGTTTTTTATATTCTGCAAGCAATAATAAATAGTTTTAGCATGTAGTTGTATTGTTTTATTGCTGCTGCTCTTTTAAAATTATTTTCCCTTGACTTTTCTGTATTGATTTTCCATTGCTATTTTTATTTTATTTTTATACCGGCAGGGAGATGGAGGAGCTGTCAGATGAGAGATGCCGGCTGGTGTCCGGCTCTCCCATCTGTACTGTATGATTGCCTATGCCAGCAGAGCTCACAGCCTTGCTCATAGGCAATGGAGAGAGGCATAGATGAACTGTCAGCTGATCAGCAGAGAGAGAGAGCGCAGAGGAGAGTAGGAGACACTCTGCAGATGTCTGCCCCCTCCTACTGCCGATCAGTGTGGAGAATGACGCTGGGCTGAGAGTGTACTGCTACTAGTGACACCTACTGGCTGAATTGAATATTGCATTAATTGAATTCATTGCATTAACCCAATTGATGTAAAAATGTATTAAATCTTTTTTTTCTGGTTTTCCTGCCCTAAAAACTGGGTACGTCTTATAGTCCGAAAAATATGGTATATTTTATTAGAGATGGTTGAATTTTTCGACTTGCTAACTTTGTCAGCTAATTGCAAAGCCCCTGAACATGGTATCAGCACCAACATTTCTGGAGATGTAGAGAAGGGATGTGAGAAGATTTGAAAAAAAAAAGGTTTTGCTCTAGCACATGCAGTTTTTCCATAAATTAAGTTAAAAAATTTAGTCGAAATTGTGATTTTCAAAATTTTGACTTGACTTTGAACTTCATTTGTGGAAAAACTGTTTGTGTTAGAGACATACTTTCTTTTTTGTAGTATACCCCAAACCCTCATCTACATCTCCAGCAAGCTTGGTATTGAAATCATGTTCAGGGGCTCTACAATTAACTCGAAATCGTCAAAATTTTTGAATTTTTTTTTAAATTTGACCATCTCTAGTATTCATACATAAAAAATAAATGGAAAAATAATACAGTTCGGTTCATAAATATTTTTTCTGATTTTGATTCTGTACATTACCACAATGACATTTGAACTTTAACCTTCATATTATATTTTTGAACTAAACTGCATAAACAAAATAGATTATTTAGTATAATCAAAGTTAGTATATTAATTAGACTATAAGAATAAATAAAAGTATATTCCGCACTTCTGTATCACACAGCATAGCAAAGCTATTGGCAAAATGCATACACCCATAGCTCTAATGCAAAGTCAACTGCAAAAAGATTGCTCTGGAACCTAATTGGTTAATACCTGGTCCACTCCTGTTTGACATTGAGCTAGTTACGATTTGCTTTGGTTAAAAAGTGTATACTATATGTGTTTTAAAATGTTATCCCTCAGGAAGACTTTTCTATTCCTGCAAGACCCCAGTTGTATAAATATTTGTTTAATCTCAAATGCTTTCATGTTCGCTTGGTTTCAACAAAATATCAAAATGTCATTCTTCTTGTGAGCATGGGGTACATTGTGTCTATGGAGATGAAGGAAAGTCATTAGGAAAACTACTAATTACATTGTTAATTGAAGTTACCTGTTTTAAATTACATAGAGATAAATTACACAGATTAGCATGGCACTCAAAAAAACATCTGCTGTACCAAGTCGAGTGCAAAAGATAAATACAAATAATTTCCTTTGAGGTTGATTTTGCCTCTCCCTCTTCAACACACTTTTAAAAAGCAAAGAATACAAGAAGCCATTAGTTTACTTTAAAAGAACTTCATACAAAATATCAAAGCCTTTAATGATCTTGGAGTCAGTAGCTCATATGTATAGCTCATTGTTGAATGTGGAAGATCACACTGGTAACAATGTAACTTTCTTTGCCTTTCAAGAAGGTAAAATGTGTGAACAGTAAATAAAACCTTCACTTTTTCTTTACTATGTTTAAAAAAGTGACTTATACTTTTGTTGGATGCAAAACTTTTTACATTCATTTTTTTTTCTGTAACTTAAAGCCCAGTTCCGGTAATTTTCTATTGATAGGAAAAGCTTCAAATTTCGAACCAAAAGATTTTAAGTCACTTCAAAAAATAAAGCCAATTACCTAATTGTGTATTACATACCCAATTATGTATATATAACCACAGGTATACAACAATGCAAAGCAGATTTCATCCTACAAATATTCCTCAACAATCATGAAACTAAGTACATTCTATCATTTAAAAGCTTGTAGAACCAGCAGCAATACCATAAATAAAAATAAGGTATTGTAAAAAATAATAAGGTATTGGCCTACTCTTTTTCAAAACATTGCTTTAGTTAATTGAGTTTAGTAAATAATTAATTATCCACACTCTATTTAAGCATTTAAATCTTCTTAAGGTATAGAACATAACTGGGCTACTGCAATGTGTTGATTAAATTTTTTACATGAATTTTCCGGTATGCTTATTGGCCATGACCACATTTTGGACAAGGTTTAGCAGATGGTCTTATATTTAAATCATCACCATTAGTGATGGCGGAACATCGGCCTTGTCCATTTGAGAACAGGCAGATTGACTGTTTGTGGGGAATTTGAAACGGGTAAAACTGGAGGTTGAGGTCACTGACTATATGGAACAGTGTACCATATACCAGAAGTGATGTCACTTCCGGTTAATTTCCGAATATATCAATCGATATCCGACGCGATCACGATTTTTCACGATTTTATTGCGAGTTTAGAAACGCAAATATATCATCTCAATCCATTGCAATGAATGGGATCGCGATTATATAATCGCAATGCGATTTTTTTAAGCGGAAATGACGGATATTCTCCCAGTCGAATATCCGAGCTCCATTGACTTGCATGCATTGTGCATATGTGATCGCAAGTGTGATTTATAGATCGCAATTCATGTCGTAAGTGCGGATATTCTAGATTACGAATATGGAATTGAATATTCTCCGGCGAACAGTTCGGCCCATCCCTACTGGCGCATAAAGGGGTTTGGTGTTAAAAAATAACCTCAACCTGACCTCTGCTTTAACTTATCCTTTGGGAGCAGAGGCTGCGAGCCAGGCCTTTCCATCCAACCTCTCTGCCTAACCTCACAAATACTCAGGAGCAGAAAGGTCCGGCCAGTGGAATAATTTACATGGGACCGGGTAGAGAAGCCGGTTTTTAGTGAAAGAAGTCAGTGAAGTCATGTCTTGATATCGAAACTGGGAACTGTGCATTCCAGGTTTTTTTTAATTCAAATTCCCTGCTAACAGGTGGGGAAATTTAATCTTCGATCCACCTGTTCACGGACGGACCTGGCCAAAGTTTGGCCATCACTACCTGTGCATTACAGTGGCCCTAGATCAGATCTGAGCCACACTGAAGGCTAATGGTATATGTTATACAGACACATTCATGATGGTCACAGATGAAACCAGAGGAGAGTCTAGTTGTCCATAAATATGAATTTGGAGAGGGAGTAGGTTGAATAGGTTCAGAAAAAAACACAAAAACCTGCTATTTTCCTTTACAATACACAAAAATACATTCACTTTATTTAAGTTGATTTAAGGTGTTGGTGGTCATTTCTTTAATACCTGAAAGGATTGTCAAAAATAGTTATTTGAAGTTAAAGTTAAAATAAATAATATGACTTGTGCCCCAATGGCTAATTTGCTTGCAAATTATTTAAAGCATCACTGTACATTATAAAAGTGTAAACAAGCTGATTAATAAAGTCTACAACTTATTTTTCAAGGTTATTTCATTAATTGTTTCTTTCCTTGGACAGAGTATATTGAGTTTAAATGTATTCTGAGCAGCAAGAAATCGTGACCATGTATGCATTTTTGTGACACGGATGCATAGATTTCTTGTCAATGGTTTAGGAACTTTTTGCTTTAGGACATTTCTTTTTTATTTATTTTTTACAGACAACGGAAGAGTGATATGCTTGCACTGAATAGTGATGAGCGGCATAGGCAACATTCGTATTCCGCGAATTTTATGGAAAACATTCGGAAAATATTCGCATTCGGCAATATTCTGGTTTTTTTTTATTGCGAATATCGGCAGTTTTTATTGCGAATTTCGCGCGCGCAATATATGTTTAACATGGCGCGAATTTTTATGCGAATTTTTAAAGTGACAATTTTCGCAATATTCGCATCACCCCTATATTCATTTAAAAATCTGTTGATGGTGTTGCTAAGCTCTTGTTGCAGCCTTCCTATTCGTCCACTCACATTGAGAGGGAAGTGTAATGGATAAAAAATACCGAATATCCGGAATTGCGAATATTCGGCAATATATTCACCATCTTCGTGAATTTCCGAATTGACGATATTCGCGATTAATATTCAGAATCCGAATATTCGCGATCATCACTAGCACTGAATAAGAATTGTTTTCTACAGCTCAAAGTACAACTCATCAGTACTATTCTAGCCTCCCACATACCAACATCCAGCAGTGTCACCAGAAATACCCAGCGTATCATTTCACGCAGTTTGTCAATCATCTTTCAACTCATAAAACTAAATCCTGCTAGAGAAGATAAAAGATTGCACCCCGATGACCACAGAAGAACCCTGGGGTCATCAACTTGTCGGTGGGACTTTAAAGGCAAAAGAAGTATTTATGTAGTTGGTAATACATTTATTAATGGACAAAAAGTGTTCTTTAAATCCATCAATTGTACAGTAACATTCAAATCAGCAGTAATACAGCAAATGAACATTGCAAAATAAGTATGAGTGCTTATCTCGACGAGTTTCGCAAGCTGAACTTGCTTCTTCAGGAGAAAAGATGCACACAAAAAGCCGTGAGTAGCTGGGGATATAAACAAAAAATTTTACAATGCACAAATATAATGTTTATTATGGGACCCCGGTATCTCCAATTTCCATTCTGAGGTGAGACCAGCAATCTCTTTATTTGCAGGGAACTTTTCATGTTCCTCTGCTGGTATTTTTTTCAAATTCTGTTCTGGGGCTGGTTTTACTAGGAATCTGCAAGAGCAGGGTGGGGCAGATTCCCAATCCAGGGTCCACAGCTGCAGCACAGGATCGGCAAACGATCTGGTACAGAACTGGTACAGAAGATGGCAGCTCTAGTGACAGGGGGTGTTGCATCACCCTTAGGGGATCCCCAGACCATCCCAGAAACCCACCTGCTCCGCAAAATGACAGCACAGGATGAGGTGGAGGCGTTCCTATGTACCTTTGAAAGAGATTGCTAGTCTCACCTCAGAATGGGAATCTGAGATACCGGGGTGCCACATATTTCCCATCGAGCACAATGCCCAGTGACACAGGTGATATCGGGGTCACTGTGTCACAATATTTGCTGTATTACTGCTGAATTGAATGTTACTCCTCAGGGTCATATAACTAGCTATCCCTCAGAGGAGCTCACATTCTAATGTTCCTACCATAGTCATATGTCACTCATATAGGCTAGGCACAATTTCTTGTGGAAAGTCAATTAACTTGCCAATATCTTTTTGTCTAGAAGAAAACCCTAAAAACTCATTGCAGAAAGTTTTCTGACCAAGATGCAAACCTGGAATCATAGGGCCTGAGTAGTAACCATCCATGGTCACTGAAAATGCTAATGTTTGCTGGAATGAAACAAATCTTTCTTTTGGGCCCTTAAAGCGGACCTACCACCAGGAATCTATGTTTTCATTAATGGCACTAGAAGTGCCAATAATAGGGAGGAATGCAGTGAAAACCCCCAAAAACGTACCTGTAATGAGCAATTTAGTAATATAATCAGGCATTCCTGTTCACTTCCTGGTTACTGGAGGTAGCAGGACCCGGCAGAACGTCACAGCAGCACGTGATTTTTCAGTGTAAATCCAACACATGGTGGTGCAATATCGCGGGTGGCCACTGGGGCCTTCTGTGTTTTCCTATGGCAAAGCAGCTCACTGAAAAATCACGTGTTGTGACGAAGCTGCCGCGGTCTGCTCTCTCCATAAACCAGGAAGTGAACAGGAATGCCTGATTATATTACTAAATTGCTCATTACAGGTACGTTTTTAGGGTTTTTCACTGCATTCTTCCCTATTATTGGCACTTCAGGTGCCATTAATGAAAACATAGATTCCTGGTGGTAGGTCCGCTTTAACTGGCACAATCACCAAACATTCAGTGCATGGGCTTTCTGGTGTATATATTCTCTGCACAGAATGTTTAGTTCACAGTCATTGCTTTAAAAAATAGCTCCTTTACATTTTTGAAACTTCTAAATCCGTAAAAACATGTATATTTTTTGAGGAAGTGGTAGTTTCATTTACTCACAGAAATGTATTTCTTCACATAACTTATTCTATGAAGTGATGGGTCCCTGATCTCTTACATACTTTAAATGAGACATCAAACTGCCAACGGGTGGTAATGCAAGGTAGAGGGTAATAGGAGAATAAGAAATACTAAGCACCTTTTCAGCTTTAAACAGAATCATATCAGATAATCACAGATCTTTATTCCCTATAAAAGGCTGAAAATATCACCCTCTCCAAATACTGAAGACTAAAAAAAGTGGTAAAAGTTCCTTACATGCTTTAAAAAGTTAAAGTGCATATCAAGCAGAAAAGTTATTTCAATGCTGTATATGATGTTGTGTTTTATTATTCATTGTTAATTATTGATTCAGGTTTTTGTAACTTTATTATTTTTATTCCTTTTTGCTTTTGGCAACCAAAATGTTTATTTTGCAAATTGCTGTAACATCTAAACAACCAACACACCATTTTGCTTGCTGAGCCATGATCTCGGAACAGGCGGACCGCTGCAATGCTACAAATAGGTTGGCAGACATTCTCTGAACAGCAGTTGCCACACATGAATTTATGATTAGCAATGATCATTTCATATTTATTGCAAGAGCGGAGAAAGGCAAGGACCTCTTGGGGTAAGACTCCCACATCGTTAGGTGGAGGAATAGTATCACAGCACCTGTGCTTTACTGCATCAACAATAAATATGTAATAATTATTACTGCCTGTGAGCATTCTGGGAGACACTGTGAATAATAAAAATGTGTATACAGTGCAATTCTTTATTATATTGCATAAGGTAAAAAGCCTGAATGTCCTGGGGCATTCTGTGTAACATAATCACAATACACCATACAAAGTACATACTTAAGCACAATGATTTATGTTATACTTTAACATTGCCAAAATCTTTTAAAAAGTAATTAATACAGTATAAGTTAATAGATGATAGGATGCATATGCTAATATTCATTTGTTATATAAACCTGTGTCATACTCATAGATTTAAATACTGTGGGCACAGATGGAAAGCAAACTTTAAGTTCAACACAGTCCTAAATGTAAAAATGTTAAAATCAGTCAGTTTAATTGCCCAAACAATTATTTTAAAAGGAACACTTTCACACAAGCATAGGATATTTTGACTAGCTGACTGGCTAGAGTAAAGGGTTGTGGGAGCATGTAGTTGTTCCAGCACCAAGTTTTGAGTAAATTAACCTCCCTGGCGGTTCACTGAGTGATACAGTGTTTTGCCTTTCCGCCCCCATTGGCGTCACCGATGACGCCGATGGGGGC
>CM070032.1:181312661-181333678 GCA_036250615.1 Ptychadena robeensis
GTGATTGTGGAGGAAGTGTAGAGGAGACATTGCTGAGACTGGCAGCAGAGGAGGTAATAAAATATTTTATATTTCACCCAGTAACCCAGTCATGTCTGTTCTCATCCTCCATATACCATGATCAGAGGAGGTAATAAGATATTTTATAAACTCAACCTAACCTCATCCTCAGCCTAACTGTGTGCCCCCCAAATCCATGTCACCCCCATATCACCTGCACACTGAACCCCTTCACCACCACTTCAGTCTCAATCTCTCCTACAGTGTCCTCCTTCAGCTTCACTCCTGTCTCCTATGCAAACTGCAGCACATACATCTCTGGAACGACTAAAACTGTCCTCCCATACCAAACCCTTTGGGATTGGTAAATATGTCTGCAGGGGAGGGGCACCTTAGTAATGTCCAACAGAATGGGCGGAAGTAGCTTCAGGTGCCAGTACATAAAATGGTGCCTTAGGGAATGAGGAAGTGAAGATTGTAAGTACCTTTTTTTTTCTCTGTGTAGCAAGTTTTCACAGATGCATACTGCTGACTGGTGTATAATATGTCCATGTAATGTATGTGGGGGATTTTTTTTTTGAGTTTACAACCGCTTTAAGATACTCATAAAATGTAATTAAAATTTTGAAATATTAAACATTTTTGTGTTTGTGTTTTGTGTTTTAAAAAAAATAAAACATATATAGATATATATATATATCTATATATATACCATATTTTTTGGACTATAAGACACACCGGACCATAAGACGCACCCAGTTTTTAGGAAAGGAAAACCAGAAAAAAAGGATTTAATAAGTTTTCACATCAATTGGGTTAATGGTTTAATTTAATCAATGCAATATTCAATTCAGCCAGGAGGTGTCACTAGCAACAGTACACTCTCAGCACAATGTCATTCTCCACACTGATCGGCAGGAGGAGGAGGGGAGCAGACATCTGCAGTGTCTCTCCTCTGCTCCCCTCTGCGGCTGGCTGTTACTGTGTCCGTGGGAGCTGCAGAGTGATTGCAGTTCCCTCGGACACGGAGAGAGGGATAGGGGACAGTTCATCTATCTCTCTCTGTATTGCCTATGGCAGCAGAACTTTGAGCTCTGCTGACATAGGCAATTACACAGTACAGATGGGACAGCTCCTCCAGCTCCCCGGCTAATCGCTGTGCAAGGAGAGCTGGCAGGAAGCAAAGGCGCAGACCAGAAGACACAGGCACTTTTTGTCCCCAATTTTGGGGGTGAAAAAGTGCGTCTTATGGTCCGAAAAATACGGTATATATATATAAACATATAAAGGATTTTCCAGTATACAGTAAATGGGGGCAACCATTTTTGCTCATTAGATACATAGACTTTGCTTCTTTTTACTTCTTCCCCTGCAATGGGTGTTTTACTGCTTACATGCTTACATTGCAAATCTATCAGTTTTTGCATTTTTCACTTCTTTCTTAAATAAAAACGCAGTTGATTTTCAACAGTTTCCTTTAGTGGCTAAACCTGAGTAATATATTTAAAAAAGAAATGCCAAGAGTGCTATGGTAGAGTACCAATCTATGTTACTCAGATTAACATGGTTAACAACTATTTAACATTTCTTAAGCAGGCCATAGACGTGGCGATTTTCGACAGTAGTTGCAGGCGATCAACCGGCATGCATGCTCATACCAAACGCATGGTGGTCGGTCACCCGCTACTACAGGCGTGACCACCTTGCAGTTTAGACCCAAATAACCCGCAGGTCGGATCACACAGGACAATCTTGTTGTAAGCAATTAATGTGGGCTCCAAGTTAATTGGCTACAATCTGCCGGGAATCCCTCTGTTAGTTGAGCACACAGGGATTCCCGTCAGTTTTTACCACGCTGTAATGAGTCTGCTACAAGCCAGCCATGGATCGAGATGTCTATGGCCGGCTTTACTCCTCCATTTGTTATGGATTAGTATTTTAAACACAGATCCTGCTTCTTAGCATTACTAGAAGTAAGAAGATTATTTATTTAAAATGTAAAAACCCACCCAGAATTTTATGTTAGACAATTCTCTGCTATAGAAGGAAGCAAATGCAACGAGGAGCACAACGTCAGCTTATGCAAATGTTTTTAGCGAAATCAATATTACCTTGTCTGCTGTTTTGATATTTTTGTCGTAAGGGCTCAAAACTATTTTATTTTTAGTTGATATACGTTAACCCCTGTGTTTTACTGAACACTTTACAAGCTCCAACAAAAAGTTAGTGTTTCAAAACATGCCTCTGGCTGTGTGAGTTCATTAGTAATTGCATTGCTGTGGACATGTTTATTTATTATTAATATTTCACAGAGAAGTATTTCTTATTAGTTTATCTCAACATTTGGGTAAATCTATGTTTTAAAACTAAAACTAATATTTAAAAAAAACAGTGCCTGTGGTTATTTTGTTTTTCTGTTTTCTGTAAAAAGAATAATGAATGAATGCCCTTTTGGTGGATGCAGAAAAGGGAGTTTGTTAGAGCAAAGGTACGAAGAAGCATGCCTAGGGGTAAAAAAAAAGTTAAGATCCTTGATATTGTAGTTATATAGCAGGAGCCTCATGGGACTCTTCTCCCAGCTAATAAGGTAACTATCTTTATTCTTGCTCTTCACAGGTACTTAAATAAAGGTCTTCTATTTACAAAAGCATAACCACAAGACTCTGTCTGTAGTTTTCCAAGAGGAGAACTTCTGTACATTGGTGTAATCTTCCGCATTGTGTCATCAGTATTATTAGCCATTGCCCACCTCACTTCCCTGCACTATAGAACACCTCCCTGTTTTGTCATTGATAATACGGGGCTTCATTATATGAAGGTAAAGGTAACAACATGGCTCTTTTATTAGCAGAATCAACAAGTTCACTGAATTCATTGCATTAACCCAATTAATGTGAAAACTGATTAAATCTTTTTTTCGGGATTTCCTGCCCTAAAAACTGGGTGCGTCTTATGGTCCGGTGCGTCTTATAGTCCGAAAAATACAGTAACTGTTTCTAAATTTACACAATGAGACCTATGCTATGTTTTCACTAATGACAAACAAATTTATTAGACTGTACTGAATGTTTCATTTTAAAATAACAATCCCTTTTTACTGAAAGTTTACAGAACTTATAAAGTCTTTAGAAACTGAATAGTAAAAAGTATCCACAATGTTAAATTTGGACTTTTGCTTTTTTTCTTTTACATACAGAACATTTTTGTTGTATATATTATGAACATTTTGTTTGCAAATGTTAGGACCAGCAAAGGTCTGAAATCTACCCTTGTGTGTTGGGGTATGTAATGCTGGATCCCTAGCCGTGCTAAGGACCTTGCTATCTCTAAATGCGAAATTAGCTTTGATGCAAAACATGATGATTTTCATATATAATGTGTCAAGATTTATTTAATAACCCGCTGTAACCTTTACCTTTTACAGATATGTCAGTGGCTTAATGTTCCTTAAATATTTGCTTTGAAACAGGACTGAACATATTGCAAATCTCAACAATACTAGGATTTCCCAGAGACTCATTTCATTATCAGGTGTTAATAAAACATTGTCAGCAGACTATTATGACTTGTAATGATTGTATAAATCAGGTCAGCAACTTTCTATTTAGTATGATACAGCAACTTTTCTAGTTAAACTGACTCCCACTCTCACCGTTGGAAAGAGTGAAAAGGTGCTAATTAGGATATAATAACTTAAAGTTCTGTTCCTAAACACACATTAAATTAGGTTATATCCTTGATGCATAACAAATGAATAATCTGCCTTTTCAACTTTTCATAATAAATATACTAAAATTGGGACAATAGTGAAACTGCACATCAAGATATATTAAATGATACCACGTGCCCAAGATTAATTGGTCTATTTCCTTTAAAAAGTCATGTTTTGTCCTGTATACTGTGCTGTTTCTTATATACACTGTTCAGTTACCACTTTACTATACTTCATGTACTCCATACTTCTCCAGTCTGTACTGTGTTGTATTTTATATGTTATATCCATTGCCACTCTAATTTATACTCAATGCAGAGTACTATCTGGTGATCCTTCCACTCAATGGTCTACCTTCTTCTTGGGGATCACTCCCTTCATGCTAATATTATGTATGGAAGTGTGGCCCCAAAATCTCCCACACAGTTTTCAATTGTATGTGTGTTTTTTATTTGGTTTACTGATGCCACATGGCTGCAGGTATTCTAAGCATGAATACAGCAGCTACCTGCTTATTCTTAGGTCCTCCCACCGACCAACCTAAAGATAGGAGTCAGATATCATCTGAATAAAAATAATTGATATATCTCAGATAATAAATATTTCCCATAAAAATAATTTCTGACGCTAGTCCTTATGAATTCTCTAAAAAAGGAAGCAAACTATTCATATAATCTACTACATTTACATTATATGTTCATTTATAATTAAGAAATCTTTACTGTTTCTGTCTTCCTAATATGGATATACTAATAACATTGATTTGTATTCGTGACACTTTTTTGATTGGTCAAAATTGAAGCGCAGTGTTTTTCATTTGGTATAATTGTTCTATTACAACAAAATATTAATTTGTTTCATGTAAACAAACGCTTTTATTGCTTTTGGTGGGTTAGCCTACGTCTTTGAAGCACTTTATAAGGTATTGGGTAGAGATGGTCGAATTTTTTTTCAAAAATTCGACCATTTCGCCGGTTTCGACTTAATTGCAAAGCCCCTGAGCATGGTATCATCACCAAACTTTCTGGAGATGTAGAGAAGGGTTGGGGGTATACTCCAAAAAAGAAAGTAAGTCTCTAACACAAATTAGGTTCAAAGCCAAGTAAAAAATTCGAAAATCGGAATTTCGACTTTAACTTTGAACTTAATTTATGCAAAAACTACATATGCTAGAGCAAAACTCGGGCTGACAGCATGGCTCCCCCGCTCCCCTTGCAGAACAGTGCAGTGACAGGTCCCGCCCCCTTTCCACTGCCGGGACCTGATCACAGCCTGTGCGGCTGCAGCTTTCTTCCTCTGTTACTTCGGAGGGGGGCTCATGGTCAACCTCTGAAATAATGAACATCGAACAAAGTTTTCCAACAGGTTGGAACCCTGTTCAATCGAGTTCTTTCAAGTGGGATCTAATGATCCCGCTCAAAGGAAGGCATACACGGGAAGATTTCTTAATAGATTAGAGTACAATCGAGCTCCGTGAGTGCACACATCGCTCGATTGTACTCGATTGTAGAAACATTTTATTCTGTCAAAGAGCTATATTATATTTTTTCTTAAACCAATGTTTTATACAACTAAGTGATTCATACAATATGCTTTTATGATACAGAAATATAAGAGCTTTCTAGATATTTAACAATGTGTTAGGGACATTTGCATGTGATATTGCACTGTACACATAACTGCTTTGCAGATTTTTTTACGTTCAGTATGTAAGCATTTCCAATACTCTTGTATGTGAAAAGCTACCTTAGCACATCTGCTACTGCATATGTGGTGCACTGTGTAACGTGTGCGTTAATGCTAACATGTGAGTTGCCAGTACACAATGCAGCAGTATAGTGTAAAAGGGCCCTTAGGGAGTGAAAAAAGGTGAGTATATTTGTTAGCGTTATATGGGGGAATAAAGAAACAAAGTTGTGAGAACTAGTAAACCATGGTTATACAATGAATATGAATGTCAAGAATAAATCTTTTTTCTATTATGTACTGTATGCTTTAGTACTGTAATACTGTAGTTCACAATATTATGAATGGAATAATTTGCAATTAAATGCCTTAAAACAATTATTGTTATGACAGCCATCACCGGTAAGCAGAGTGGGTCGAACACCCGTAGTGTTCGCCGGGGGAAGAAAAGCCAACATGTTATGTTCCGCCTTGAGGACAGTTCGGCCATCAGTAGCCATAAGTTTGTAGCTATTATGACTCCCCAGAACCCTTTCAACAGCTAGCATGTAGTGCAACAGTTTTGTTAAGACAAAAATCTTAGCTGGGTGCAAAATTGTGGCTGACCCCCTCATGATCGTCTACACAATGAATTCTCCAGAAGTTTTCATTAAAATTTCAACAGAGAGTGCCAATGTGAAGTCTACTTTTTACATGACAGGAGTAATCTATGTATTTTGAGTTCCTTTAAACAAAATAATAGTCTTTAGGTTTATTGTCTTCCAAAAAATGCTTTCATTTTTAGTTCAAAAAAAGAAATGACTAAAATGTGCATTTCAAAGAATTGTCTAGCTATTCAACTGACTTGTTCATCAATAAAATTGCGTAGCCATTTTTGGTGTCTACTTTTTTTCATTTTGATGAAGAGGGATTACAGCATTAGTTGCTAAACGGACACATTGCATTGTGCTATACAATGTGAGGAGAAGACAGACAGCTCCTCATTATAGCTAGTCATATAATTCTAGATGGCCCTTTGAGAACTGAAAAATACATTGTCATATTTATTTTTAAAGATGTGTAGGAATATCCGTCACTATACAACCATCAACGTTTTCAGATACAGCAAAGAAGACTCTATTTTGTTATAATGCCTATTTTGTAAATAAAACGTTTTGTAATATGATGTTCAGAAATAATTTTTTTTTTCATTCAAAAACTAGCTATTATTTGAACACTTTACAATACCAATATTTGCATACAGGACAGATTTTTATTCTGTGGGGTTGACTTACTAATAAGTTCACACAGAGTTTGCAATCTTTATTCTAAATATGTGAGCGATGTCCTTAAATCAGCTTTTCCTCAATTGCAAAGGCTGCTGAGTGTCATAAATAATAAAACACAAAACCATAGAAACATAGTAAAGATGTTATTTCACGAGTACCTTGAACCTCTGCATCGGCGGATGTATAAACAGAGCATCCGCCGAGCAGGCAAAAGTCTATGTGCTGTGTAGGGATTCCCGCCAAGCAATAAGCTTAGCGGAGTAGGTCCCAACGTATGTGGAAACAAACCCTTAAAGTGGAACAAAACTATTGCTATGGGATTCTTGCATACTACAGGTAAACTCTCCTGGTGGCTAAACATGTTTTCAGTGGTTTAACATGTGACGATTGGCTTACCTGAAAACCCCAACTAATTTAATCAAACAGTAATAACAAAAGCTTATCTGTGTAACAGTCCAAGTGATTATAAAAGTTTGTGCACAAATTTTTCATTTCAGAAATTTTCCTTAGCCCAAGACCATCATCCCAGTTACACACATGGTTTCATACAAGTTATTTCTTCTCTACTGACGAACAGCCACATCTTTTGTGCAGAGGTCATAATGGTCTTTTATATCAGTAATTGGACAAGGTCTAGTTTATTTTACAAAAAGTTTTCATTATGAAAGTGACTGTACTAAAAAGCTAAATCATATTATTTGGTCTATATATGACACACCCTTTAGCATGACCACCCTGAAGCCACTGGTGGTTGTGCATTTTAACCTCCTTAGTGCTCATCACGAGCCCATCTCGTCCAGAGTTTGTGTGAAGAACAAACTCTGGATGAGCTGGGCTCCCATGAAAGCCGCATATCCCCGGAAAGCTACGGCGATGCTGCTTCCAGCCGCAGCATGTTATGGGAGGGGCTTCTGCTCTCCAGACCTCACTGCCAGTGTCATGAATGACACTGGCTGTGTGGAGAGGGGAGGGGGGAGGGAGGAAATGGCAGGCTGTGTACCTTGTACACTGCTGCCATTGCCTGTACCACACTGTTAAAAACGGTGCGGTACAGGCGGTGCGCTAGGGAGGTTAAATCTGCCTATGACAGGCCAAGCACTGACCTTGGCCAGCAGAGCCATAGGTGGAGAAGAAGAGAAGAACTACCCTTTCGTCTCCAGCTTGAGTTCCAGGAGGTGGAATTGCTGTGAGAGGCAAGATCTGTTTGTGGGCAGTTCTTCCTTCTGCCTCTTTATCTCTTGTAAGTCAAGTTCAGCACCCCAGTGCCTCTACTCCTCCGCATCCTGGAACTCAAGTTTGACTGGTTGCATTGCCAAGCAGACTTAAGAAAAATCATTGTGGAGCTGCCAGAATTGACAAAAGACATGCACAAAAGTGAATTTTACTAGAGAGTAGTGATGGCCGAACTGCCTGCAAGGCGGACAGTTCGGCCGCGAAAAAGCATGTTCGCTCTCCTTCTCTCCAGCAAGCAGTACAGGTGTTCGACCCGCCCTGTTCGCCGGCGAGAAGGAGGCCTCTATTCTTGTCAGTCACATCCGGTTAGCACAACCAGGAACTATGCGTTCCAGGTGCCGGATGTGACATCACTGACATCACATCTGGTTTTCCAGATTCAAATTCCCCGGCTCTAGGCGGGCGGATCTGACTTTTTTTAAAGTCAGATCCGCCCATTCGCGGACGGACATGGCCAAAGTTAGGCCACCACTACTAGTCAGAGTCTTAAACACAAAGTGAATAATTGCTGTGTTACCTTCAAGTTACTTTTGTCCACACATGAACTGTAAAAGGGTTAATCTTATTTATTTTAATCACCACTTTTAAAACTTTATTAAGTGATACATTAAAATATTTCTTTACATAGTTAGTGTAAAAATCTATTCAAAATTACTCGCTAGTGATGGATCGCTAGGATAGTTGCTTGTTCTGTATTAAGAAATATGAAAATAAAAAGCACAGACCTTTTTGTAATATTCAAAAAAGAACAAGGTTACATTAAAGATAAGTGCATTCCACATCTCTGTCTCATTACTAAAGAAAATGTTCAAATTCTTCAAATCCTAAAGCACCGTCTGGTTACATAGTCATTCCCTTGACCCTTTCAAGGTAAATTTGTATTGAAAAAAACTGTTTTTCAGATAAACAAAATGATCATTGTTTTGCTAATGCAGTTCTCAACTTGTTTAAAAGTGACATAATCACATTAAACAAAGATTTATGTAAACAAATCCTAGCCAATCAAGGGATTATTTTTCAAACTGCTTGTATAACATACTAAAATGGCATGTTTACTGTACTGAAAAAATCTTAACATCTCAATACATTGATTTAATATATATAAGGGCACTGGTTTATCTACATATAGGGTTCGTTTTCACATACGTCGGGGTCCCAAAGTAGCATATAGACTTACCTGCTCAGCAAATGCTGTGTCTTCACTGCGCTGAGCCGCTCCGCCGATGCAAGGCTCAACATAGTGGAGTACGTTCAGCCTCTGCATCGGCGGATGTGTAAACAGAGCATCCACCGAGCAGTCAATGTCTATGTGCTCCATCGGGATCCCCACCAAGCGCATATGCTTAGTGGAGAGAGTCCCAACGTATGTGGAAACAAACCCCATGATTTGTAGTTTCATTGGACCAAGGTTTTTGATCCACAAGCCCTGCCTCATGTAAACCATATACAAGAGCAAATAGGAAGAAGCAACAGTAAGATGTCTTCTTCTGTCCACATGTTCTTTGTCAAAACATTTTAACTTCAACAGAACCATCCTTTTCTAACATCACATAGGGCCTCCTTCTAATGATATAAGCTATCATATTTCAGATTAAGAAAAGGTAATATTTATTTTGTAAAGCATTAGTAATTTTGTTAGCTAATAAAAAACATAGATCTATACTCAGAAACTTGGGGTTATATGTCTCATTAGGCAAAATCTCAACAATCTTACTTCTCACTTAGATTGAAGGACATCCTGGTACCTAATTTGCGTAAAATAACAAGAACCCACGAAACAAAACAGCATCTAGCCATACCCCTCTGAGTCATATACTCAGTATTTATTACAGCCAGTATATCATGGAAAAGGTGTTCATTAAAAATGTATCTTTTTAAATACTCTACATATTAGTGGGTTCTAAAACTAGGTGATAAGGAAACTCTAAATCTCACTTAATAGGCTGTAATTTGCATCTTAAGCCGGCCATAGACGTGCCGATTCCCGGCCATAGTTGCGGGCTCCCGTCGAACACATAATGGTCAGTCACCTGCAACTACAGATTTCCACCCAAAAAAGGTGGCAGGTCAGATCGCTCGGCAATCCATCCTGATGGTTCTTTTTGTGACCGACCCTGTTGTAGGCAGTTAACTTGGAGGGGGAGTCTCCTCCCCCTCCAAGTTAATTACCTACAATCTGACAGAAATCACCTGGATTCCCATCATTTCTGTAGCCGACTCCTCACAGCATGGTGAAGTCACCACGCTGAAATGAGTCTGCTACAAGCCGGCCATGGATCGAGGTGTCCATGGCCTGCTTAAGGTTTTGTTTTTGGTGTGTTTTGTTTCTCTATGTATTATTATCTTTGAAAGGCTGTTTTTTGTATTATTTTTAACTACAGAAATGAATACACACAATGTAGTAAAAAGATCAATAAGTGACAAAAGTTGAAAAATAAACGAATACATACAAAAATGAAAAACCTAAATACAACATCAAATTATATACAATTAACAATCCAGTACCTGAAGTTTGAAATTGTCTTAAAAATGGGAAAACTTAAACTGTTGGCTTTTTGCCTAATCACTGTTATAGCATACTGTACTGGGAGAATCTTTTGCTTCCAAGCTTTCAAAAAAATTGTTAAATGATAGAGCACTAAATAGTTGTGTTTTCCAGCCTAAATAACTATGTTGATGATAACTTGCACTGTTGGTGGGTCGTTTTTTATAACATACGAAACGAAGAAGTGCCAAATTGGAATTGCTAGATCAATAATTCATAAAGCATTGCTTCTTCATTCTTAAAATATTCTTTGGCCACACTATTTCTGCTTGAGGTTCTGTACTTCTTACATTTCTGACTATTAAATATAAATCACTGCATTATAAATAATCAGAAAACAAGCAAACCTAGACATTATGACAATATTCGTCTGGGATATGATGACATTAATTGCATATACCTGCTTACTATGGTTTCTTCATTGTAAATAAAATGACTGTTCTTTATGTTTTGTTGTGCAGCTGATAACGCTATGCTTTACCCACTTTAGCATAAACCTGTCCTTGCCAGACTCTTCATGTGATTTTATTTTGGATTAAATCCTTTCTTTCTCTCTTGATGATAGTTTGAAGATCTCTTTTTTCGAAACATGTTGAGTTTTCCATCACTCTTCCTTTTAGACATGCAGCTTGGTATAAACTTTTAAGAGTTCTCAGTGGGCTGAGATTATACCTAGATATTATTTCTGTGAAGTTCAAATTTTATTATTATGGACTGAGTTTAAAATGTGAATGTATAAAAGAATAAATCCAACTTAAAAGGCTATGTATATTATACTCCAGGAAGAAATCTCAGTTGTCAAGTGCTGATAGCTAAACAGGATGGTCCTGATAACAGTTTAAGGGTTTTTATTTCTAAATACTGTTATTCCGTGCAACTAATGTAAAGGCATAGTCTTTTTTGGGGTAATTTCCTAATATATTGTTTTTCTAGACAATTGCAGATACAAAAACCATGGCAGTAAAGCAAAGTGCTGCCTGTATCTATTTTTGTCCAATGCGATTTTATCACACATCAAATTAATGTAAATGAGCTATCAACTAAACATTTACTTTCTGGATTTCAGAAGAGTAATGATAAAAGGGTGGGGATACCCATGATAAACTACCCATTACTAACATTGCTTTTTCTTGGAAACCTCAGGCTATTCTTAAATAGTTCTTCAGTTTCCACAAA
Organism: Ptychadena robeensis; assembly: GCA_036250615.1. NCBI lineage: Eukaryota > Metazoa > Chordata > Amphibia > Anura > Ptychadenidae > Ptychadena > Ptychadena robeensis. The sequence goes on from CM070032.1 coordinate 181,324,282, forward strand.
TTTGCATCTGTTTTGTACCTCACTGGGTAGTTCTTTTAGTAAAGTCCACTCATACTCTAGTGCAGACATTAGCAACAAATACAGAATATTGTTGTAGTTAAAAACTGAAATATCTCTTATAAAGACTTGAACTAAAACTGGTACTAAAAATGTTTGACCTTCCTAGCACACTGCTGAGTGCAAAATCGCACCATAGATGGAACAGAATTTTTTTTCATGTTGTAGGCCTGTAACTAAAACTGGTACTAAAAATGTTTGACCTTCCTAGCACACTGCTGAGTGCAAAATTGCACCATAGATGGAACAGAATTTTTTTTCATGTTGTAGGCCTGTAACTCCCCAAAATATGTCTATACAAGGGCCTAGTAGACAAGGGCCAAGTAGCAAGAGCCTAGTAGACATCTTGAATAATGTTTCACGGTGTCACGGATATAATGATGTGAGACGGGGGGGGGGGGGGGGGGGGGGGGGGGGGGGGTATATGCTCCCTTCCCGCCGTGGACACCACATCAGGGGCACCTCTTAGTGGCGGTCTAACCCAGTTCGTTCAGTGCACTTTTTACACGTCTAGACCAAACTAACTGGGTAGGTTAAACCTCCCGCTAGGGAGGTTTAATACACACTTACACACAATTTCCCCTACTGTGATCTATTCTGTGCTGTTGCCCCTTGAAGTCCACAGTGGTTGAAGTACAAATCCCTGTATGTAAACATAAACATGGCCTCAAGAAACCTTTTGGACATGCACAGTAGCTTGAAATTTTTTTTTCATGCCACTGCTTATGTCCGTAAAGTTCAGCTGCGGTTATAGCTGATCACCATGACTGTAGGTGAACTATTCAGGCATTGACAGTAGCTTGGATAATCTTTCCCACACTTCATTGTTAGCCCCTATTGCTTTCCCATGCTCTTGTGTATAGCCAACAGTTTAGTGGAGTGCATATTGATATTTACAAGCAGACACCAGGCCAGGGCTGAGAACAAGTTCTTCTGCTCACCCCTGGCCCGGAACCTGTAGTACATCAGTGCCTAAGACTGTGAGCAACATCTGCTCAATGTGGGAGATTGTCACAACTGTGCAGGAAGGTCTGTTAAAGGGCAGAATTTTATTATTATAATTTTATCTCTTTTTTTATTTCTAAGACTTTTATTCAAGCCTTTAGAAATGGGTAAGAGGTCCAATTCGACCATTTCTACTTACATGTGTCTTTTTAAAGACATAATGAGCTACAGGCTGGTCTAGGACCATGCATGCATATATGGTCAATAATGGATACATGATTGCCTATTATTATACCTTGAATAAACTGGTTTGCCAACTGTGGGTCTGCTCTTTGTTTTTAGACAGTAGTTACTGTAGTTAGTGGTCTACATAATTTACACCAACTGAACTTAATGTGAACAGCAGTTTGGCTCAGTCCAGTCTGAAGACAAGTGGAATGTTAGATAGGAATTATAGTGAGAAGAAGTTTGGGAGCAACACGTAGTCCAAATCACACAGGGAAAAATCACTTAGATCTGGTATTTACTTTGAAGTAACACAACAGTGGTACGTCTGTGTCCTTCGACATCCACCAATGAAAGGATCCTGACAGACGCCAACGGTGTGTGTATTCTTCTGCCGGCTTGATCATTTTTAGATCCCTGCACGGTTGATCCGCCCAGCAGAATAATATCCTCACCACTGGTCTCTGTCAATATAATGTTTAAGATCCTTGCATGGATCCTCACTGTCTGCTCATGAGAAGATAGTGGGGAGCTGTGCAGTGATCTAAAAAATTTACTTCACAGGCACCAGTGGTGAGGGTATTCTTCCGCCGCCACATCTTTTTTAGATTCCTGCATGGTTAATCCGGCTGGTTGAAGAATACCACTTCCTCTTCTGCACTTCTCAAATTGGGTGTGTCAAACACCTGTACTGTTCACCAGCAAGATGAAAATAGAACATGCAGTGTTCACTGCGGACTGTCGGCCACACAAACACTGCCGCTATCACTACCCATTAGCCTTTAAGGCAGTCATTAAACAATAACAAATTTGTTTTATTGGCGGATCCCAAACATTAGTTCTGTTGATGTTTATTGATGGAAAACTCATAATGTAACTCAATAAGGTGTTTTGCTTTATAATAACATATTAATATTTTAATAATACACCTGCAATGTTTCATCCACCCCCCATATTTAACATGACAAGGTTTGACCCCTTACCCCACAATCAGATGGTGCAGTACAACCTAATTTTTTCCCCACCTGGTCCTCACACCCCTCATCCTATCATAAAACAAATACATTTAAAAAGATGTCTGTCATGCTCTGGAAAATGGATCCCCCCAGAGCATAGCAGTCCCCTTGCTGGCATAGGATCTGGTAAGCTCTGGAAAAAAGGGGCCAATGTGCTCCCCCCACCAGAGCATACCAAACCCCTTTTGACAAGCCTGGAAGGGCAGGAAGGGGGGACACCCTGTCCCACTAGGTCCCATGCCATACCTCAACAAGGGGGAGGCAAGTTATAGGGCTTGTTGAGTGTCCGGGGTTCCCCTTTAACATGAGGACCCCTGAATCCCACTTCCCACCCTATTAAATGCCTCAACTATGAGAGACTGAATGGGAGAAAATATCCAGGAAATCATAGGATTTCTAATGAATTCTTTGGTATAATAAGTATTTGGTAACCTCCAAACAAGCAAGATTTCTTGCTCTCACAGACCTGTAACTTAAAGAGGCTCCTCTGTCCTAGATATGGTTGAATTTTTCGACTAGCTGACTTGTGAGCTGATTGCAAAGCCCCTAAACATTGTATCATCACCAAAATTGCAAGAGATGTAAAAAAGGGTTGTGGACACACAAATAGTGCTAGTTGGGGAATAGGGTATGCTAATACTAATTATTGTGGTTAAATGTACCCTAGCCAAAACATATTTGAACTAGAAAGCTTGAAACCCTAAGGTGAAAAAAGTTACACCGTAGTCCCACTAATTGGGGACTGCTAGATTGGCATTACGGGTACCACAGGAAAGAGTTAGGTCAATTAGTGATAATCTGGATAAAATGGTCTTTATTAAGCAACTATTAGGACCGATGTACAAGATAAAAGTTAGGGATCAACATGGCCTTTTTAAAAAAACATCTTACAGAGTGTTGCCATAGTAGTTAACAGTGCAATACAATACATAAGAAAAACTATAGCCAGGTGGTGAGACTTGACGTAGGAGATAATGATCTTGGTAGTCCTCCAACCCGTCCCGTTCCCCCTTTGGGCTTCCTCAGGGAGGCGATCAGATCATTAATCTAGGTAATAGAATCACATTTTACAGATTCATATATTGTAAATTCGCATATAATGGATCATTCAGTTAACAATGGTGCATATACATCAAAGACTGTTATCAAAACATATAATCAAGCTCATGTGATCATCGTCTATACTTGTATGGTAATCCATACATACATTAGATAAGTGCATCATGACAATAGGTAGGTACATACATGATAATAGGTAGGTACATACAGTAGTTGTAATAGCCAATTGTTTGGAGATTAAAAGATATATATATATTTTAGTATACCACAGGAGGCTGATCAAGATACAGTGTCAGATTTTAATAAAAAATTGTTAAGGGTGTCCAATTGTTGTTTACTTCTGTCCAATCATTGTAGTAACATAATAAATATACTTACCCTAGTGAGACTCTGCTGGATATATATGTAACAAGTGTGTCAGGAGACACTGTCTAAGAAGAAATGTAAATATAAAATCGACTGGTAGTTTGGTCCAGGTGGTGAGAAGACCCCCCCCCCCAATTGAGGAGCCCAGACCCCGGTTGCACGGGCCGGGGTGAAGGGGCTCTGATGGGTCCCGTCTATAGGGTGCAAGCGGATCTGGAAGCATGAGAGAGAGTGTCAAGTGGTCGATCTTCATACACAAACAACTCAGAAACACCATAAACACCAACGAAGGGAAGAGGAAAGAAACCTAGGAACACTCACCAATAGATGAGGGACCTGAGGACATCCAATACAAATTGGACTAACAGGCTAAAGTGAGGAGGTCCAAGAAGTATACCTTCCCACTTTCTAACATCACATCAGCAGGGAGAAAAGAGGGAAGAGTTGGGCATGGAAGAGAGAGATATAAACCAGTAAGCACCAGACACATAATGAAAGACTAATGTAAGACAGCAAGGGAAGATAGAACTCACCAAAAGAGTGCCTCTGTACAGTGTCCCACAGTGTCTCCGAGTGTGTTCAACCATCAGACCGGCTACCAAACTTTCCACTCTCTCTCACACATCAGACCTATTTACACACCCTCCCATCACTGCCATCAGTGCCAATGGAGGAGTGTCCCCATAGGGGCTCCAACCAATCACCAAGCCGGAGAGTGCACCGAAGGTGTGGGTGTCTCTGCACATCCTCATCCCATCGCCTCGCAGAAGGGAAGAGACCCCACAATCAGTGACAGGTGGGGAGGATACCTGGTGATCCTGTCCAGACAGGCGCACCCCCCATGACGTCCAGAGAGAGGGGCGTGGATGGCTGTGGCTGGCTGGAGCGCAAATGCGCTCCACGCCTTGCAATGCATCATAGGCTGGCGGAAGCGAGCTGGAGCGCATCTGCGCCCCATACATCGCCACACCCCACTCCTCCCGAGCAAACTGATCCCCAGGACGGAGAAAACCTCTGCTCGGGTCAAGGATTCAGGCATCAGGGACCTCCCCAGGCAAAGCCAATGGGTGAACTGTCAGGTGGTGCATGGGAGTAACTGCTTGGTGCCTAGGTGTGGCGGGATATGTGTTGGGATGGGATTAGATGACAGTGCATGTTATGAAGGTAACTGGAAAGTGAACAGGTGCGTGTATGTATGAGTGGGGGAAAAGCAGTGAAAGAAACGGGAAACAAATGGTGGGGTCGGTGATCCAATGAAGGGATGGGGAATGTGTCCCCACGTGTGGTCAGGGAGAGTGAGTGAACCCCCCGCCCCAGGACACACACATATATCTACCCGAAAACAGAGAGCAAGAAATAAGGAATAAAGATGCAGCAAAAATAAAGCCCACCCCCCACACCAACAAATTGTGCTCATACCCACACATACAAATCCCCCCCCTACCCTAACCCAGCGTGTGCCTCCACCCCGAGGGGCAAACCCGTACACCGCCCGGTCAGCCGGCACCCCCCCCCCCCCCACACCGGCGGCACCGGCCCCCACCATTTCCCCAAAAGGGGGAAGCGGGCCCTTGAGATGGAAAACGAGGGACGCCCGCCCGGAGATCCCCAGAAACGGATTACCCACACAGTCAACAACAAGGCTCTCGTGATCCATTCTAGTTCAACTACGGACTGGAAGAAGTCCCAAACATAAAGTCCTTACTTGGTGTGTCAGACATAAGCAACCTAACTGTTCTATCCCCAGAGTCCCTCACAAGAAGAACTCAAATTGTAATGGGGGAAAGGGGGATGGTGAGGCGGGGATGCCACCATATCACCACCCCAATTTCCCTATGCTCAAAGGTGCATAAATGCCTGCCCCCTATCAGGTTGGGCTCATGCACATGTAACCCAGGGCAGCCGACCATTCCCCCTCTCCACGCCACCGACACATCATAAAAAAGGTGCAAAGTTGATGCTCTCGTTGTTTAGATAACAGTCTACAGTGATGTATATGCACCATTGTTAACTGAATGATCCATTATATGCGAATTTACAATATATGAATCTATAATATGTGATTCTATTACCTAGATTAATGATCTGATTGCCTCCCTGAGGAAGTCCAAGTGGGCGAAACGCGTCGGAGGACTACCAAGATCATTATCTCCTACGTCAAGTCTCACCACCTGGCTATAGTTTATGTTCTTATCTATTGTATTGCACTGTTAACTACTATGGCAACACTATTTTTTTTTTAAAGGCTATGTTGAGCCCTAACTTTTATCTTGTACATCGGTCCTAATAGTTGCTTAATAAAGACCATTTATCAAGATTATCACTAATTGACCTAACTCTTTCCTGTGGTAATGCCAATCTAGCAGTCCCCAATTAGTGGGACTACGGTGAAACTTTTTTCACCTTAGGGTTTCAAGCTTTCTAGGGTTGTGGACACATTTTAAAAAAATGTTTTGCTCCAGCACAGTTTTTGCTTTCTAGGGTTGTGGACACATTTTAAAAAAATGTTTTGCTCCAGCACAGTTTTTGCATAAATTTAGTTAAAAATCAAAGTGGAAATTTAGATTTTTAACATTTTGACATGACAAAATTTATGCAAAAAACGATTTGTGTTAGAAACATACTTTTTTTGTGGTAATCCTTCACTTCATCTCCAGCAAGTTTGGTGATGATACCATGTTCAGGGGCCTCTGTCCTCTACTCGTTTCCAGTATTAATGGCACCAGTATTAAAGACCACAACCTCAAGCACACTCCAAACTCCACTATGGTCAAGACCAATGATCTGTCCAAGGACACCAGAAACAAAATTGTAGAGTCTTCCAGGCTGGGAAGACTAAATCTGCAATAGGCAAGCAGCTTGGTGTGAAGAAATCAACTGTGGGAGCAATAATAAGAAAATGGAAGACAAACAAGACTACTGATAATCTCCCATGCACTGGGGCTCCATGCAAGATCTGACCCCGTGGGGTTAAAATGATCACAAGAATAGTGAGCAAAAATCCCAGAACCAGTTGGGGCACCTAGTGAATGACCAGCAGAGATCTGGAACCAAAGTAACAAAGGCTGCCATCAGTAGCACACTACACCACCCACATCCTGCAGTGACAGACATGCCCCCCTGCTTAAGCCAGTACATAGCCAGGCCCATCTGAAGTTTGCTAGAGAGCATTTGGATGATCCAAAAAAGGATTGAGAGTCATATGGTCAGATGAAACCAAAGTAGAACTTTTTGGTAAAAACTCAACTAGTCATGTTTGGAGGAGAAAGAATGCTGAGTTGCATGCAAAGAACACCATACCTGCTGTGAAGCATGGGGGTGGAATGAATGGGGCCATGTATCATGAGATTTTAAGTAAAAACCTTCGTCCATCAGCAAGGGCAATGAATATGAAACATGGCTGGGTATTTCAGCATGACAATGATCCCAAACACACCTCCCGGGCAACAAAGGAGTGGCTTCATAAAAAGCATTTCAAGGTCCCCGATTGGCCTAGCCAGTCTCCAGATCTCAATCCCATAGAAAACCTATGGAGAGAGTTGAAAGTCTGTGTTGCCCACCAAGGCCACATAACATCATTGCTCTAGATGAGATCTGCAGGGAGGAATGGGCCAAAATACCAGCAACAGTGTGTTACAACCTTGTGAAGACTTACAGAAAACATCTGACCCAACAAAGTTGGCATATAGGGGATATAACAAAGTAGATGAACTTTTGATATTAACCAAATACTTATTTTCCACCATCATTTGCAAATAAATAAATGTGATTTTCGTTTTTTTTTCTCATTTTGTCTCTCATAGTTGAGGTGTATCTATTTTAAAAAAAAGAAAATTAAAATAAAAATTACTGGCCTTTCTTATCTTTTACAGTGGGAGAACTTACACAATTGGTGGCTGACTAAATACTTTTTTGCCCCACTGTATTCTCGCTTTGATACTGTGTTCGAATTTTGGATTCTACTATGTATTGATTTTGTTCAACAACACACCTTTATAAATAGAGATGGTCGAATTTTTCGACTTGCTAATTTGTGAGCTGATTGCAAAGCCCCTGAACATGGTATCATCACCAAAATTGCTGGAGACGTAGAGAAGGGTTGGGGGAACATTTGAAAGTATGGCTCTAGCACATGTCGTTTTTGCATAAATTAAGTTCAAAGTTAAAGTCGAAATTCCAATTTTCGAAATTTTTACTTGACTTTGAACTTAATTTGTGAAAATATTTGTGTTAGAGACATACTTTCTTTTTTGGAGTATACCCCCAACCCTTCTCTACATCTCCAGCAAGTTTGGTGATGATACTATGTTCAGGGGCTTTGCAATTAAGTCGAAACCGTCGAAATGGTCAAAATTCGACCATCTCTATTTATAAACTGCAAAACTCAATATAAAAAAAGTTTACAACAACACACCTTTATATACTGAATCATTTTTGGTATTTTTTTAAACTGAAAAATATAATAATAATTTTAACAATATTCTTTTTTTAAACAATATCATGTAAACAAAGATCTTTGTGAAACAAAAAGATGTCTTTTAGAAGGTTGGGCAGACCTTTCTAAATGTCTTGTGGTTCTTTGTCAAGTGGATTATTTCTCCAGGAGTCAAAAGGAATCAGAAACATTGTACATTTTACTGTGATGATCTTTGTACCAGAACTTCACTAGACAGAGGAAGCCAAACATTGAATACATATCAGCGTCTTGATAAATTCTACAGCTTGGGAAATTTCAGCTGTTAGATTGGATCTTGAAAAATATATAGCAGAACCAGTTGTAGCTATCACAGGAAAATAAGGACATAGCTTGAAATAAATTACAAAGAACATACTAAGTTAGAACACTAAAGTGTTCATATTTTTCACTGTCAGTATAATGTGCTCTTGGAATTCCCTGTTGGTTTATATGATACAAGCAAAGCATCATTTTAATAGAATGATCATAGGCTCCTTATGTTGTAGATATCAAGACATAAAGTTACATCAAGGCAGTATCTGCTACAGTCTTACAACTGCCAGTTACAAGCATTACTTGAAGCTGCCTGTTTGTGTACAGAATGGAAAAATATATTAACTGAAAAAGCAGCTTAAAGCATCTTTATTTCACGTATATTCTTTAAATGCATCCTATATCTGTCAGTGTAAATTGCATCAGACATATATACATAAATATATCACTGGAGTGATCCAATTTATATTCTGTTTGTATGACAGTAATGTGTCCATTACATTGTCCCAAATGCAGCCTTGTCAGATTCAATTCTACTTCCTAATGCATTAATACACATATAAGTAAAACATTATTTCTCTAACCTCACCATTTTGTATGCTGTAAATTAAGCTGGTATGTCACATATTCATTTAAATGTATATTTACTCTGTCTCTTTGCTACCATTTAAGATAGAAAAGAGCTATCATGTGAGAATTCAGATAAAACTCTTGTCGTTTGTATAAAGTGCCAGTCAAACTCAGGTTTTTAAGGAAATGGACTGCTCCAGGCAAAATACATAAATATGAAACACCTAGGATAGCACCATTGTACAGAATCTCCATGGGAGCATGGGTTTCACTCATGGACAGTAGTGATGGCGCGAACCCGGAATTGCGCATTCGCGAACGGCGAACGCGAACTAGCGCAAAAGTTCGCAAACCCGGCGAACCCGCCATGGACTTCAATGGGAGGCGAATTTTAAAAAACAAAGGGACCCTTTCTGCCCACAATAGTGTT
>CM070032.1:181342000-181352038 GCA_036250615.1 Ptychadena robeensis
CAGCATAGCTTTGAGCCCTGATTTTTTTGTTTTCTCATATATTTTATTAAAAAAAATGTTTTTTATTTTCCATAATTGTTTATTTCAAACATTATTATATTCACGCTGGAGCAGTTCAAGATCAAGGCCGGGGAGTTGCGTGCCCACTTACTGGAGAGAGGCTATAGCCATGGGCTTCTCAAGAAGGCCTATCAACGTGCCAAGAACCAGGATAGGTTAAAACTTTTGATGCCCAAGACACCTAGGAACGACGATACATCTAATACTAGATTAATTTTAACCTATTCGGAAACACATGAACCGGTAAGATCCCTTTTTGGAAAATACTGGCATGTGCTTACATCTGATCCAGCAGTATCCAAGTTTGTTTCTGATAACCCATCTATCACTTATCGCAAGTCCAGATCCCTAAGAGATCAGTTGGTAAGAAGTCACTATTCCATCCCTGTGACCCCCCAGATCACAGGCCTTTACCGGTGTGGCTCATGCCCCCAATGTAGATTCATCAACGAGGGACAGACTGTCACACTCCCCAATGGTCAACAGTTACAATAAAAATTTTGGCCTAATTGTGCAACCACAGCTGTAATATATATAATGTTTTGCCGATGTGGAAGTTTCTACATCGGTAAGACCAAACGAGCCTTACGCACTAGAATACAATGTCAGGGCTATCAAAAATGGAGATCTAGCTGTTCCGATTGCACGCCATTTAGGGTTTCACCACAACTTTGCCTTGAGCTACGTATCCTTCGGTGTTCTGTCTAGAATTGTGGAGGATGGCCGAGGGGGCGACCCGATCGGTCCCTCCTACAGACTGAGCAGAGGTGGATATATAGGCTTAAGGCCGCCAAACACCCTGGCTTGAATGATTTTGTCAGTTATAAACCCTTTCTTTAGTGTCTATTATCAATCAGGCTTTCGATTGTTTGTTCCTTTTTCCCCACTTCTTGCTCTAAGTATTGAATATGGTTGATCATTATAATTTTTTACTGTTTATTGTACATTGGTGACACATTGGGTACCTTCACTATAGGACATTATAGATTTAGCCTGATGTTGTGCCTGGCCAGGGGTATGCATGCTTGTTTGGACATTTACAGAATCTCCCCTGGCGTGCGCCATGCCCGGGGGGCCCCCATGTGGAGCAGGGGTAAGTATGCTGTGGGTCTGCACTCTCTCCTACCATCTGGAGACTGTCCCTATTGGCGGGGTCTCTAGTACCCTAGCATTTGGGGCAGCGCTGTGAGGTGTTCTATTCCCTCATCCATCTATAGAGTGGGGGTGGCTCATGTAGCCTGTGGGACTTTCTCGCTCCTGGTCGGCGACACGTTTCCTCTGTGTCCCCGTCTGGGCTGCGTCTCTCTCCCCCTTGGCTGGCATGCACCCCCCCCCCCATCCTGGGGATGCCTTCACATATAGTGATGTGGGTCCGCCGGGCCGCGCCCCCCTGGTGACGTCACTGTGGGACGCTGCTTGCGTTCCATGTGGCGCCGTGCCTGGGGGCGGGGCCGGACGGACGCCAATCACTAGGCGGAGTGCCCACCCCCTGCATGAGACGACTTGTGGCTGCTTCGGCTGGGGAGACACTGGGACTGCGCCTGTGACAGGTGGTCACTCCCCTCTGTACATGCGCGCGCCCCAGTGATGGCGCTGGGACGGCATGCATGCGCGGGCCGCGCCGGCCCTCCTAGCCCCTTCCTCTCCGGCTCAGGTGTTCATGATTCTGGATCATGCTGTGGATATTAAGGGGGGAGGGGATCAGGTGCCGCACATGTTGGGAGCTGCTCAGTCCACCAACCGGACGTTCTGTTGTTTCATCCATTGTACTCTGCTCTTCAAACCACTGTTATGTCTCTCTCCTTCACTTCCTGATGGAATGTGATAATATTGTAGCAACTTTCTTTAGTTCACGATTCACTGGCGACCCTTTAAATTTACACCCTTCAGTCCCGCTTTGTCTTGGTGGTGGTTTTTCTGGTCCCGGCGTGTGCAGTACCATCATATCCCCTGTGTTTTTCTTCCCCCCTATAGATATCCACTTTGCATTGTTTAGTGGGTCACCGTTTGTGGTGACTGCACCACGGTCCCTGAGAGGGGACACATCTGTGTCTCCCCCGAACTGACCCTTGCGCTATCTGTTTGGGGCCCTCTGGACATGCTGTACGTCTGTGGTTACTTTGAGTCGCAAGATCCGCCCCTTTCCATGCTACACCCAGGTTCAAGTTGAGTGATCCCCCAGGCTGCTTTTTTGTTCTGATTCAACTGTCTCCCTGAAGAAGCCGTCCAGGCGAAACATGTCGGAGGGAATCTATACATTTTGTCAGCCTATACCGTAGATATATTCCATCGTATCACTCACAATTGAATGTATTCTTTTATCTATATGGTAAAATATGCTCTAATTCTATGAGGTCAACCTTATGTGTGTTCGAGGATCTGACCCATATGGTGAATTATATGTATTTTTATGCATTGTTTTTTTATATATATTTAATAAATTAAACCTTTTTTAGACATATTGTTATGTTTGTAGTGCCTCTAAAGTCCCAATGGGGATAGAAGATTGTTCTTCTACTCCAACCCTCGTTCTTTCCATATTATTATATTCAGGATGTCTATTAGACCCTTGTACGGACATCTTTTGGGAAGTTACAGGCCTACAACATAAAGAAAAATTTACCATTGAAGTCTATGGTGCATTTTTGGTACAGAAATCTGGACCTCAGCAGTGTGCTAGGGAGGTTAATATGCATTTTATGTTTTACAAGCTGGTGCAAGGGTGAACAAAACATAGTCTTATGACAGTATCCAAAAAAAAAAACTATCTTCAGGTTTCATGTAGATAACTTGTCTCTGATATTCTAATATGGACAGTGGTGTTTTCTTCAAAGCAGACTTTATAATGATATCTGTCAGGTATTTTAGTAAACCCCATGAGTTCTTGGATGAGTTGTTTTTAATTGATGAGCACATCCTCTATTTTTTACTCCAAGGACATCCACCATTACAGTTAGCCAATAGTAGAACAGAGGAAGGTTTTATTTCTGTAAACATGTTCACACATATTAAAATATAAAAATTATATATCTAAATAAAAGTTAAATTGCAATTCTTATTAGATTTTTTAATGATATATGTAATAATAATAGCTGTATGTTTCTTTTTTTTTAATAGTGTAACTGTGTCAAGTATTAAAATTACAGATTCTTGAGTATCTCTGCATCTTATAAACATTGAGTAATACAATTATTTGTTACTGTTAGAAGTAATAATATTAATTATAATAATGATAACAATCTTGGCACAACCTTTTAAAACAGCAGCATTTTCCATTAGAAGTGGATTTGCATACACTGATCTTTTCTGTGATGGTAACAGAATACAGAAGTGCATTACCACTGAGTTAACATAAGCGTCAGGAAATAGCAGTTTATTTCTTAGGAGGAAAACTGTTACCTTGCATGCTGTGAGGACGGTAATAAATTCTGCAGTCTTTATAAGTGCATACCACATAGATATCAAAAGATTAGTAGTTCCCTTCAAGTAGCCTAAAGTCTTAAACCATTTATCTAAATGTGTTGAAATGTATGTTTCTGTAAATCATAAATGATTTAGTTTATTCCTGGCATGTTCGGCCTTAAAATGAATAGCTTATTGTCGAGGCTTATTGTTGGAAATTTGAATGCGGATCATGTAGCTCAGGGGAGCCAGTTATTTTGCAGTTATGAGGCTGGCCTACTTATGCACAAAATGCAGTTGTTTTCACCGTGGGACAACATTGTATAATACCTACATGTACATATAGTGAACCATATGGATTGAAGGCTTGTTTATTGGGTAATTTTTTAAATTGCTTATTACATTTTTTTTTCTGAAAATACAAAGATTCTCATTCTTATTATGTTATTTTATTTTACAAACACTTAGTAAGAAAAGTAAAGTCAAATGGGCAGGCATCCTACATGGATATATCAAAGGGCAGAAGAGAAAACCCATGAGGCCCTTCCGCTCCATTTTTTTTCATTTTTGCAGATGTGGTTTAACCTTTCCTAGCAGTCTGCCTGCTACATTGAAAAATCATCCTAACAGAATACACAGTGTTTGATTTTCAATAACATTGAGGTCTATGGTGCGCATCACAGATGTCGCAAAAGGGGTGGTGCGAAACTTGAAGGGGGGTTCCTGATCAATGCCGAATTGCCGCCACTTTTAGCAGCACAGGTATATTTTGACGATCCCAGCTCATCTGGGCTCGTCTCAAAAGGGGGTTGTACAAACAATAACTGTAACAATAATGTTACAGTAATGCATTTTATTTCAGAAGATTAATAAATGGTGGGGCAAGGCAAAAATTGGGACCCAGATTCAAAGTTACCTGGAAGTTAGTTGTTGTCTCTGTACAGTATTTGTGCTCTATTTACAAAAGTAAAAGATAAAATCCTTAACTGACCTAGTACTTATAATGTGACGTTGTAGAAGGGTGTCATCTCTTTATCTATTTAAAAAGCACTTAACAGTAATGAGTAGTGATGGGCGAACTGCTCACAAGGCGGACAGTTCGGCGGCGAACATGGATGTTCGCCCTCCTTCTTGACGGCGAGCAGTACGGTTGTTCGACCCGCCCCGTTCGCCATTGAGAAGGATCTCTATTCTTCCTCCGGCAGGATCAGAACCTGCGAGATCGTGCTGGAGGAAGAATCTTTTCACTAGAAGACCGGGCATGAAGCCGGTCTCCTAGTGAAAAACCGGCTCGGGAACAGGAAGTGATGTCAGTGACGTCACATCCGGCTCCCTTAACCAGGCACTATGCGTTCCATGGACCGGATGTGACGTCACTGACGTCACATCCGGTTTTTTAGTTTGAAATTTGAATCTGTTAGCGAACAGGCGGACTTCTTCAAAAGTCCGATCCGCCCATTCGCGGACAGATCTGGCCGATGTTCGGCCATCACTAGTAATGAGTATGATATGGCTTAACGTAACATCACTGAAGCCTGACTTTGGTGTAACATGGCTTTGTTATGTAAACAAATCTTTGGTAAAAATTGTTAGGCTTTTGTAGCTTAACTAATTACTTAAGTTACTATTTGAAGTACTTATGGAGACATCAAACATCTCTGATACAAATTAAAATGGGCTGATGTTTAACCTCCCTGCCGTTCCTGACAGTCCCCGCTCGTCCAGCTCTGACCTGTCAGAACAGCAGTGGAAGAGCTGGGTTCATCAGGCAGAGATCGGAGCCACAGGAGAGCAAACTCACTGATCCGTGTGGCTCCGATCTAGTGAAGAGGCAGCTGCAAAGAATGGAACACCCCCCCATGCTCTCCTATGTAACCTGGCACCTCTGCACTGCATCTAGTGGTTGCAGTGCTAATTTTCCTGATACAGTGAATTATTGAAATATAAATTATCTGATATTGTGAGTTATTCACAAAGCATCTAAACATGTTATTATATTCAGGATGTCTATCAGACTCCTGTATGGACATACTTTGGGAAGTTACAGGTCTACAATGTAAAAAACAAAATTTCCATTGAAGTCTATGGTCTATGGAGTGCTAGGGAGATTAAGGGTTGCCAAGGGTTTTAAGGGATCTTATGCACTTTAAGCTTTGGTTTGCCACATCCCAACAAGAATAGAAAAAGCGAAGAAAGTATGTTTCCCCTGTCAGATTGATAGGGGATTAAGGGACTTTACAGGCAGTACCATATAATTATTTGTTAAAGTAAATCATTTATTTTAAGTACAAAAAAATATATTCAAACTACGACTATGGATTCCTCCAACTTAACATGTTTCGCATATATTAAATGTTTTCTGCTTCATCAGGAGGTAAACAGGAGATATCAATAGTCTCTGTGAGAGAACAATAGAAAGGGGTGAGTATCAGGGCTGAGATCAAATTTGTTGAATTAAATTTAGTTAGTTATTAGACTTACTGAATATAAGTCAGCACTATTAGTAACTGTAAGTATAGAAGAGTCCTCTTCTGTGTTATATTCCAGGGTTGTCACTTTGGGTGAGCGCCTTTTTCGGGGGACGGGGGATGTCCACCGGTTCACTAAATAAATATTTATTTAAGTATTACTGTTTATAATTTGTTTCACAATAGTTATTTGAATTAAAGTATTTTATAGGTGGGACTATGGAGTTTATATTGATTGTTATTGTTGTTTGGGCACTCGCACATATATACGAGTATGTTATAGAAAATTATATTTCATTGTTTCTTGTTGTTTGTGTGGGAGAATTGTGTGGTGATGAATGGTGATTATGTGTAAGCGAGCTGGTATGACTACTGATTGTTATTGATTGTTGGTATATGACCTATGTCTAAACTAATGTTAGTGAGTATATGTTGTAGTGGTATGTGAGAAGTGATTGTGAGGTTAAGGGTTGCTTCAGAAATATCATGTTTACATTCATGGGGATATGTAGTGCTGCTCTTCAGATTCAGGCTCATTACAAATTTAGCCTGAATAATAGAGGTGGTCGAATTTTTTTGACTAGCTGACTGTGAGTTTTTTGCAAAGCCACTGAACATGATATCATCCCCAAAATTGCTGAAGATGTAGAGAAGGTTTATGGGAATGTTTGTTGTTTGTGTGTTGATTTTGAACTTAATTTTTGCAAAAAGTTTTGTGTTACAGCAATACTTTTTGTAGTCTACCAACAACCCTTCTCTACATCTCTAGAAAGTTTGTAGATAATACCATGTTTATGGGCTTTGCATTTAGCTCACAAAATCAAACTAGTGGAATTTTCAAAGAACAATTCGACCATCTCTACTAAATTTCTGGCATTTTCAGTAGTCTAGTCTCCTTTCAGGAAGGGGTGGAAATGTTTGCAAAAATTCCAACTAGCTGATTTGTGAGTTAACTACAAAGCCATTAAACAATGGTATCATATTCAAAATTGTTGAAGATACAAGTAAGAGTTGCATGAATAATTTCATTAACTCACAAATAGGCTAGTTAAACTTTCTTGACCATTTCCACTTACAACTAGAAGCCAATGCAAATACTGCCTACTGTTTTTCTCAACGATGGGCTTTCAGCCTACATACTAACATTAGTTAGTGAGTCTCGTAATGTACACAGTGGAAACCAGCTGCTTGTTGTGTACAGTAACAAAGAGCCCACAGATTGAAATTTTGGTTCAGGTATTCCAAATTTCTAGCATGCAGAGAAGCTGACACTTTACTGACCAGGCTGGTTCTCCTGGTACGTTGCTACTATCCTGTAGTTAACACAGTCTGACCTTTCAAATAACCATTTGAAATGGTACAATCATGTATAACTATTGTTTAACCAGGTTACTCATTGGAAACTTTCATCCCCTTTATTACCTGTTACTTCTTAGCACAGTGATCTCCAGTTACTTCACAATCCACATACTTTTGTCCCTGCATTCCTTAACTTCTTTCATCAAGGGACTTGGATAGCAGCAGTATAAGATATTGCTAATTTCATCTGCCCTATTCAGGTATGTGAGTTAAATAAATCCCTACTTCTATTTATTGAGCTTATCAATTGTAATTAATCATTTGATTTTCCATGAGTTCTCTTGTAGGAGCCATCCCTACTCAAACCTATTATAAACTACACTGCCTGACCAAAAAAAAAGTTGCCAACTGGATTTAACTTAACAAATAGGTACAAGCCTCCAATTGGATAATTACTGCATGAGCAATTATCTTTCAGCTGGCAACAATTTATTTAACACCAACTGGTACAATATATTGAATGACCAGGTTATTCCATCAATGCATTTTTTCTTCCCTGATGGCACAGGCATATTCCAAGATGACAATGCCAGGATTCATCGGGCTCAAATTGTGATAGAGTGGTTCAGGGAGCATGAGACATCATTTTTACATATAGATTAGCCACCACAGGGTCCAGAACTAGACCCCATTGAGAATCTTTGGGATGTGCTTGAGAAGGCTTTGTGCAGTGTCAGACTCTATCATCATCAATGCAAGAAAATGAATGCAACACTGGTTGGGAATAAATCTTGTGACATTGCAGAAGTGTATCGAAACAATGCCACGGTGAATGTGTGCTGTAATTCTTTGGCCAGGCAGTATATATAGGACCAGATATCTTATAATATTTTCCAAATACAACTCACAACTATCAAATGCAAAAATGGTTGTTTTTCTTTTAACTTAAGAATATAACACAACGTTTTTTTGTAGTAATAAGATCACAAAAGGCAATTGTCAGGCGCTGTTCTCATTTCATAACTGTGCATAACCATACGGTGTCCCACTGCTTGCGAAACTAACAGCAAGAGCAGTGCACACTGTTTAACACCCACAGGAATGGAATCCTCAACTGTTCTAATGACTGCTGTCCTGTTGCTCTTAGACTGCTAAATTGAATAAATTGTAGTCTCATTACCCTGTGATGATTTCTAAATCCTTAGGGTACTGCCTTACTTTATGCTCATTGCTGAACCCATTTCTGCATCTTTTGGCTTAGCAAAGCTAATGCATAGCACAGTAAAGATAATATAAAGAGACTTGGAACTAAAATACCTAATGTTATTACTTGCAGTTTTGCTAACAGCAACTAGTAGATTAAAATAAACTATTTAGATTTTTCATGGCTCCACCATATTGGTCATACTTATGCTTAATGTGTAGTTTAGTAGATGAATCACATTTTTCCTTTCACAACTCCAATTTACAGCAATAATTTAAAACTAGCCAATAAACATTATTGTTTGTTACAAGTGCTGCACATCAAATTTAAGTGTCTGAAGCACTCAATATAAACAGAATATAATTAGAGCTATCTAAAGAATTTTCGTAGTCATGTATAACATACTCCTCTTTACTGTAGATAAGCGTTTACAAATGAAAGTGCATTCTGAGCAAAAAGCAATTACCTCTTTAAAATATTAATATGCCTTGATCTTAAATAGCAATAGAAATTGTTTATGCATCCTACTGTATAATAGCAATTTCTACACAAATTCTAAATAAATTACTTTTCTTCTATTGTTTCTTTAATCAGTTGTGAAAGCCTGAAAATCATTTTTTTCAGGAAAAGAAGCACCACAGGAGTATAGTTGTAAAAAATAAAACTAAAACAGAATCCATCACTGAGCAACAAACTATGCTCTTCAATTATAACTGTATTTACAATAAAAAGCATCATCTCGACAATAATGGTAAATGAGAGTGGAGCAGGAGAGTGCCAGTTACGTTCACTTGAATGCATGCCTGGTCCTACTCATCCTTATCCTGACCAGCCATAAAGATGTAGCCAACAGCAGTTGATTGTCCTACTTTACATCTAATCTCCTGCAACCCATCACCTTTTTATTGATGGCTCACTCAAAAGAAACCAATGGCATCACCATCCCCAGAATCTCATTCCAAAACTCCTCGTCCTCTTACCCAGAGATATGGAAGCAGTACAATATGTTGCTTTTGCCATTTATATGCTGCATGTGTAATCACCCTAAAGGAAATCCATGCATCTGAAAACTCAATCAATCATTAATACACCCTGCTATGACCATTAAGCATTTATTCTGCATTGTTTTACTTTACACTAGGACAAAATATAGAAGACAAGATCATTTTTTTTGTGAGAAAAGTAGTAGTTAGCTGAAATAATAATATATCTTATAAAATATAATATGCCAAAATCAAAGGTATGCTACAGAAGGAATAATGATAATAATAATAGTAATAAAACCCTTATATATTACTATATTGTACTAAATGATTAATGCTGAAGTAGCTGACTATGCTGCCATATAAAATTTCAGCTTATCTTTTCAGGCTCAGTGTACCTCCATATATATTAATATTGGATTGTTGATCATGAATTTTTATTGTGAATTTGTAAATATGTCACATAAAGTGCTATTTCTTTGTAACCGCTCATATTCAAGTAGTACCCAGAACTTTCACAATATTTGCACATACAAGTGACGATTTGTGTAATGAAGTTAACAATGACTAGTGATGGCCGAACTGCCCGCAAGGCGGACAGTTCGGCCGCGAACAAGCATGT
>CM070032.1:181352138-181379752 GCA_036250615.1 Ptychadena robeensis
TCAAATTCCCCGCCTAGAGGCGGGGAATTTGAATCTGTCCGCGAACAGGCGGACGTCTTCGCGGACAGTCCTGGCCGATGGTCGGCCATCACTAGTCCTATGTATATGTAAATAAAGACCTTTTCAACTATTTCAGTTGACATTAGCCTCTAAAACCCCTATTAGTTCTTTAGTGGCAGTTTGAGATGTTTGAATTATTCAACTAGCTGACTTTGTGAGCTTATTGCAAAGCCTCTGAAAATGATATCATCACCAAAATTGACGGAGATGTAGAGAAGGGTTGTGGGAACATTTGAAAAAAAAAGTTTTGCTCTAGCGCATGTAGTTTTTGCATTAATTAAGTTCAAAACCAAAGTCAAAATTCTTACTTGACTTTGATCTTAATTTGTGCAAAAACGATTTCTGTTAAGGCTCCCATACTTGATTTTTTACCGATCAATCACCGTGCACGTTCATTTACAACGATCGATCGGTGATCACCATGGGTAGAATACAGCATACAGTGGGAATATATTTAAAAATGTCTTCTAATATATAGTGATTTTTGTCAAGTTTGAATGTTGTTTAGTGAATGTGTTTTGCAAATCAATCTAGTAGTTTTTTCCTTTATTAGTTATTGTTATAATTTTTTAACACATACATTAGAACGTAGGAAAATCCTACTCTCCCCCACATATGAGTAGACAGTCAAGAGAAAAATTGTAGTCAGAGCATTTCTGTGCCTCTTTGTACTCTTATCTGTTTTAACCATCCTAAATGTGATGTCAAAAAACGGTTACTGTGAGCCACGTTTAGGATTGCTTAGCTGTTCCAGACAAGCTGTCCTCCTGCAATGTCCATCCTTTATCTTCCTGAATGCATGTCTCTTGACATTAGTGATGAAGCCAGCAAATGTGGATGCTCGCGCCATCCCCCTGTATTACCTAAAAGGGCATGGGTGTCCCCCACATCCCCAGCATTATCACGTGTGGTTGGTGCTAAATCTGCAGGCTCACATTTGGTTTGCATACGATTAGCATTTGAATTTACATGCTTTTGTTAAAATGTTGGCATCTCATTGACACTTCCACTGAAGGTTTTCACTTTAAAATGAATATAGGTGACCAAAAAGATTAATATGTACAATATCTAAATTATTTGTTGTGTCTTGTATTTTAAAGCCATACAAAATATATTTGTTTATCTTCGTTAACATGGTTACTGTATAGGTTATGTGTGTATGGGAAACCATGAAATATACACAGCTCCTCTGTTATGTCCAGTAATTCACCTTTGTGAAAAGTTAAATTCAGCCTCACTTATTGTTTCAGAAATACCATAATGTTTATTTATAACTTAATAATCACATGCATTAAACAAGAAGAAAACCGTTATACTTCAATGCAAAAATCACTGCCTACTATTTATGGTTTTCACACCATAATGATTGTGAAGTGAAATAACAGTAAATTTATTGATGATCCTGAATGCTCAGCCTCTGGATAGCAGCTGTCATTCCAATACATCCTAGGGGCTCTCTCATAATGGTGTTCATGACATTCTACAATGGGATAATGAGAAATGAGCCTCATGGAGAACCATTACCCTGTGCGCTAACAACAAACACATAAGAACGTTTTTTTCATTAGAAATTCTCAATTCAAAGCTATTTACAGCAGAAAATTCATAAAAAAATTCAGAACTCAAAAATACAATAAGAGGATCTATATTTAAGACAATCTATATTTAAAACATTATTGCATAAAGGTATTGTGAAATTAAGTAATTTACTGCCATCCTATATGCCAGTCTGAGCCCGTGGTAGGAAGCCCTTTATAAATATGTAGTCAGTTGGTGCTTAACAATAGTTGCTGTGTAATGGGAGAAAGTCATCATATTCTTGTCATATCTAGAAGTTATTACCAATTACCATTATTATCAAGAAAAACAATCCTAACAATTCAAAAAATGACATCAGGTTGTTAAAGCACTTATGTGAAGAAGACAAAGAAAAACAATAAGATAGGAATAGATTATTGGATGGATGTATTGATGCATGCACTGATATATGGTTGAAGAAAATGTAAATTTATTTATTTATTGAACAGTTTTGCATTAAACCTGGACAGTATCTGACACACGTATGCCCTACCTTTTTATTGATTTAATAGTGATGAACACAAATTGTTTGGATTCACGTCTTCTTTTCAAATCTATCTTCTGCACAATTCACCTTGAAACAACATCTGTATTGTAAAATATATATAAACAAAACATTATACATTTTGCTTATCTGTCCGCTGTCTTGATCTAAAAAAACACATACACACTAACTTCCCCCACGCTTGTATCCTTCCCTTTTGCCAATGACTCCAGACACTAAGATGGCCATCACAGACTCATCTTACGTCTATCTAGATGTCCTATGTCGCTTCACTCCAGTGACACTGCCAGACTGCCTGGGTCAGAGGGACATGGGAAGCTGGATGTCTCAGTGTAGTCTAACTTCCCAAGTCTCCTTACACTGCCCGATGCACTACAGAGACAGAGCATCATGGAATTTCTTCAGTTTCATCTTTACAGTTACATATTTTACATTATCCCCATAAAGTGGTGGATGCAGCCATAACTATGCTATGAGTCCTTTTAATTGACTAAAGGTTGGGACATTCAGAGATCAGTGGATGGTGCTGCTATCTTTTGTTTATATATCAAGTTATCATTATGTCAACACTGCATCTTGTAGATTGGGAACGGGAAAAAAGGTTGGGAACCACTGTTTTAAGGTACATGGTTAAATCCAGTTTGTATTCAACTTTTTTCTTTTACTGTTGTTATGTTATAACCCATTATCACATAAAGTTATAGTGATTTATACTTTTAAATGTTTATCCTACATTGAAAAATTATTGCAGTAAGAGAAGTTCAAACTGATCAGCTGATTAACCTCCCTAGCGCCCTTGCAAGGCCCAGATTTCTGTACCAAAAGCGCACCATACACTTAAATTTTTTTTTTTACTGTTGTAGGCCTGTAAATAACTTTCCAAAATATGTCTGTACAAGGGTCTAATAGACATCCTGAATAAAATAATGTTTGAAACACACAATTACATTTTTTTTTGATAAAAGGTATCATTTGAATGATACAATCTCTAAAATACTTCGTTTGTATAATAGATTTCAAAACAGTATGCATTTATATTTATGTTTTGTTTATAATAAAATTTTTATTACCATTGGAAATGTGTTTTGTGGGTACAGTTATAGGATACAGTTATCACCATATCCAGTACAATTCCCTTTGGCATTCTCTCTCCTCTGGTGTGATGAACGCAGTTAGCTTCAAAGGGCACATCTAGGGAATCACACTGAAACAGTTTTCTCCATAGAAAACTGTTTTTGTACAATTTACTTTTGAATTTCCTGCCGCCTCTCCGATGTGACATCATCACGTCAGATGATGATCAGTTCAGATGATTGGAGCCACCAGGATAGCGTGAAACCGTAAGTATGTGTTGCTGGGGCTCTGATCTTCGCCGGGCGGCACCATCTCGTCCAAAACAGTACTGACAGGACAGCACTGGACGAGATGGTTCCGTCAGGTCAGACGTTAGGGGGGTTAAAATGTTCCCCCCAAAAATACTGTGTTATTCTAAAAGTAGGAGAACCTACCACCCATAGTCATAAGAGATAAACTCTTTTAGAGTATAATCCATACTCTAAAGACAAAATATATCTAGGCTACTTTGCGATGTCAGTATATTTAAAGCTCGTTGTATTACACGCCAGCTACACCGCTCAGATAGTAGTTTTAACCTCTGCTTTTTTGCTGATGAAGAAAATATTTTTTCATTTTACATTCTCAGGAATTTCAAACAACATAATTCATTGTAATACATAAAACTGTTCCACAAAATTCAATCTTATAAAGTGCTTTTATTTTGCAATTTTGTTGACTTCTGTTTGCATGTAGAGCTTGTAACATAAACAAAATAACAAAAATCATAAAGTGAGACTGCTTCGAGCACAGGGGATGGAATCTTGCAATATTTTGTGCAATAAAAAAGTAATTTACATCCAATAAGAATGATTTTATGCTGGAGCCAGGTATATCACTCTTTGAAAAGTTCCAAGTATTCATTGAAATGGCAATTATAATTACACAATTTATTTTAGTTTGACAGACTTCTATGAGCATTCCATGCCAGTGTTTTCTTGCTCCTACAATTTGATTCTGAAATATTTGTGTATTTCAATCTCGATGCTGGCTACTTTAGTCATATTTCCGACACTATTCTATAAATTAACCAAAATCTAACTAACTCTAACTTGTCATATATGGGTTAAATTACCCATAAATCTGCCCTAAAAATGCCACAAAATGATTTCAAGTGTCTTTTAGTGGTAGAATCTGGTTGGTTGTTAGACATTTTTGGTATTAAATGTTGAATAGTGTTGAGCTCGAATATTCGAATTTGGAATATATTCTGCGAATATCGGCTATTCAAAAATTAGCAAATTTCGCTAATATGGCGGCAGATATTCGCAATTTTGAATATTCACATTGAGATGCTTATGGGCACGAATTGCAAATATATATTCGCAATGCGAAAATAAATAGCACATGTGACCATTCGCGGTTGCGAATTTTCGCGGATATAGAATCGAATATTAGTAGGATTATTCGCCAAATATCGCGAATTTGAATATTGTCGCTCATTGCTAATGTTGAATAGGAATAGTGGTCTGGGCCAGGAGTTCTCCAGCATGTTATACACACCACAATGCCTGCAACTGTGGATGCAGTGAAATCATTTTATCACTGATAGTTGAATCCAGGTATCAGGATTGTTTTTTCTGAACATACCCTAAATGTTTTCAGCAACAAACAACACATTTATGAAAATAATTCTTCTGGTAAATGTATCCTATTCATTGCCCTAAAATACCATTTATATGCACCCAAATATACTTATCCACCCCTGGATTTCCATCTCTTCATGGATGGCTATGCCCCCAACCTGATATCCCACTGCCAATAAATCAGACCGTAATCCCCCCTCTAATAAGTCTGTTTGGTGTCACCATTGACTCCATTCATAACATCATAGCACAGCTTTAAGACTTCTCTGGGGCCCCTACTCTCCAGAACTCTCTCTTTCTCACTTGCTCACAGTGGTTGTGTTATGGTGTTTTTTTAATTAATGGCACAACATTGCATCAATATGCAGCATGAATATCATCTTGCATCATAAAAATAAATTGGTGCTAACTGAAAAAATTTGTTATAGTGTGGTACACGGCAGATTGTTACTAATAAGAGATGGTCGAATTTTTCGACTAGCTGATTTTGTGAGCTGATTGCAAAGCCTCTGAAAATGATATCATCACCAAAATTGCTGGAGATGTAAGGAAGGGTTGTGGGAACATTTGAAAAAAAAGTTTGGCTCTAGCACATGTAGTTTTTGCATAAATTAAGTTCAAAATCAAAGTCGAAATTCTGATTTTCAAAATTTTGACTTGATTTAATCTGTGCAAAAACTTTTTTTTTTAGAGCAATACTTTTTTTTGTAGTATACCCCAACCCTTCTCTACATCTCCACCAAGTTTGGTGATGATTTTTGGTGATGATTGAGGAAAGCTTGTAAATAGTCCTTTTCACTGTTTCCAGGAAATGGCTTTGAAGCTCTGTCAAAACCAGTGGGCAGCAATAATGATCAGTTAATCAGATGCATTGGGTATATGAGTGCTACTTACCCTCTGAATTTCTAATATGGTGAGGGTGTATTTAAATTTCCACATACAGCTTCTACATTTTTAATTTATTGTTTGTTAAATTAATGATGAAACTGATTATATATGTCATTATTAGGGAACATTAAGGGGGTGTGCTTTATTTTTCCTACAACTCTGAATGCACTCATAACATGCAAATATGTAATAAATAATTGAGAGGGCAAGACATTTGATATTTCTATTTGGGGAAAAATATTGGCAATTTATTTATTTAAATGTAATATCTTTGATATCGAATATGCTGGCATTTTAAAAATTAAAGAGATTATTTGTGCTTTATAGAGACAGAACTGAGCTCCCCGGTTTTACAATATCTGTAAATAGTTTTAAATATTCTAGTTTACACTTTCAGTGATTAGTTTTCTAGATATGCAGCGCGTCTGAAAATCCTTAATTTATCCTATGTTCTATTAGCACATATTGATGGCAGTGATAAAATGGATAAGTTAAAGCACCATTCACTTTTATGAAAATTTAATTTAATTAAGCATTGCAAAGGGCAAAGAGCGAAAGACAGAAATGAACATTTATAAAACTGGTGCCAGGGAAAAAGATATGAAAAGAATACGCAGACAGATTTACATCACATTTTTAATCTGATTTAAAGTTTGGATTTTATTTGACATGCTAAATTATTTTAGACTGTTATGTGTGACAAATATTTTTAACATTTATACTCCAAAGTTTGGCACAATTTTACTTCATTTGGCTTAGTGAAAATGGGTGGATGATGCTGTTTCGCTTTTTTAACATATATAGTTTATTTTTAAACTTTTGTTTATTGTTTTAATAATCTATAAAAATTGGCGAAAATATAAAAGTAAATAGGCAATCAATAGAACTATTTGTCTGTTAACACTCACCTTGGTAAATTTAAGAACCAGTGAAAGGTTACATCAATCAATATTCCTAAACTTTGTGATAAAGGAGGCGTTGTGGTCCTTTCACACTAACATTACCGCATGGTACACATGGTTTCATAGGAAACTTGGTATATCCTTTAATCTTAACCTATTAAGCTTGCATACGTTGCATTTTAAGTTACCACTCAACACAGTGCCTTTAAGCATACAATACTATGGGAATTATAACTATAATATTTGTGGTAGTATGGTGTTTTGTTTACCGGCATAATGTGAATTAGCAACAATGATGCAGGAGTTACCAGTAAACAATGCAATGTGACAAATGTGAAAAGGCCCTCAAAGGCTCAGAAAGTTGTCAAACACCACTTACATGCAACAGGAGATAGTCAATGCTACAAGAAATGGTCAGTAAACTTCAAGAGAGTCATAAACTGGAGACAAACAAATATGTTTCTGAAAATGGGCTAAAGACACATTACATTAGACTACAAGGGATTACTGCTATGATTGAGCAAAACAAATAGTTGATTACACAAAAGCCCTCTTAGAAAATACTTGTGAATCACTGGATATTTGTCTCTATAAAAAAACCTAAATTAATAAAAAAGAAAAAGCATGAACATGTTTTTATTTAAATAAACGGACTTGAAGAACCTTGGAAGATACAGATAACTGTCTAATGGGCCCACAGTAAATGCTACAGAGCCCCCATTAACTATCTTCCTCTAGGACTACAGGTACCTGGAACCTAGACTAAAGATGGCCAATGAGATGCTTTTAAATTGTATACAGGCTGAAAGAGAGCCAATCAAGTAAAACCGTTTCTGTGCTAAAATTGGCTCAGTTTAAATCTGCATTAAATTTCAATTGATTTTTAATGTGTGCATCTCATTGACCATCTCCACCCTACCCAGTTTCAAGTCATAAGAGATCCCACACTGAAAATTTTATGGAATTAAGAATACCTAGAAATATTTGTCAAAAATAATACTATTAGTTTGGTTGTGGAACCAACATCCCAAATTTAAATACAAAAAATATATGTCACTGGGAGAGTGAGCCTATAACACTTTAATATCCCCTCAATAATCTTTATTAGACATACTTGGCTATGCTCTGGACTTAGGATGGCTTTTGCTCCCGTTCCTTGGTTGGGACATTAAAACAACACCCCCTCCCCGAGACTGTGCTGGTCACCATATGGTGGTTCTCTGTAAAATAGCGTTGAGGCCAGTAAGTATACATCTGATAGGCTAAAACTACAATTGTTACTTTAACATATGTCTGGCTGGACTGATGGCCCACTGCTCTGTTATTGTCTTATTAGAATATTGGCTACGCTGAAATTGTTCCCCCTTACAAACCCCTGTAGAAGTTGTGAAGAACGAAACCTACGTCGGGTTGGGAATTATACCATTTCCGTCAACCTGTGGATCATATGTTTTAATTGTAATTTGAAGGTCATATCATTGTAACCACCAGCAAGGTCATTATTTGAGGCCTGCAGCCTAAGAATTATTTATATTTTTAATGCTGCAATAAATTGACATCATATTTGACATCATGTACTTGTTGATTGACATATGTCACAGGAACCTTTAAAGTCCCCTTCCCCCTGATTACTCAAGGGGAAACTTTGATCTGGGTCTGTGGGCCAAGGCTCACTCTCCCAGTGACATATATTTTTTGTATTTGAATTTGGGATGTCGGTTCCACTACCGAACTAATAGAAATATTAGTTCCTAAAAGTATAAATTAGTACCTAGAAATATTATTGAGCATGGCAAGTTTAGAGAAGACCATACCTGTCAACTTTAATGCGCAAAAATAAGGTGAAAATACAGGAAGTGATGTCACCCCCGGTATTTTAAACGTGTCTCTTCCGTTATCGGATTAAGTAGTCGGCTGATTTAGGAGGGAGAGGGCATTACGTAACGCCCTCTTCCTGCTAATGTCCCACCCCGCACATTATCAGCAAAACCGGATAGTTGACAGGTATGAAGGAGACAAGGTAGATATATGTTGCCAAGTACCAGTAGTACAAACATTCTTGTAGAGGTTTTGCTGCTTTGCCTAATGACCCTGTCTTCTTCAGTGTCAGGTAGAGCTAAGGATCAAGACCACATTTTCTAAATGTAATATACTTTAAATGTATAGGGGCTAACTGTGTTTTACAATGAATAGTGTACACAAAACAAAAATCAGCTTTTCCTAATGACTTTAACTATTTAACAAAACAAAAATCAGCTTTTCCTAATGACTTTAATTATTTAACAAAACAAAAATCAGCTTTTCCTAATGACTTTACCTATTTACCAAAACAAAGCCTAAATAGGTACATAAACGGCCATACACACAACACATTGTATAATCTTTTGCTTCAACCAACCATGTTCTTTATAAGCAAAACAATTGAGTCATAGACATGACTTATTTTTTCCCATTAACAATACAACTCTATAAAAGCCAGGCGTATGATTGTTAATACTATAAATTGTAAAAACCTCATAGAGACTATAAGATTCATCTGGCGAAGAAGAAATGGGAAAGAATATGCCTTGATGAAAATAAGACATAGCACGTTACCAAGCACTAACAAATCATACTGTTCTGAACCAGTGAACGTATCAGGATCACAAGTTGTAAGACAGAGTGAGTTATTAGAACGGGTAATGTTTTCTTTGATGCTACTGTCTGAGATGAAAAGCCAAGAGAAGGTGTTGATAATAGAATGGCAGCAGGAAAGCTGTCAGGAGAAGAATAATAATATTACTAAAAAATAGGAGTACAACTAGCATGTGAAAGTGAACACGACTGAAAGTGTTATTTAACAAAGAACTGTTGTTATTTTAGGACTGGTTTCTTTGAACTCTGTGGTCCATTTATTTAATCCTGAAGCTTTCCTCATCAAACACACATTCTATAGGTATAACTTGGAGCAGCATATTATATACCTTTAAACCACCGAAATATTGAATTCTCTTTCTTGTCTTTATGTCATCCCTTAGTGCGATTTTCGAAATTTTTACTTGACTTTGAACTTAATTCATGCAAAAACTATTTTTGTTAGAGACATACTTTCTTTTTTGAAGTTTTTTTTGAATACCCCCACCCCTTCTCTACATCTCCAGCAAGTTTGGTGATGATACCATGCTCAGGGCCTTTGCAATTAAGTCGAAACCGTCTAAATGGTCGAATTTTTAAAAAAAAAAATTCGACCATCTCTACTTGTGACATTGTTATCTTGAGTTGTATCCATATGTTGCATCATGGTAAAAAGCTTTAATTAGTTTTGCATCAATGCTACCATGGTCCATTGTATAAAAAATATGCACTGCTTTGTCCTCACATTAGATATGTGATGTTCTCTTTTGCACAGTTGGGCAATGAGATGACAATATTTTAATATTAGCATTTAACAGCTCAGTTTCAGCTTACATACAATACAATGACCAAAACGTCTGATCATATCTATCCATGAATAGGCCATATTGGTGGAAATATGGCAGAAATAAGGCAAATGTGTGATATGTTTGCCCAGGTTACAGAGGAATAAATTTTTATTAACGTTGTTATTTCTATAAGCTGTAGCTGGAGGAACAGTACCTCACATATTGGATCTGGTGATAGAATATTTTGCTAACATATCTTCTGCTTAGCAGAAGATCAATATCAATAATTTGCTGAATCTCTCCAGTTTCACTTCCTTTGTGCCCACTGTCATGTCTTTCTACTACAAAGTCTTGTAGAGAAATATATAGTAGATCCCAGCCATTTAATCTGATCATCAGTCAAACAACAAAATACAAGCTTATCTGTCTGTTATTGCTCTCACCTTCTATTAGCATGTTCCTTGTAAAAATATGAAGACTCTATATCTTGTAGTGCTACTTTCTTTTATGCCAACCCAAATATGTATATTTACATTTATCAGCTATGAGCATCTATTTATTACTAACATTGTACTAAATATGGATAACTGAATGCAAAGCTGTATTAGCTGAGTCATTTAGATCGATTTTGTATCTAAATTTTGCTTTATGAAAATGTAACAAATCCTATAGATAAATATGCAATATATGTTTCTTCTCATATGCTACTTATTGACTGTATCTGACAACCAGCCACACTGCTAGCTACATTCACTAATCTAAGATTAATGGATATATTCATGATAGAGATTACAGTACTTACCCAAAATATTTAAAGTAATACTATGCATTAGTTTACCGATACATCATATATTTTGCTGTTGTTTACTTTTTCTTTCCTTTTTTTCTCCTATTTTCACTTTAAATATGAAAATTTTTAAGCTAACTAATTTAACAGTTACAATTAAACATTCTTGGAGAATGAATGCAATATTAAAGATAAAACATTTAATTTCATGTATTAATAATCCTAAATGTGCTATAAAAAAAATTAAATAGTGAAGTGAGGATGATAACTAGCTGTAGCCTGAAATATGTCTATAATTAAATTTTCTAAAACTGTTTGGATTGTTTAACTAATGCTTAAAAGGGACCTTGATTCAAAATTTAAATACTGAAGAACACTAACTTCAATATGACCTTTCATAACACATTCTGAAAACAGCTGAACAATTCAGCAGAGGAAGCAATTTAACAATCTGATCGAATTGGAATTGGCTTTGTTTTGTATTCTATGATGGTCTGCTATTACATACATGTATTGTATGTACAGTCATACTGCATAACAGCCATATTTACATGTGCATTACCCAACATGTATCAAGTGTTTATGAAATATTTGCTGATAATGAACAGGTTGGTTGTTTCCCTGGAAAGGAGGCATAAGAAGATGCTATAACATCCTTACTTTAACCGCCCTAGCGTTATGGACGGCAGCACCTCATCCAGCGCTCCAACTGCTACTATCGCACTGGACGAGGTGCTGCCGTCCAGTACACATCGGGGCTCCAGGCAGCGCATACTCACAGTTCTGTGCTGTCCTGGTGTCCCCGATGTGACATGCTTGATCCTTAGGCTCTTCTTCATCACCCCCCCCCCCCCCCCCCCCCCGCCGAGTGACGTGATGACGTCACATCGGGGAGGCGGCGGGAAATTTGTATCAATTCACTACTCTGCTGGGTATAATCCCTCTGCTCTGCTGGATATCAGTCATCAACAAAGGGTGTCACACCATGGCACTGCTGGGTATCATTAGTCAGAGGTACATTAGCACTCCTGGGGCTGTATAGTAAAGTTGGGTGGGGGGCAAAGTTAACATTCTGCATACTCAATCATGACTGCTGCTGCATGAGCTTCACTTACATGGATCCCATTATAAAATTACTTCGTTTGGATAATAGATTCAAAACAGTATGCATTTATATTTATTGTTTGTGTTATAATAAAAATTGGTATTACCATTGCGAAATGGTTTTGTGGGGGTGGTTTTTTTTTTACTTGAATTGTTTTGAGATCCAGGTATCCCATATCCAGTACAATTCCCTTTGGCATCTCTCTACTCTGGTGTGATGAACGCAGTTAGCTTCAAAGGGCACATCTAGGGAATCACACTGAAACAGTTTTCTCCAAGAAAACTGGGGTTTTTTGTACAATTTTACTTTGATTTCCGGCCGCCTCTCCGATGTGACATCATCACGTCAGATGATGATCAGTTCAGTGATTGGAGCCACCAGGATTAGCGTGAAAACCGTAAGTAGTGTTGCTGGGCTCTGATCTTCGCCGGCGGCCACCATCTCGTCCAAAAACAGTACTGACAGGACCGCCACTGACGAGATGGTTCCGTCAGGTCAGACGTTAGGGGGGTTAAAATGTTCCCCAAAAAAATACTGTGTTATTTCTAAAGTAGGGAACATACCACCCATAGTCAAAGAGATAAAACTTTTTAGAGTATTAATCCATACTCTAAAGACAAAAAATATATCTAGGCTACTGGCGATGTCAGTATATTTAAAAGCTCCTTGAACACGCCAGCTACACCGCTTCAGATAGTGTTTTAACCTCTGCTTTTTTGCTGATGAAGAAAAATTTTTCATTTTACATTCTCAGGCATTCAAACCACAGAATTCATTGTAATACATAAAACTGTTCCACAAAATTCCATCTTATAAAGGCTTTTATTTTGCAATTTTGTTGACTTCTGTTTGCCATGTAGAGCTGTAACATAAAAAATAACAAAATATAAATTGGACTGCTTCGAGAACAGGGGATGGAAATTTGCAATATTTTGTGCAATAAAAAAGTAATTTACATCCCCAATAAGAATTGAGTTTATGCTGGAAGCCAGGTATAGCACTCTTTGAAAAGTTCCAAGTATTACTTGAAATGGCAAATTATAATTACACAAATTTATTTTAGTTGCCAGACTTCTATGAGCATTCCATGCCAGTGTTTTATTGCTCTACAATTGGATTCGAATCTATTTGTGTATTTACAATCTCGATGCTGGCCTACTTTAGTCATATTTCCGACACTATTCTATAAATTAACCAAAATTAACTACTATAACGTCATATAGGGGTTAATTACCCATAATCTGCCTAAAAATGCACCAAATGATTTCAAGTGTCTTTTCGGGTTAGGAATTCTGTTGGTGTTGTTAGACATTTTGGTATATTAAATGATTGAATGTGGTGAGCTCGAATATTCGAATTTGTGAATATATTCTGCGGAAATCGGCTATTCAAAAATATTAGCAAATTTCGCTAATATGGCGGCAGTATTGCAATTTTGATATTCACATTGAGAGGGCTTAGGGGAACGAATTGCAAAGTATATTCGCATGACGAAAATAATAGCACATGGCCCATTCGCGGTTTGCGAATTCGCGATATAGAACGAATATTAGTAGGATTATTCGCCAAATTCGCGAATTGGAATATTGTCGTCATTGCTTAATGGTTGACTAGGAATGTGGTCTGGGCCAGGAGGTGCTCAAGCAGTTATACACACCACCAATGCGGACAACTGTGGATTGCAGTGAAATCATGGTTATCACTGATAGTTGATCAGGGGTTATCAGGATGTTCGTTTTTTTGAAATACCCTACATGTTTTCAGCAAACAACAACACATTTAGGAAAATCATCTTTGGTAAATGTGATCCTATCATTGCCCTAAATACCATTTATGATGCACCCCAAATATACTTATCCACCCCCTGGATTTCCATCTCTTCATGGATGGCTATGCCCCCAACCTGATATCCCACTGCCAATATAATCAGAACCGTATCCCCCATCTAATAAGTCGGTTGGTGTCACCATTGACTCCAGTCATAACATCATAGCACAAGCTTTAAGACTTCTCGGGGCCCCTACTCTCCAGAACTCTCTCTTTCTCAGTGCTCACAGTGGTTGTGTTATGGGGTTTTTTTTAATTAATGGACAACATTGCATCAATATGCAGCAGATATCATTTGCATCATAAAAATAAATTGGTGCTAACTGAAAAAATTGGTTATAGTGTGGTACACGGCCAGCAGATTGTTACTAATAAGAGATGGTCGGAATTTTTCGACTAGCTGGATTTGTGAGCTGATTGCAAAGCCTCTGAAAATGATATCATCACCAAAAGTGAGGAGATGTAAGGAAGGTTGTGTAGGGAACATTTTTGAAAAAAAAGTTTGGCTCTCGCCACACATGTAGTTTTGCATAAATTAAGTTCAAATCAAAGTCGAAAATTCTGATGTTCAAAAATTTTTGACTGATTTAATCTGTGCAAAAAAACTTTTTTTTTTAGGCAATACTTTTTTTTGTAGTATACCCCAACCCTTCTCTACATCTCACCAAGTTTGGTGGGATGATGTTTGGTTGATGATTGAGGAAGCGAGGAAGAAAGCTGGAAAATAGTCCTTTTCACTGTTCCAGAATGGCTTGACGCATCTGGCAAAACCACGTGTGGGTGCAGCAATAATGATCGTTAATCAGATGCATTGGGTATATGAGTGCTACTTACCCTATGAATTTCTTAATATGGTGAGGGTGTATTTAAATTTCACATACAGCTTCTACATTTTAATTATTGTTGTTAAATTAATGATGAAACTGATTATCTATTGTCATTATTAGGGAACATTAAGGGGGTGTGCTTTATTTTCCTACCACTCTGAATGCCACTCATAACATCATGCAAATATGTAATAAATAATTGAGAGGGCAAAAGACATTTGATATTTCTATTTGGGCGAAAAATATTGGCAATTTATTTATGTAAATGTAATATCTTTGATATCGAATATGCTGGCATTTGAAAAATTAAAGAGATATTTGTGCTTTATAGAGCAGAACTGAGCTCCCAGGTTTTTACAATTATATGGAAATAGTTTTAACTATTTAGTTTACACTTCAGTGATTAGTTTCTAATATGCGCGCGTGTTCTGAAAAAATCCTTAACTGCTCCTATGTCTATTAGCACATATTGATGGCGTTGATTAAAATGGATAAGTTAAAGCACATTCACTTTTATGAAAATTTAATTTCATTAAGCATTGCAAAGTGGCCAAAAGAGCCGGCGAAAGAACAGAAATGACATTTATAAATACTGGTGCCAGGAAAAAGATATGAAAAGAAACGACAGATCAAGATTTACATTCACATTTTAATCTGATTTAAAGTTTGGATTTTATTGACATTGCTAAATTATTTTAGACTGTTTGGTGACAAATATTTTTAACATTTATACTCCAAAGTTTGGCACAAGTTTACTTCATTTGGCTTAGTGAAAATGGGGTGGATGATGCTGTTTCGCTTTTTAACTTATTATTATTTTTAAACTTTGGTTATTGTTTTAATTAACTATAAAAATTGGCCAGAAAAAATTAAAAAGTAAATAGGCTCAATAGAAACTATTGTATGTTAACACTACCTTGGTAAATTAAGAACCAGTGAAAGGTTAATCAATCAATATGCCTAAAACTTGTGATAAAAAAAAAACCTAAATAAAGAAAAAAATGAAATTAAAAAGGAGGCGTTGTGCGTCATTTCACACACTAACATTACAGTCATTGGTACCAGGTTCATAGGAAACTTGCGTATACTCATAATCTTAACACTATAAAGCTTGCATACGTTGCATTATTTTAAGTTACCACTCAACACAGCTGCCTTTAAGCTACAAATACTATGAGGAATTATAACTATAATTTTATTTGTGGTAGTATGGTGTTTTGTTTACCTGGCATAATGTGAATTAGCAACCAAATGTGCAGGAGTTACCAGTAAACAATGCACCTGTGACAAATGGATGAAAAGGCCCTAAAGGCTTCAAGAAAGTTGTCAAAACACACACTACAGCAACAGGAGTAGTCAATGCTCCAAGAAAATTGGTCAGTAAACTTCGAAGAGAGCATAACTGGGACAAACAAATATGTTCTGAAAATGCGGCTAAAGGACACATTACATTAGCACTACAAGGGATTACTGCTATGATTGAGCAAAACAAATAGTTGATTACACAACAGCCCTCTTAGAATACTTGTGAATCACGGATATGTGTCTCTATAAAAAAATAAATAATAAAGAAAGAAAAAATAGCCTGAACATGTTTTATTTAAATAAACGGCCTTGAAGAACCTTGGAAGATACAGATAACTGTCTAATGGGCACAGTAAAAGCTTACAAGAGCCCCCATTAACTATCTTCCTCTAGGACTACAGGGTACGTCTGGAACCTAGACTAAAGATGTGGCCAATGAGAGGCTTTTAAATTGTAGACAGGCTGAAAAGAGCCAATCCAAGGAAAAAACCGATTTCTCGCTGCTAAAATTGGCTCAGTTAAATCTGCATTAAATGTTCAAGTGATTTTTAATGTGTGCATCTCATTTGACCATCCTCCACCAATTAACCAGTTTCAAGTCATTAAGAGATCCCACATGAAAATTTTATGGAATTAAGAATACCTAGAAATATTTGTCAAAAATAATACTATTGTACAAAGAGGTTGGATGGGTTGCGAGTTTCTGAGGTAATCAGATCAGCGAACCATCCGATTTTTCTCTCTGACTCGGCAAGAGACACGGGAAACTTTCGAACGGGCCAAACCAGCTCTACAGCCAAACACCATAATGGGGATTGGGTACATTTCAAAAAATAAAGTTGTGTTGTGATAAATAAATATCATTTGAACAGTAAACAAAAGTCCGCTATGTGCATTTAAAAGAGAGGTCTTAAGGTTCTTTTTCTGGTCGCGATGTTAATTCTGGCGATCATGGTGTTGATAACTGATCCACCGGAGGCAATGAGCAATTTGTGTATTTATCGGAAAAAAGAAAACTGTTTACACTGCCTCGACGCGCGTTTCTAACACTTTTCTTCAGGAGGCGGATCTGCCTCCCATGGTGGGTTTGTGGTTGGACGTTGGTCAGGCCGCCCATGGCCGAGGGGAAGAGGACACGGAGGGAACGGCGGGCCAATTGCCCAAGACGGTTAGTAAGACATGTCTTGATAAAGGTAGTCTTCGTGGTATAAGTAATTGGGTTGTGCAGGAACGAGTATCAAGGGCTGAAGGTTCACCCCAAGGTTCCCCTCCGTGACGGAGGGAAAACTTGGGAGTGAACTTCAGCACCTGTATACTCTTTTACTGGCAAAACCCAGATTACTTATCCAACGAAGACTACCTTATCAAAGAAAGGGCCTACAAAAACGTCTTGGGCGAGTGGCCCTCCGTTCCCTCCGTGTGTCCTCGTCCCCCTCGTTCATGGGCGGCCTGCGCCAACGTCCAACAACAAACCCACCAATGGGAGCAGAGCAGATCACGCCTCTGAAGAATTAAGTGGGTTATGAACGCGCGTCGAGGCCGTGTAAACGTTGTCTTTTATCCGGTCGGAATGGAATACACCAAAGGCGTCAGTGTCGCTCGTGGTATCAGTTATCAACACCCGATGATCGCCCAGAATTAACATCGCCAGAAAAAGAACAATTAAGACCTCTCTTTTACATGAACATACGGACTTTGGTACTGTTAAAATGAATATTTATTTATCACAAACACAACTTTATTTTTGAAATGTACCATCCCCATTGGGGGTTTGGCTGTAGGCGGGGTGGCCGTTCGAACATCCCGGCGTCTATGTGAGGCAGAGAGAAAAAATCGGATGGTTCGCTGATGTATGATTAACCATCAGGAACTCGCAACC
The DNA here is from genome assembly GCA_036250615.1 of Ptychadena robeensis. NCBI lineage: Eukaryota > Metazoa > Chordata > Amphibia > Anura > Ptychadenidae > Ptychadena > Ptychadena robeensis. The sequence goes on from CM070032.1 coordinate 181,369,902, forward strand.
CATCAACCCTTCTTTTCGTAATTATTAATTTGGGATGGTGGCCACACCCACTAAGGTGTAAGTGTATCCTATATGGGGGCCCCAAAAAAAAAATACTATTAGTTTGGGTTGTGGAACCAACATCCCAAATTAAATACAAAAAATATATGTCACTGGGAGAGTGAGCCTATAACACTTTAAGATCCCTCAAATAATCGTTATAGACCATACTTGGCTATGCTCTGGACTCAGGATGGCTTGCTCCCGTTCCTGGTTGGGACATGAACACAACACCCTCTCCCGGAGGGACGGTGCTGGTCACTATGGTGGTTCTCTGTAAATAGCGTTGAGGCCCGTAAGGATTACACTGACGGCTAAAACTACAATGTGACCTCTTAACATATGTCTGGCTGGACTGATGGCCCACATGCTCTTGTTATTGTCTTATAGAATATGGCTACGCTGATAATGGTTCCCCCCGTACAACACCTTGTAGAGTTTGCTGAAGACCAAACCTAGTCGGGCTTGGGGAATTATACCATTTCCGTCAACCTTGTGGATCATCTGTTTTTAATGGTAATTGAAAGGTCATATCATTGTAACCACCAGCAAGTCATTTATTTGAGGCCTGCAGCCTAGCAGATTTACAGTTTTAATGCTGCCAATTAAAGTGACATCATATTGGGACATCATGTACTTGTTGATTGACATATGTCACAGACACTTTAAAGCCCTTCCCCCTGATTACTCAAGGGGAAACTTTGATCTGGTGTCTGTGGGCCAAGGCTCACTCTCACAGGTGACATATAATTTTTTTGTATTTGAATTTGGGGATGTCGGTTCCACTACGAACAATAGAAAATATTAGTTCCTAAAAAGGATAAATTGTACTAGAGAAATAGTATTGAGCATGGCGAAGTTTAGAGAAGACATACCTGTCAACTTTATGCGCAAAAAAATGAACGGTTGAAAACTTACAGGGAAGTGATTGTCACCCCGTATTTTAAACGTGTCTCTTCCGTTTTATCGGATTAAGTAGTAGGCGATTAGGAGGGAAGGGCATTAGTAACGCCCTCTTCTGCTAAATGTCCCACCACGCACATTTCAGCAAAACCGGAGGAGCGCTAGTTTGACAGGTATGAAGGAGGACTAACTGGTAGATTAGATATTATGTTGCCATCGTGGGCAGTACCAGTAGTTAGTACAAGCATCTTGTAGAGGTTTTGCTGCTTTGACTAATGACCCTGTCGCACTTCAGTTGTCAGGGTAGAGCTAAGGATCAAGACAACATTTTTAAATTTTAAATATACTTTTAAATGTATAGGGCTAACTGTGGTTTACAAGGAATAGTGTAACAAACAAAATCAGCTTTTCCTACTGACTTTTTTAACTATTTAACAAAACAAAAGTAAAGCTTGTCTAATTGACTTTAATTATTTTAACAAACAAATAAGCTTTCCTAATGAATTGACCATGTACCAAAAACAAAGCCTAAAATAGGTATCATAAACGGCCATACACACAACACATGTATAATCTTTTGCTTCAACCAACCATGTTCTTTATAAGCAAAAAAACAATTGAGTCATAGACAGAACTTATTTTTCCCATGAACATACAACTCTATAAAAGGCGGCTTTTTATGATGTTAATACTATAAATTGTAAAAACCCATAGAGATAGAGATTCATCTGGCGAAGAAGAAATGGAAAGAATATGCTTGATTGAAATAAGAATAGCACGTTACAAGCACTAAACAAATCATTACTGTTCGGAACCAGAACGTATCAGGACCCAAGTTGTAAGAAGAGGTGAGTTATTAGAACGGGTAATGTTTCGTGATGCTACTGTTGAGATAAAAGCCAAGAGAAGGTGTTGTAATAGAAGGCAGCAGGAAAGCTGCAGGAGGGAAGAATAATAATATTACTAAAAAAAATAGGAGTACAAACTAGCATTTGAAAGTGAAACACGACTGAAAGGTTATTTAACAAAGAAATGTTGTTAGTTTAGGATGGGTTCTTTGAACTCTGTGGTCATTTATTAATCCTGAGCCTTTTTCATCATCAAACCCACACTTATAGGTATAACTTGGAGCAGCATTATTAATACCTTTAACCACCGAAAAATAGTGAATCTCTTTCTTGTATGTATGTCATCCCTTAGTGCGATTTAACAGAAATGCTTTAGGAATTTGAAAAGTAAGGTAAATATACAATGAGACAAATCTACATTAAGTATGCAAAAGCCACCATCACGTAATATAAAATATGATGTCAAAATAACAGTGATTAATCTATCATTTGTTAAAAGATATTGTTAATGTCAATTTAAAGAGCTTTATCAGTTTCTGTTGTACAAAGTAAGAAAAGAAACAAACAGAGAAGTAAACTATAAATGAACCAGAACGAAGAAAAAGGACAATGTCCAAAAAACCGTACAGCACATTGCTGGATTGGAATGGGCAACTGTAATGCATAACAAATTGGAACATGGATCTTTAGGTTTAGCAGGGCTAGTCTCTGAGCTTGCAACTTGTAAATTGGCTTTCCCAGTTTACCCTCATGTAGGCAATATTCTCATCTTAGATTTTCTCTAAATGTATGTAGTTAGGTTCTAACCTCTTATGCAAAACAGCAATTGGCTATTGGCATTGCATTGTGTGGGTGACACTAGTGACTCCACCTGCAACCAAGAAGCAAAAGAGGATGGTTATTGGAGCAAGGGATTAATTCAAATGTAAAAAAACATTTGATCAGCTAGATGGAGTTCAGCTTTTAGCAAAGAGCAAGGTTGTCTTATTAACTTATTCAGTTTTTCTGAGTAGATGTTAGAGAATAAAACTACATAATGATGTCTTCTATATATAAGCACTACAGTAGCAAGGACCTCATGATTGCACTTCAAAAGTCTTCCATTGATGCAACGTGCCTGGTCTCCTGGTTTAGACGATTGCAAGCCAAAAACAGATCCATGTCCATAAATGAGAACTTGGTAGAGATAGTCTGATAGAGAAGAAAAATGGGGATAAGGATAGGCAAACACATAAATATGGTGGCTGGAAATAGTTTCAACACATTTTATAAACATTACAAGGAACGAGGGATTAAAGTAAAAAGCTACACCACTTAGGTAGCTAGATCAAACATATACCCAAATTACATGAAAAGAAATCAGAAGGTCACATAAACAATAATGCCATGATGGCCTCCAACGCGTTTCACCCGGCTTGGGCTTCATCAGGAGGTGGGTAAGTAGCATATCTGATATTAAAAGAGATGTGGGCAATTAGGTACGGTACAAGATGCAAAAATATTACAAAAATATATACAGTGACTTGATTTACAAACGCAAACCCATCCCACATCACCGACACTATACCTGATCAATGATGGAGTATCAATATAGCTTTAGGGAAGTATAGCGGATGTTTGAAGGTAGCAAGCAAAGAAAATTAAACGTTCAGGTCCTGTTGTAGAGCAACATCATATGATGGAGTCCCTGGGTAAGGCAAGCATATGGGGGGATAATATTCTGTTGTTAGGTTGGATATACACTAGTGATCTTATAAAGAGCAGTTAGCTTGTTAGTGCCAACAGCACAATGATATCAAAAGAAGATTTTAAATCAAGTGCTTAGTTAAATGGGATCCTAAGTCCTCATCACGGTTCATATAGAGAGGGTAGGATCAGTAAGATGATGCCAGAGCTCCTAGTGTGGAGCCATGGTGTTGTATTAGAAAAATGACATAATTAGTGTTAACATACACAAGCATGGGACCTCACAGATCCTCATCTGTAGCTACTCCAATAATGTTCAAACAACTTATAGTATACAAATCTTTTCAACTTACGTATGCAGCCATCTTAAAAACCAGGATAGTTGTTGCTTCTAATGGAGCTGTCAGTCAGCCATCCAAGGTGGAGGTTTAAAAGGAGATCCTACTCGTGGGGTTAGTGTTTGATCTCTATTTATAATCAACCAGGGTGGCTGAGGATTCATGCGCTGTTGTTAATTGGAGGGCGGTGTCCGTGGTGGATGCTCAGGTGTGTATTGAGTAACGTTATGGCAAGTACACCCAAGGCAGGATGTGGGTGGTTGGGGTGGGGGTGGGTGTAGAACGATGGCCGCCAAGAGAAGTACACCCAAGAAACGGAGGGTTGTGTGAGCAAGATGACGCAAGATATGGAAAAGTTAAACCACGGGGGAAGGGAGGGCTAAAACCACAAAGGGGGCGATCCTCCAATAGCGCTATCCGTGTGATGACGTATTGAGACACATGCGCAAGGCATACCCGTGTAGATGAGAAAACTCAATCAGTTCTCCAGTGCCCAGCCTACGTAGACAGGGACCCAGTGTTTGAACTACACTGGGCTCAGAGCTAGCATGTAGCTCAGACTCCGAAGGTGATAATGGTGGGGCAATCCAACTGACTACTAGCCCTCCACACTTCATCTCCATTGGTATGCATGGACTCATCTGTCAAACTAAATGTCCAAATGGTACTCCAAGGTCTAAGTATGTTAAGCCTTGATATGGGATGTCATGTCTGAATCATGGTAATGGTTGATGGGGTGAAAGGGTAGGAGGCAATATCAATAACATTAAAGTATTTACATATTAAATTGGTCTCATGGAAGTACTAGTAACATGAGCTGTCAACAACTGGCATTGTTACTTCTGCATAAAACCTTGTGACTTAAAAAACAGGATAATCAGAGTACCTTTATTTTCGTTCTTTATTACGTGAAAAAAATGACAGCATTAAGGTGAAACAAGTTATTGAAGGTATATGGAAATAATAGACAACTATTTGTTTGGGGGGAGATAGCTTTCAACGATTCAATTGTCCGCGTGTTTGACCTAGGACAGCTAAACCACCGGGAGGTAAGATTGAATTTGTTTGATAGTAAGGTTTAATTGGGCCATATTTTAACATAATAGCCCTAAGGGGAGAATATGGGCTTTAAAGTGCGAAATATATCGTACTTTAAGAAGGGCCCGTATGTTGGCCCCAGTTTAAGAACTGATCAACATGGTAGCCAATCTATGTAGGTGGTTGAAAGATGTCAGGCCCACACAGCCAAACCACTTACAATTCATACTAACCCTTCGTGAGTTAGAAATGCCTCAGGGTTACACCAACAAACAAATTAACCATTCATACTGAAAGAGGGGGCTCGCATTCTCTCAGTCTGTCAATGGTAATGTCCATAACATAAAATAAAGGGAATAGGCTATTGCTGCAAGAAAGGTTTGTAACTAACCATCTCATTGAGCCGGGGTGTCTTGATTGCGTTCAGAGTAACAATCACAATTCGTTCTCTGTAAACTATTTTGTCAAAGTGCACCTCCTCTAGGGTATTCCTTAACGTATTCCAATGCAGTAAAACGGAAACCACAGATAAGTCAAAGTTGTGTATGTGTCCACTGGGGGTACAAAAAAAATGCCGAGTTATTCTGCCATTGTCAAATTTGTCCCGTAAATTGCTCTTGAATTATCAGTCTGGAATTCTCTTGTAGTCTTCCCGATTATAGAAGACACGAACATACACAGTTAAAAAGGTAAATTACTCTGGAGTGGTGCAATTAATGTGTTGCTGCAAACGTGCAGGGATCCATCTGGTTATAGGTTGATGGGGGTGACTATCCTTATCCACTACATTCACTAACATCTACCACACTGATATACACCTGGACGTTTGTTCTTTTGTATGATAGGATGCAAGTGGCTTGACACAAATATATCACAATAGATCTTGAATTTTTTGTACGTTATTTACGGGTATGGTTGTTGATTGTACTGACTGATTGTTTCATTGATGTTAAAGATGGTACCAAATATTTGGAATAGTGGGTTCAAACTGTTTTGCTTGGGTTTTGGTAGGAAGAATAATTACGAGTACAGTCCATTTTTCTCGTGTTTTCTTTGACTCTTTTGTTTTAAATAATAGAGACTGTCTGAGTCTGTTTCCAGGCTCTCTGGTACGCCACTTTTTACATGGTTTTACTGTATCCCTTGTCTTTTAGTCTCCCTTGGGTTCCTGTTGCGTGTTTACGGCATTCATCATCATCCGAAGCAGTTCCGTCGGAGTTTAAATATTGGCTAAGGGGATACGGGCTACTGGCTACCAATGGTTTAGGGTTGCGTTGGTTAAAACTGTTAGCCCTTATGATAGAATTTCCCAGCGTTGTTTTGGTGGGTAGTTTGGTAGTTTTCATAAAACAAAAGGGGCTTTACCAGAGTCAATCATGATTACGTAAATTTTGAACGTCAAGAAAAGGGATATCGGTCAGTTGGAAAAAGTCCCAAGAAATTTCAAGTTGTATGTATAGTGTTCAGTTTTGTTTAGAATGTTAGCAGATCTTCTTGGAGTGCCCACTCCAAATCTAAACACGTCATCATGAAAACGTTTCCCAATAATACTGTGTCGGTACGAGAAACTAACCAGGGGGTCGCCAACAGAGTCCCGCTACCCACCCAGGTAGATATTAGCCATAGGTGAGTGACACGCAGGTCCCCATGGCGACCCCCTGGGTTTGGAGGTAGTGCTTTTGAGTCAAAGGTAAAGGCATTGTGGTTGAGAACAAAGAAGGAAAAGTAGGGTCCATAGAACTTAGAGTGAGAACTTGTAGAGAGGTCGAATTTTTAGACTGGCTAAATTTGTGGATGATTGCAAAGCCCCTGTACCATGGTATCATCACCAAAAGTTAATGATCATGGAGATGTAGAGAAAGGGTGTTGTGGGAACTATTTTGAAAAGAGTAATACGTTTGCTAGCACATGTCAAGTTTTTGCATAAATTGAAGTTCAAAGTTGAAGTCGAAATTCCGTTTTCGATCTTTTGACTTATCATCCCTTACATCGGCAGCAAGTTTGGGAGATTGATCACCATGTCTCAGGGGCTTTGCAATTAAGTCGAAAACCGTCGAAATGGCGAAATTTGTTAAAATAAATTCGACCATCTATAATTGTGGACATTGTTATCTTGAGTTGATACATATGGTGCATCATGGTAAAAAGCTTTAATTGTTTGCATCAAATGCTACCAGGTCCATTTGTATAAAAAAAAATATGCACTGCTTGGTCATCACATGAGATATGTGAGTTCTCGTTTGCACAGTTGGGCAATGAGATGACAATATTTTAATATAGCATTTAACAGCTCAGGTTCAGCTAACATACAATACAATGACCAAAAAGTCTGATAAACTATCCATGACTAGGCACATATTGGTAGGAAATATGGAGAAATTAAGCAAATGGTGATATTTGCCCAGGTTAAAGAGCGAAATAAATTTTATTAAACGTTGTGATTTCTATAGCGTAGCTGGAGGAAACAGTACCTCAAATATGGGATCTGGGGATAGAATATTATGCTCTACATCTCTGCTTAGCAGAAGATCAATATCAATAATTTGTGATCTCTCCAGTTTCACTTCCTTGTGTTCCACTGTCATGTCTTTCTACTACAAAGTTCGTAGAGAAATATATAGTAGATACCAGCATTTAATAGAATCATCAGGAAAAAAAACAAAGTACAAGATTATACTGTCTGTTATTGCTCTCACCTTAGATTAGCATGTTCCTTGTAAAAATATGAAGGACTCTTTCTGTAAGTGGCTGTTTAGTGGCTACTTTCTTTTATGCCAACACAAAATGTATATTTACATTTATCAGCTTAGAGCATCTATTATTACTAACATGTGTACTAATATGGATAACTGAATGCAATAGCTGTATTAGCTGAGTCATTTAGATCGATTTTGTATCTAAATTTTTGCTTTGAAAATGTAACAAAGCCTATAGGATAAATAGTGCAATTAGAGATGGGCGAACATCGGCCGGAGAGTGTCCGGCGAAAAAAGGGCGGGTGAAACTTCTAAAGAAGTCCGGCCGTCCGCCCTGTTCGCGGGACAAATTCAAAGTCCCGCCTCAGGCGGGGAATTTGAATCGAAAAAAAAAAAAAAAAAACAGGATTTGTGCGTCAGTGACGTCACATCCGGTCCTTGGACCGAACCTGGACGCATAGTTCCTGGGTTACTGGCGCGGATGTGACGTCACTACGTCACTTCCTGCTCCAAGCCGGATTTTTCACTACAAGACCGGCTGCATTGCCGGTATGTCGTGAAAAAGATTTTCCTCCGGACGATCTTGCAGGTTATGATCCTGCGGAGGAAGAATTTAGATCTTCTTCTGGCCGGCGGACAGTACGGGTCGAACCACCCGTACTGTCGCCGGCAGAGAGAAGGATCGGCGAACTGCCGGAGTTCCGCGGTCCGAACTGTTCTCGGCGGAACAGTTGGTCATTCCTAGTATGCAATATATGTTTCTTTCTATGCCTACTTATTGGACTGGTATCTGACACCAGCCACACTGCTAGCTACTTCACTAATCTAAGATTAATGGATATATTCATGATAGAGATGACAGTATTACCCCAAATATTTAAAGTAATTACTAGGGCATTAGTTACCGATACATCATATATTTTGCGGTTGTTACTTTGTACCTTCCTTTTTTCTCATATGTTTCCCTTTAAAATATGAAAATTTTTAAGCTAACTAATTTACCATACAATTAAACATTCTGGAGAGATGAATGCAATATTTAAAGATAAACATTTACTTTCAGGTATTAATAATCCTAAATGTGTATAAAACAAAATTAAATAGTGAGTGAGGATGATAATAGCTGTAGCCTGAAATATGTCTATAAGTAAATTTTATAAACTGTTTGGATTGTGTAACTATGCTAAAAAGGGACCTTGATTCAAAATTTAAATACTGAAGAACACTACTTCAATATGACCTTTCATAACACATTCTGAAAACAGATGAACAAGTCAGCAGAGGAAGCAATTAACAATCTGATCGAATTGGAATTGGCTTTGTTTGTATTCTATGAGGTATGCTATTAACATACATGTATTGTATGTACAGTCATACTGCATAACAGCCAATTTATATGTGCATTACCAAACAGTATCAAGTGTTTTATGAACTATTTGATGATAATGAACAGGTGGTTGTTTCCCGGAAAGGAGGCATAAGAAGATGCTATAACATCCTTACTTTAACCGCCCCTAGAGTTATGGAACGGCAGCAGCACCCATCCAGCGCTTCAAAATGCTTACTATCGCCACTGGAGATGCGGTCGCTGCGTCCAGTACACATCGGGGCTCCAGGAAGCGGAATACTCACAGTTTCTGTGCATGTGTCCTGGTGTCCCCGATGTGACATGCTTGATCCTTAGGCTCTTCTTCATCACCCCCCCCCCCCACGGAAGTGGACGTGATGACGTCACATCGGGGATTTACAGGGGCGGGAAATTTGTATCAATTCACTACTCTGCTGGGTATAATCCTTCTGCTCTGCTGGGATATCAGTCATAAAACACAAAGGCGTTGTCTTTGTTTTTTTTTTTTGTCACACCATGGCACTGCTGGGTATAATAGTCCGAGGTACATTAGCACTCTGGGGCTGTATAAGTAAAGTGGGGTGGGGGGCCAAGTTAACATGTCTGCATTACTCATCATGACTGTGCTGCATGAGCTTCCCCCACAACTTACATGGTCCAATACGTAATCTGTGCAATCTCAATAATTTGCAAACCATGAAGGTTACAGATTTTAATCAACACAAAGCAGGTGCCTGCTAGTAGCCCAGTGGAGTTACCATGGGGCAATGGTTGTGTCATTCCTCGCCACTGATTGGTATTCATCATTCTGAATTGGGCATTGTGTATCCCTTGTTACGCTCCTGCATGAGCTTACTTGCATTGCTTCATTACTGTGTGCTGCTGTGGCTGTGCAATCTCAAATATTTGTATCAGAGTCCAAACAAACTCAACACAGAAGCTTTTGTTAGCGAAA
>CM070032.1:181379777-181394967 GCA_036250615.1 Ptychadena robeensis
CACTTCTCATCAAAGAGATGCCACACTGCCTCCTTATTAGGTTATCACTATCACGTAGGTGATCAGTCCCACTATCGCACTGGGCAGGAAATTTGAAAGTAAATTGTATGAAATCAGTTTTCTTTGTAGAATACTGCTTTCAATATGCATCTATGTACAAAATCTCTCCAAAATGAAGTCTCTGGTGCCCCTCTCTTCCCTGGTGGGATTTTACCACATCCATCACACCAGGTTAGAGAGGGTTAACTGCAAATGGGCATATCTGGGGCACCAGAGACTTTATTTTGGATTTAGTACATAGCAGCAAAGCTTTGTGCAATGATTTTATAAAATATTTTATTTTACATAATTGTTTGTTTCAAACATTATTACATTCGGGTTGTCTATTAGACCCTTGTATGGACATATTTTGGGAAGTTACAGGCCTACAACATAAAGAAAAATTTACCATTGAAGTCTATGGTGCACTTTTGGTACAGAAATCTGGACCTCAGCAGTGCGCTAGGGAGGTTAATTGGTTATGCCAAACAGTGTAATATTCCTGTAAGCCTCCGTTCAATAGACACAGAAAAGACATGTTTTTGCATTGATTGAAATGTATAGACATTTTTAAAATAAATATCTATTGACAAGATAATTATCAGTGGTGCCCTTTTCCCATCTTTCCAAACTAACAATGGAACCTGCCAAGGTTGTCTCATCTCCCCTTAGCTATACATCCTTACCATAGAATATATAGCTAAAAGCATGAGCAATGACTCATCTGACACTCACCATAAAATGAGAACACACTTGATTCTCTATGTCTCTAAATTCTTCCCAGATTACCTTTCCAGTGCTCTCCCAAGAATTTGGTATAATAATTACAAAATAAACCTTCACCAATTGGAATTCCATAATATTACTTTACCCTAACACAAATATAAACATTTCAAACTGTAATTCTATAAATTTGCAACAGTCATGGTTTGAACACATCTCTAAAGAAAATTATTAATTTGAGACACTTCCACTTTTATTTTTACCACAACTCTTTGTTAGATGCTTGAGATCACCTATGCTCCTATACATCTGGAAAACCCAAGCCTATATTTTGAAATCAATATCCGTTTTAAAATGTTTGGAGGACTGGTATTTGTAACCTAGAGCTCCATTGCCTAGGCTTTGCTAGTTTTTGACTCACATTATGGATTTGTGAGATTTAGTGATGGTCGAACAGGCGGATTGGAAAAGTCCGACGTCCACCTGTTCGTGGGGAATCTGGAAAACCGGAAGGGATATCAGTGGCGTCACTTCAGGCACCTTGAATGCATAGTTCCTGGTTCCGATTGTCAGATGTGACGTCACTTCTGGTTCTCTACCCAGCCTCTAGTGAAAAGATTCTTCCTCCGTAGTGATGGCTGAACTTCGGCCAGGAGGTCCTCGAACAGGCGAATGTGACTTTTAAAAAAGTCCAATGTTTGCCTGTTCGCAGGAAGATTCCGCCTGTTTGAGGGGAATTAGAATCGAAAAAAAATGGTAGTCAATGTCACTGATATCACTTCCGGTACCTGGAACGCAAAATTCCGGTTTCTTTATCTGGACGTGATGTTACTGACGCCACTTCCGGTTTATGCCGGCTTTCTTTGCCGAGAGACTGGCTTCTCTCTGCAGTCTCTTGTCAAATAATTCTTCCACTGGCCGGATCGTTCTGCTCTGGCCAGCAGAAGATAGTCACCTTCCTACCGCCCTGTACCCATACGGTTCCCAGGGGACGAAAAGCAAACAAGTTATTCCTCCGGCGGGATCTTACTGCCTCTGATCCTGCTGGTAGAAGAATAGTAAGCTCCTTCTCGCCGACGAATGGGGTGGATCGAACACCAGTACTCGCTGGCTAGAAGTTATGCGAACATCCATCCATCATTGACTTGCGGACAGTTCGGCCATCACTAGTGATATTTTAGACAGGTTTAAGTAATTCTCAAAACTTGTATCTTTTCAATACTTCACTTTTCTTAACCCCTGACATCTAACCCCTTCCCCTTGTCCTCCTTTACTTCTTTCCCTCACTCTTGAAGGCTCAGTGTTAGGTCTTCAGACTCCCAGTGTGGCATGCATATGCATGCACTCCCTTTCAATTAAGGCCAGTGTATGGATGAAACACGTCAGAAGAGTATGATGATATTATCTGTTATAGTCCTCAGATTCAAGAAGAAAGTTTTTTGGACTGGTAAAGCGAGTGAGGTACCTTTTTGAAATATTATTATGATTGTCTGTTTGCTTGTTACTGGCTTTTGCTTGGAACTCTGGGTACCCCTTGTTATACCACCTATATTTTTCCTCTTTGGATGCATTATTTTATTGGCTCTGTCTTAACTACACATCTCCCTGTTTCACTTGTATCCTGTGCTCTGTTTTGCTTAGCAGTGGTTTGTTGTTGTTTGTTATCATCTGGCCTTGTTTGTTTGAGGGCTCCTGCCCATGTCATCCTTTGTGCATTTCTTGCTTTATGATGACGACTAGCCTCCAAAACCTGAGCAAGGGCTTGTCTTGTGTAAATTTGGGGATTAAAGTCTGGGAAGCATTGACATAAAACTGAAAATGTATTCCATCGTACTGGAAATGGTTGAAAAATGGTTCTCTAAACTTGCTTACTTGGTACACCTGATGTCATAGGCAGTTTTGTGCAGGCTCTTTATTAGAGATGGTGGAATTTTTTGGCTTGCTGACTTTGTGAGCTGATTGCAAAGCCCCTGAACATGGTATCACCAAAATTGCTGGAGATGAAGAGAAGGGTTGTGGGAATATTTGAAAAAAGTATACTCTAGCACATGTAGCTTTTGCATAAATGAAGTTCAAAGTTGAAGTCGAAATTTCGACTTTTGAAATCTCTACATCTGCAGCAAGTTTTGAGATGACACCATTCTCAGGGGCTTTGCAATTATTTTAAAATTGTTGATTTTTCTTAAAACAATTCAACCATCTCTAATCTCTATACTTTACTTAGGTACTTAGGTTGAACCTTGCAGGGGTGAATATATTAAAGTAACAGATATTTTTCCAACTTTGGATGAATCTTTTTGGAAATTATTTAAATGAATCTTGTTGAATAAATTTCAAAAGGAATTTGTTTATTTGCTTTCTGTGGTGCTCAGTGTAATTTTACATGCACCCTGACTATGCAGGAACATGATGAAAAATTGGGGATTTTATTCACTTATTTATAAAAACAAAGGTAAGCTGTTCTATACTAGATCAAAATCTAGCCCAATATTAAATAAATGTCTTTTGTTCCTAACATCATTATCCTCCTAGTAGCCATATGCTTCAAGATGCTATAATTGGCAATTGTAAACATACTGACCTAGTTCAAATGCCATGCAGTGTATTAAAGGTAAACAAAGTTTGTCTCAGTGAAACACTTTACATTTTAAAGTGTGTGCAACAGGTGCTGATATAGCAGCATTCCACTCAAAACGGTAGGTAAGAATATCAGCTGCTATTACAAAAGTAATTTAGGTTTGGCTTTTTTATTTTGTTAATGGCTTATGAGACTTATTGTAGGCTGGGTTTTATAATCAACAATTGAGGTTAAACTTGAAGTGTGGCACTGGGTAATTAATTTTATTACTGTGCAGATTTAAACAAAAATGAAAGTCAGTGAACTTCCAGTTCTAAACTTTACTCCATTAAGTACAAAGAAACTCTAAACTGAAAGACGTAAGTAAAATGTGCCTTTTGATAAATAACAGAAGGTATAATGATTTGTGTTCGTATCTGTATAGAGGACATCATAATGAAAGATGATTTCATCTGCTCACTAGTGCAAGATTTACTACAATTAAGGTTGGTAAATTAAAAAGAGAGCACCTAGGTCCAATCTTCTTTATAATTCCAGACCATTGTTTTTTGCATCTTTGTGATCTATGCAGTCTAGGTAAAATAAAGAGCCATATAAGATAGCTAACTCTACTGCAATTCTGACCACCCTGTCAAATTTCAATAACAATACCCATTATCATTAGAAATGTGAATTGTAATATATGAAATAGCCTTTCAGTAAATATTGTCTAATTAGAAGAAATATATGTACATTTTATAAAATATTTAATAAAATGTATAACATATAGTTTTTAGGGAGAGTTCCCTTATAAATATTCTCGCTGAAATTCTGTAAGAGCTAATTTGAATGGTCAGTTGCAAAAAAATGGTTTTCGGGTGGTTGGCTAACATGGGGGCGGTTGACAATATAAGACAAACAGTTCCAAACTGCCCACACCATGTGAGACATGTGCCGGCACATTTGCTGGGCGGATTCCCTGCAGTTTGATTCAGCAGAGGAAAGGCACGGATAGACTACACCATCACAGCCTCATGCGCTGTTTTCCTGCTTTTTGGAGACACTTCCATTGTTCTTCAATGGTGGTGTCTCTGGTGGCCATTCAGAATATGCAGAATGGACACTGTCTCATTCACTCTGTCTCAAAAGCAGCAGTGGACACAATCCCTTGGGGCAGTGCCAACTGAAACTGTTTGAATTAGCCCTGAAGACACCGAAGAGGTGACACTGAAGGAAATTCCCATCTTTCAGCAGCATTGGTAATCTAATTGTGCAAAATGTATTTGGTTTGCCGGTAATGGAAGCGGTTAGCGAGTGTGGTAGCCTTAGTGCAGCCCACAATCATTAAAGTTGTGATAAAGGTCTCCCAGATTTCTCATGTTCATTTCTGGAACAATTCAAAACTTGAATAAACCAAAATCCAAAAAGTTAAAATAAATAAATGTGGTTAGCTACAGTTATATTTCCTTTTTTTTTATCAGATCTGTGTTATATGAACACTGTAAAGATCGCTATACATCTAACTTTAGGAAGCAATAGGTGATTACCTATTTATTAATCTGCTGCATCTGAGTATTTATTGTGAAATTAGCAAATCTTCGAGACTATTAAAATAAATTTCTACCTGCATTAGACTGGGATTCATTTCTCCACACATAAACAGCTGTGGCTAATATTCTTCAGTAAATCAGTGTCGTGCATTTTATATCGACATTAGGATCATGCGAGTTTCTCTTTGCCAGAATGTGCCCATAACTTGAAAAAAAAATTCAGATGCCAGAAGTAACAATGTGGCATCAGCTGCTCCAAGTTTACTTTCAGCAATTGTTCAAATTAGATATTAATGAGTTCCTTTTACAGTCCAATCCCTGGTCGCCAGCTGCTAGGTTTGCAAGACTCGATTACTGCTGTACAATACGTCTATTTTTCATTAATCACAAAAACAAAAGAGCCAAAAAAATGTTTCTAGTAAAATGAAATGCAACGGTGGAGAATAAAGTAACATGATTACATAGCAATGTGCAATATATACGGTGGAGAGAGTCACCAAATATTACAAGGTTTATGTACCTGTAATTCAGGAACTGTTCAACATTTTATGCGTTTCCATGCTTATGCATTAAGCTAGACATCAGAAACAATAGCTGTTTGACAAAAGGTCCATTTAGTTAGAGAGAGGATTTTTTACAAAAAGAAATGGAGACAAGTCTTTGGCATAGAGTGTGCTTCGTCAACAGAAGTGTGCTTTTCGATGCCAATACTCCGATGCGATAATACAAAACATTTTACAAAACGCTCCTATAAGGCAAAATTGTAATACACAGAAAGGTACAATAATTAATTTCTTTCTATTTGTATAAATTACTAAGCTCACAAACATTTTAACATGTAAAAGGAACATGTATTATTATTTCTAGTATTCTTTACTCGAAAAATATGGCTATGTTCAAATGAGCTCTTTTTCCCACTCCCAACTCAGCAGGAACTACAATGGCAGGGCATGTCAAATCTTACCATTGGTTGCCCACAAAGTTGGAACAACTGACCACTAGAGATGGTCAAATTTTTCGACTTGCTAACTTTGTGATCTGATTGCAAAGCCTCTGAACATGGTATTATCACCAAAATTGCTGATGAGAAGGGTTGCGGGAACATTGGAATTTTTTTTTTGTTCTAGCACATGTAGTTATGCATACATTAAGTTAAAAAATAAAGTCAAAATTACGATTTTCGAAATTTTTACTTGACTTTGAACTTAATTTGTGCAAAAACTTTTAGGTTAAGCTGGGCATACACTCACCAATTCCTGCACGATCCGATCCCCGATCGCATGCCGTGCGCGCTCCCGCATCCCTTAAGGATCGGGTCGTGCAGGAATTGGAGGCTGCAACTGACGTGGATTGGGCTAAAATCAGCCATCCTGTTGGATCGCACAGAGGTCATTAGATCGGATAAGAAACAGACGGTACATCGTACCGTCTATTCCCAGCTTTAGAGACATACTTTCTTTTTTGTAGTATACACCCAACACTTCTCTACATCTCCAGCAAGTTTGATAATGATACCATGTTCAGGGGCTGTGCAATCAACTCAAAATCGTTGAAATGGTCGAATTTTTTAAAACAAATTCGGCCATCTCTACTGACCACAAAATCATCAACTTCACTTCTGAAAGATGCCGTCGTCTTTATGGCTGCATAGACTAAGGGTTGAGCAAATGACACTATGGCTCTTCCCTTATCCAGAAAAAAATATTTTAAGTCTAAAATTTTTCTTAAAATCTTCTTTCTTAAAAAACCTTAAAATCAAAGAAATTAGATATTAAAAAAAGCTGAAAAAAAGGCACAGGACTATATGATCCACTTCATAAAGGGGATGTCTTAAATTATAAGTGCACAATTTTAATATCAAAGAGGGAGATATCACAAGATGGTATTTAATGTGTTCCTATGTAAGTAGAAATTTATTCGTTTTAGTTGTAGTTTAAATACCTAGTTGTAAGGTTTCAGCTTGCTTTCTGTCTCTTTTATTCCAAGCCAACAAATGATGAAAGCAGTTGTCACTGTCTAACTTTTTCTTATATTTGTGGAGCAAAAAATGTGTTCTGTCATCCTCTGTGTCAACAAGAAGGGAGGATATACACTGTATAAGTCGCCACCTGGATTAAGCAAATTGGTACACGTCTCCTATTGCATAAATCTGGGGTTGCTGCAGTTGGTTAGGTTTTGGTTTAGCAACAGTATGTGCTCCAAGAAGGAGGTCAGCTGACTACCTGAATATACCGAATGACCAGGTTATTTCATTACTGGATTTTTTCTTCCCTGATGGCACAGGCATGTTCCAAGACGACAATGGCAGGATTCATTGGGCTCAAATTGTGAAAGAGTGGTTCAGGAAGCATGAGACATAATTTTCTCACATGGATTGGCCACCACAAAGTCCAGACCTTAACCCATTTGAAAATCTTTGGGATTTGCTGGAGGTTTTGCACAGCAGTGAGACTCAATCATCATCAATGCAAGATTGGATGGAAATGAATCTTGTGACATTGCAGAAGCTTATCAAACCAATGCCATAACTAATGCATGTCGTAATCAAAGCTAAAGGTTGTCAAACTTAATATTAGAGTGTGTGACCTTGTTTTGGTGACTACTTTTTTTTGGACTGTATGAACATTAAACGTAAAATACCAGTAAATACCTAACAGGGCTTCTGTCTCCCCACCATATTAAAAATAATTTTTACTAGATTAAGGTTTTAATTTGCAAGTTTACCATTTTTTTTCTGATGCTGCATATCTGAATCTGTACTGCAAGCCACAAACAGAACTCTTAACTTTTTTGTTTAAACTTTCTGACTTCATTTCAATTGATTAATTATCTCAGGTAAACTCAACCCATGACCATCTTCTGTTGAAATTAATTTCACTAATTTCATATCCTGTCCACTGCATAGATACAAGGCATGCATTTCATTATAGAGTGGAGTAGAATTAAGCCACCCACACACCTCAGATCACTCCTTACAATTTCCTTTAAATATATATTAACAACAATGTAGTATAGTGGCCTCTCTGATACATAGTGAATACATAGTGATTGGGAGGTTTAGAAAGGTCCCTTGTTTTGGAAGAACAACAGTTTATTGTACAGAAATTGAATTGGGCGGGGGTGGCCCCCATCTGATCCATCCCACCTGGGGTTAATGCATTGAGAAGATGTCCATCAGTGATGTTAAGCATGTTTTTGTATTAATAATAGATCACAAAATGTTACCCCAATGTGCCAGGAATTGTTATGCTTTTTTTTCTGCATCACAAATGTAATCATGTATTGACTGTAATAAGATTCTAGAAAAAGAAAAGAAAAAATATGTACAAAATAAAATCTTCATATGTTTTTATCAAATCAATGGTTAATTAACGTGCCTTAAAAGCCCTAGAGTTCAGTCTCAGTGGCATTATGCTGCCCCTCCCCCTCTGAGTTTTTTTGTTTCTTGTAAAATCCAAGTTTTGGGGATGTCCGTACACTGGTTTTTGGAAGGGGGATCAACACCATTTTGAGAAACATACACTTTGTTTAAAGAGAAGAGAAAATTTACTAGATATGTTATTAACTAGTCTAGAGACTATATAATTGCATAGATATCTAATGTAATCAGGTGTAAAGTATATACTGACTAAAGAAAGAAGTTAAGAAAGAAGTAAAGATTATGTAACAATTATTGTTTTTTCTAATCAAATAATTTTGTCTGCCTTTTTTTGGGTTGAGGCTGCCAACTAAAAGTCCCATTTTGAGGGTAACTTTGGTTCTTTTGATACAGAAATTGAATGAAAAGATTGTAAGGTGTATGGGGACCTTAAGTCCTCATATGTGTATTACTCTATTAGGAAGACAAAAGTGAAAACAATAACAACTGAAATTAGTTTTTACGCCATGCACAAATGAAAAACACAGACAATAAACAGTTCTATTTTATGCTAAAAGTCAGATTTGTTAAGTACTTTGCCTTTACTCTGATTTATGTTTTAGACACTGAATAAGGGATTAAGCATTGGAGTCAAGTATTCAGTCCATTCTTTTGTAGCACAACTGAAGGTGTGCAAGTACAGAAATTCTCTTATATAGACAGATAACTAATCTACATAAAAGACAAACGGACATTCCACAGTACCTGCAGTGTGACTGTGGTTAAGGGATTTTGTTTATTATTATTTATTTTTAAGGAATCTTTAAAAAACCTTACATTTGTTTAAATTGCATATTTCAGTATTGGTGTTGTTGACAGTTGTTTTGTTTTTTGCTGAAGATGGCATTCCATTTGTTTTGCCGCCACTGGTAATTTAAGAATATAATGATTTTGTATTAAATTAAATACAGAGATAATAGGAAATAGAGGTTTGTAGAAATCATTCACTTAATGATGTACATATAGTGCATTCCTTTTCTAGAAATGCACCAGTAACCATTTATTTATTCCTCTTAATTGAAAACTATTTCAAAGCAATGTTTTTATGATTCTGTATATTAAGAATTGCTTAATTAAAAACCATTCATCATTATATAGCTCTACACACTAAAAGATTGCATGTCTTTTAATAGAAGCTATTATTAGAAGGTTCTTGTCTACGGAGAAGGCTGCTAGGATGCTAAACAGATTATAACTGTTTTTCACAAAATAATTGTAATAAAAAATAATCAGCATGTCAACAGTATTGATGTACTAACTACACTAAGGGTTTTAACACAATATATGCGAGGGCAAACTACACTGTAAAACAAATTGTTTTTTGTAGTATGGGTATCGGCTGTATTTCAGAAGAGCAGAAAACATGCATTATTCTGATATGGATTCTTATGGATACCTGTGTACCATGTGCATCACACAACACACTTGTTGAAAGCACAACTCAATGCATATAGTGTGAAAGAGCCCTAAATAATATCAGCTATTCTTTCCAACTAATGGTTGGTACACAGGGTTCAAGGTTTCCATTCCATTGACAATATTTTTAAGTAAATTGTTTGAAAATCAAGGTTTTACCACACACAATGTAATCAATTCCCAACAAATTTATTCTTTTCTAAGCCCTTTGTCTGAATATAAGACTTTTTGGTTTCTATGTCTCCCTCTATGCCTCAGCTTGTAGCAATTACAGAATGACCGGGAGCTGACAGGGGGAGCCTAGCAGCTGTCATGATTGCCATGCCCATCACTATGTCCTTTTTGCGGGGTATGACTTATATTGCACAAATGCTTACGGCTTATTTTATGGGTACGTCTTATTTTAGGGAAAACATGGTACTGTAGCACCCAGGAGAAACCTAGCATTTCTGTGTGCAGGTACATGCTTCTCCCCAGACCAGTCTCAGATTTTACACCCCGTTTGCTTGGATACCAGCTAGATCAACCAGATCCTTTAAGGAGCATGTGCCTTGCTTCAAACATACACACAGCTGGATCCAATGAAGTAATGTCCACACAAGCTGGTTTAGGGGATAACTTTTACTAAGGTAAGATATGTAAAGTTCCTGTCAGGCCAGGGACGGGGTACACAGTTAGGGACTATGTTGCAAATAGTTCTACCAGCTGATGGAAGGCCAAATGAACAACCTAGTGGAATAGGAGAGGTGCAGGTATTGGGGGAGACAGTCTATTGAGGTATTGCTGGCTATGCTACAGGGGGAGTTCCTCCTTCTCTACCCCTAGTCCTTCCAGGTAAAACACTCACATGGTGACTGCTGGGTCCTGTAGTTCCCCATACCAATGGAATCAGCCTGCTTCTCATTTGTCTCTATCCCATTTGTCTCTAGCACCAAAATGCCACATGCAAATATCTCCATCGCCACAGCATTGCATTCACAAGCTCCAGTTATGTCCTTATAGAGGCATTGCAACAGTAAAGTGAGTTTTACTAATATTAAACAGTGCTATAACTGTTCTTTGATAAATAGTAGTTCTAGAAAAAAACTATATTTTCAGCTTTGTGGAAGCAATTGTATTCCCAAACCTTTTAATGTGCATTTTAACATTTATTGTAAACAGCATACGCTGGCCACATTTACATCAAACTGTCACATTTTAAAATGCTTTGCTCTGGAAGATTGTTTAGATTTGCCTAAATATTGAGCATTCTCCATTTCCTTGTAATAGACCGTCTTCTCTTTGCTCTTTAAAAAATGCTGCATTTATTGTAATTGAATGCGTTTTGACCTACAGCTTAGAAGCTCTTGGATTTGAATGTGCCATCTCCGTTTCTTTGAAATAAATAGATCACCAAATGCTAACATTCTCTTGAAGTAATTCCCTTGCAACAAGACTATATCTTCCTTGTAGGAAATGTCACTGTATTTTGGGGACTGCTACCATTGCAAACACATTTTTCTTCTACTGATTTTGCATGCTTTGTTACTGTTTTATTTAAATTTTCACAGAGATATCAGTTGACATTTATGATTTATAAGCATTCATGAATAGCTGATGTCCAGGACTCATCCTCTACAGTTCAGGGCTGGCTGTTTCAAATATCAGCTGAATGGTTTACTAGACAAATATGCTAATATCATATTACATGGAGTAATCTGTCTGAGATATCAAAATAAATGCAAAATAACACCAAAGATATATAAATACATAAAGGCCGTGTAAAATATAAGACAATACAACTCAAGAGGCATAATTAAAAATGAGAGCAGAACTCCAGGCAAACAGCTAAATGCTGTTTTTGCCTCTCCAAATAATTAGCAGTTAGGTATGGTGACATGTTCTATTTCCTTCTTTCTGGTGTACAGTACAGTTGTGTGAGCCACCTCCTTTGCCGGCGAGAAAAAGTGTGGGTATTCTTCTGCTGGCGGGATCAGCCACAGGGATGTAAAAAGATCTGGCCGGCAGAAGAATACCCACACTGCCGGTGCCTGTGTAGTTCATTTGCTAGATCCTTGCGTGGCTCCCCACTATCTGCATATGCACAGATAGTGGGGAGCCGCCCTGGGATCTAAATAATTATCTTCACAGATGCCGATGGTGAGGATATTCTTCCGCCAGTCAGATCAGCCATGTAGGGATCTAAAAAAGACTTTGAGAGACACAGACACACCACTGGAGTTGGCAGTTCACCGGGAACAAGCGGACATCTGACTTTTCAGTACGATTCCCCTGTTCAAACAGCTCAGTTTGGCATGAA
The DNA here is from genome assembly GCA_036250615.1 of Ptychadena robeensis. Classification (NCBI taxonomy): domain Eukaryota; kingdom Metazoa; phylum Chordata; class Amphibia; order Anura; family Ptychadenidae; genus Ptychadena; species Ptychadena robeensis. Next base: position 181,391,780 of record CM070032.1, read on the forward strand.
CTATAAGAAGTGAGATTATGTTAGATCATAAGAAACAGAAAAGCTAGCCCATACACTTGTCGATTTCCATGGCCGATGAATCACTGATCATCGATTCCGGCGATCTCAGTGGGAATCGGAGCTTCCGCTCATCGGCCAATAAGCGTATCCGATCGCTGCATACCACCTGTCCCACGATTCCTGGGACTATTCCGTGTCCGATCACTTACTTCAGAAAGACCAACATGTTGGTTCTGTCATATCGATTCTGGCCCCGATCAATCGGATGGGAACGATCGGACCAGGTGGGCTAACGCGATTCCGGCACGATCGTTTCCCGTGCACACGCCCGGAATCGATCGTCCCCGGAATCCAGTCGAATCCACCCGTGTATGGGGGCCTAAAGAGCGATGCTAGATTGATGTCTTGATTAGGCATGCAGTATTAACGTTTGTAAGGGAGTTACAGAAGCCATAGTCCTCCGACTACCTATAACTTGCATATTCTTGACTAATAAATATTCCGATATATGAACCAGGATACAGCATGACCTATATCACAATGCAATAGCTGGTTCTTCATATTTCATAGATTTATGCTATAGTCATTCAAATGAACTAAACTGAAAAGATTACAGAGACTCTCTCCCTCTAAATGCATTTCATCACAGATTATTGTTGCATAGGATTTGATCAAAAAAAAAATTCTAAATAAATAAAATTTTATTGAACGTCTCAAGGAAATAGATTTGCATTAAAACATATTATGATAATATTATATTAAATCACAGGAAAGATAATACATATTATGTATATATGGTTTAATTATACATGGATGCAGAATTATTAGCAATTGGTATTTTTGAAGAATCGTTTTTCATATTGAACAACAACCATGTTCCTCTAAATGAACCCAAAAAACTCATTCTATCAAGCTGAAATTTGGAATAGTTTTTTTTAGTTTGTTTTTAGTTTTATCTAGTTAGAAGGGGGAGATCTTGTGTGGAGGTGACTTGTACTGGTGCATACTTATTAGGCAACTTAACAAAAACAAATTTAAATACCCATTTCAATTTATTTTATGTTTACCAGTGTAAAACCAATATAACATCTCAACCTCACAATATACTTTCTTTCTGGACATTTAGCATCCAGCCACTTGCCCATCCATCCTTGCCCATCAAAATCCTCTCATTTCATCACAGTCCATGAAACCCTTAGAAATCATTCTTGAGATATTTCTTGCCCAGTCCTTGACATTCAGCTTGTGTGTCCTTTGTTTCATGTGGTCGTATTTTCACCTTCCCTGTCTCGATCTTGCCAGCACCTTGCGCTTTGGCACTCCAGTGAGTTGGCACTCTCTTAAATAGGGGCCACTGGTGGCAAGTGGCACTTGGCAGCTGCACACCTTGACTTTCTCAGTTCATGGGCATTATTTTTGCGCCGTTGGTTGTTCCCAAGCTTCTTGCTACCCTGTTGACTTTTTTATTAACGCTTGATTTGTTCGATGATCACGCTTCAGAAGTTTTGCAATTTTGAGGTGCTGCATCTCTGCAAGATATCTCACGATTTTGACTTTTCTCTACGCCTGGTCTAAGTCCCTTCTTTTGACCCATTTTGTCCAAGAAAGTAAGTTGCCTAATAATTTCACAACCTAATATAGGGGTGTTGATGTCATTGACCACACCCCTTAATCATTCAGAGATGCCACTCCCTAATATGCTTACTTGGGTAGTAGGCTTTTTCGAGCCTATACCGCTTAGGAGTAAACAACATGCTAAAAGGATGATGTGGTCACAATACTCATTTGCCTAATAATTCTGCCCTGACCCTGTAATATGGCATAGATTATTAATATGTGAATCGTTTTGCTTAAGAAGTCCCTCTTATCTTGTGCCTTGACATATTCCTTAGAGGATAAAGGGTCTATCTCTAAAATTAAAGCTTTACCCTTATATATTATTTTTGTTCCCCAAAAAATCAATATTCATTTGGTGTCACTCAATGACCATGTTTTGTTGGTGGTCTGATGTGATCAACAGTAATAATCTTTTAATCAGTCCATCGAGGTATTCAAGATTCTGCTATCAGGAATGTTTTACTCTCTCCTAAACAGTTACTTGCTGCACCAATAGGAGAATTTAGAATCAGTAAAGGCAATCATTTAACAGATTACCTTTGTGTGAATATACCCTTTTTGAAACTAGACATTAAAGCTAGACAAACACAACAAATGCAGAACACAATAAACAAATGTAAAATGTGAATTCAATAAACAGCCCATGAATGATCTTAGTATTTCATGATGAATGTAACAATTACCATAACTCAAACTAGGATTTATGTATTTAATAATATTGAATGGTAATTTAAGTAATAGAGTTAAGAAGAAAGGTCCAGGCTGGTGATGATGTAACATAGATAAGGCACAGTATACACATTTCAAATAACCATATCATGTATAACTCCATCAGTGTTGATAAGAATCTAAGTATCCTGAGTCTTGAAATCATATCTAATCATATCTTGTAATCTTGTATGGTTTACCAGAGCAGAATAAAGTGGACGTCTTAGGAAGGAAATAGCAAAATAGATGCATTATTTATTGAATGTCAATGCCAGTACAATACTGAATCAATTTTTTTTTTATAATTTTTTTACACTGATTCATTTGTAGTATAATGCCCATCCTAAAAATAATCATGGTATCCCTATGTTAATTAAATTATTTCACTAGTTTACATAATGAGCATGTAGTAGTGTCCCATGGGAGCCACAGACAAACAAGGTTTAATATTTACTCTTACTGACAATTAAATATATGTGCAGGAATATTTTCAACTCAAAATGAGACTGGATGCATAATGCACATTTCTGGAACCTATAACATAAAAGTGAAATATAAATAGCCTCAAACCAAAAGAATTATGAAAACTGGATCATTTTACCAGCTCCAGAGCAGTGAAAAATTACTCTAATACTTTTTTAATTGTCACGTTGTTATTATATTCAGCAATTGGATTATCTCATAGCAAAGACAAGTGCTGTAATTGCATGCATCAAGAGAAAATATATTATATATAGATGTGAGGCATTTTTCTAGTAACAATATTTTAACACTGCATATTATTGTTTAATAAAACATGGGATTGTCCTTATGTTATCACCATTTTTATTAATGAAATTGTATCTAGAAACAAATAAAAAAAA
>CM070032.1:181395634-181457936 GCA_036250615.1 Ptychadena robeensis
CCCGACGTACAATGGAAACAAAGCCTTAGACTCTCAAATCAGACTCTTAAGCATTCTGTTTGTACATACGTTACAGATGCACTGCAGTATGCTGTGGTTCCTTTCTATGACACACTACACAACTAATGGAAGGAATGTGTGAGGAGGTACACAATATTTCAACAACATGCTTATATGTTTATAAAGGTGGAAGAACTAAAAAGGGGTGAAGCAAACTTTGTATACAAAAAATTTGAGCATTAGGCTATTTTGACATGTGCAATATCCACTCCTCTCTTCAACCTGATGGTTCATTTGCAGGGATTTGCCAGTTGGAGTGACTGGCAGGGTGACCAGACAGCTTGCTATCTTGTCTTTATTTTAACTTGGAGATCATATCTGAATTTGTACTAAAATACTCCGTGCTTTGTTCTTATTCAACTTAAATATTTAAGATTATAATTGTAAATATTTTCTTTTTTGGAGGGTTTGTAGACATAAAAGTCTCTTTTCATTTAATGTTCTTGTTAATGTACATGCCCTCTCTATTAGGAGAAGTAGATGAACAATTTTTCGAGTGCTGTATCTGTGAATACAAGTAAATTTGGCCCTTGAGCAGATCATAATGAGCCTTCTGATAAGGCATTGATTTCTTCCTAATGAGGCAAAAGGTTTATGTTTAGCACATTAAGATATAGCTGTTAAATGCCAGAAAAATGCAAATAAAATGGCAGCACATAATGAATGTTGACATTTTTAAACCCTTTAGCAGTAAAATAAGTGTCATTCATATGAGGACAATTTAACAATTATACGTGACCTGTTGTACTTTTACAAAATTTTGTATTAACGCCTTTTTTTCTGGGATAATTCAAATTATGTACACTCCGATATACAGACATTTCAATGAAAATAGTACAACTTCCCCCTACCAAAAGGGTATCCCAGTTTTAGAGCTAAGATAAGCAACTACTAAAAAGCCTTTCCACTTTCCTCCCTCAAAAGCATCCTACTGACAGTTTTCAATAAAAATAGTTTTCATCACTCATCACTGTATGTCTGTATTGGTGGATCATTATAACTGGTAGGATGGGCTAACAATGTGTTGTAGATAGCTAGAAGAAAACAAGAAGCTGTGGTTTTAGCCATATGTGATTCAGAGAAAGTACCATATTTTTTACACTATAAGACGCGCCCCCAAAATGTTGGGGGGGGGTGCCTGCATCTTATGGTCCAAATGCGTGCCTTATGGTCCAGAACGCCTTGGCTTTCCGCCAACTCTCCCGGCAAGAAGATTAGCCGGGAGCTGTCAGATGAGAGATGCGGCCATGGCAGGATCTCCCATCTGATCTGTAATATTGCATATGCCAGTAGAGCCCAGAGCCCTGCTGATATAAACAATGAAGAGAGAGATAGATGAACTGCCATCTATCTCTCTCTCCATGTCTGTGTAAGCTGCAATCACTCTGCAGCTTCCATGGACACAGGCACAGCTAGAGAGGGGGAGGAGATCTGCAACCGTTCCTCCTGCGCCCCCTCTCCTCTCGATCAGTGAGAAAGATCAGCAAGGAGGACGTGAGGTGCTATGATAGTACTGCTGCTAGTGATATCTACTGGCTGAATTTGATATTGCATTAATTAAAGTGATTAACCCAATTAATTTCAAGTTTGAACTCTTTTATATTAAATATTTTTTTCTGGTTTTCTGGCTACCTCTTATGTTCGGTGAGTCTTATAGAAAAATAAGGTAAGGAAAGGGAAGGAAGGTGACAGGGAGACTAAGTTCGTCGATCAATATTATCATTTATTTATATAGCGCCAACATATTACACAGCGCTGTACAATGCATTAAAGTTGTGATACAACAAGATAACAAACATAGGTTCAGGTTATGACACAGGAAGAGTAGAGGACCCTGCCCAATGGGGCATACAATGTAATAGTTGATGCTGTTTGTCCATTTGCAATAAAATAAGTCTAGTTCACGTGAGAGAAGCTTACTATGTGAAGTTAAATCAGATTACACAATTACATCATCACCAAAATTGCTGGAGATGTAAAGAAGGGTTGGGGGAACATTTGGAAAAGAAAACATTTTGCTCTAGCACATGGAGTTTTTGCATAAATTAAGTTCAAAATAAAGTCGAAATTCCAATTTTTTAAATTTTGACTTGATTTTGAACCTAATTTGTGCAAAAACTATTTGTGTTAGAGACATACTTTCTTTTTTGTATTATACCCCCAACCCTTCTCTACATCTCCAGCAAGTTTGGTGTTGATACCATGTTCAGGGGCTTTGCAATTAACTTGAAATCAGTGAAATGGTCGAATTTTTTATTCGACCATCTCTAATTACCCACCCACCTTATTGCCTTACAAAGTATTCTTACCATGATGAATGATCCACTCCACAGTACAGAAGATTTAAGACCTGTTGCATTACATGACCATGGTTTAAGATTGGTAAAGTCCGTCTTCTATTCTTCTAGTAATGTCAAATTTGACACAAAGCTAAAACTATTTTGATTTCCTCTTAACTAGTCATTAGAAATGGAATTTAGGGTAAACATCCTAATGGGAATACACACTCAGGAAACCATCATGGTGTTGGATCCAGAGCTATAAATCAGATTTAACTGAACATCTAGTGTTGCTTTCATTAGAGCTCCACATTGCAGTACCAAAAAAACAAACAAAAGCCCAAAAAGTAAGACTCTAACAAAATGCATCAATGAACCTGAAAAAAATAATACATCTAGAAAGCCATGCTAAGGAGTGTTCATATCACATCATACTATACACACTCCTTTGTGTTCTCAAGGTAGGAGAACAAGCGGTATTCAGCATCTCTGATTCTGCTCCCTTGCATCTGCATTTGGGGGAGCATATGTTGTATTAGGTCTCTAAACTGATGGTAGCTTGAAGTTCATGTACAACACCAGCATGTGAAAATGGAAGAGAGATTCACCTTCAACACATTGCATAAAAAATAGAACACCTATAAACTTTTTTTTAGGTACTAATAAATAGTGATTAGCAGCATAAGCAATTTTTTGCCTAATATTCGTAAACTCGAGAATTTGCGATCTCCAGTCATTATTACAATTATTGAACAAATCGGCACCTGTAGACGCGCATATTGGGCACGCACTGCATGGTAGTTCTGGGTACTGATGTAAAAATCTAGAATATTTGCGATTACAAAGATATAGCACTATATTTGAGATCTTCACAAATTTGTCAACACTATGTATATAATACAAAATAAAGACTGCCATTGATTTCATACATGCTGTAACATCATTGCAATATTTTTCTTTTGTTCTTACCGTAATATTCTATTCTACTTGTTCTGTTTTCATTGCACTTTCCATTAAGTTTGTTTGTTACCCCAGGCACCTCTTTCCCACTTTCACACATAGGCAGTACTCGGCAACCTACCCAATGTTAACAGCACTGGGAAACTGAGCAGCCAGTAACACAGTAACTGCTAACATGTGATAGGATAGTAAAAAAGTCACATTGCCCTGTATCAGAGGCTAACAGGTATAACAGGTAAAGACAAAAGTTTAGGGCAGTGGGGAGGTAAGTATGGCAGGGCTTCAGCTTTTATTAAAGCAAACCTGTTCCTTTACAGACATGAGCTTATACAAGTACACATGAGACTAATTATTTATTAGCTGCTTTTATATATAATGTATTTTATAGAACTGTCTGGTAAAATTTTAACAGAATGTCAAATTATACCGACTTTTCTACAGCTTTCATATTTTCTCTTGTAGATAAACCCTTCAGTGCAACTCTTTGACACTAGCTTTGATAATAAATGTCACTCTTCTTCACAATTCATGCTACTGTACTAATTAATAATCTACAGTTTGTCAGACACAGCTTTGTTGTTTTTATTAACGTACTTAAAGACTTTAAACCTCCCAGGATGCTCATATATTAGCAATTGACACTCCCACCCCCTGCCGCGCACATTCCCAAGCTGGTTGTTTTGAACATTTAGTGTAACGTTATTTAAATAAACTTCATTGATACACTGTATGAGCATATCTATTGTTCACTTTGCCATTAAGCCTTCATGTTATGGCATCCTATTTAAATCCATAGACATGATAATACAGTTTGTCCCCCCATTTGTAGTAATAACAAAGTTTACTATTTTGCTAAAGATCTCCACCAGATTTTTTACAATATCTCTGGAATCTGCAGCTGTACATTCATGCATAAGAGCATTTATGTTGCCTGGCACCAATGTTGGATGAGAAGGGCCATTTCCGCCGTCAGGCAGGGACAGGGGGCACTCCTGTCCCAGGCCAACCATCCGCTGCCTGCTCCTGTGTTCCCAATCTGCATATCACCCAAAGAGGGGAGAGAAGCAAACAGCGCCCTCCTACCCAATGTGTGAGAAAGAGTCCATTGGCATGATCTGTGAATTGACAGTGAGTGCTCACTAGGGATAGTGGCTGAAGTTTTGTCTCCATTGCAAAAATTATTTAATTGAATTTTAATTAAAATTTTTATTGTTAAATGTATAAAATTTATGTCACTTGTATAACCACAGGGAAACATTAATAACTATGAATGGTTGCTGTTAGGCGTGTCAAATCGGGAATGTAAATTACTTATCCCCCAGAAGTTTGGACTTTTAAGGGTGTTGAAGATCTGGGGCGTTAAAAGACAGAATAGGCATATGCAATAGTTAAATCTGACAAGGGAAAAGCACTGTTTGACTACTGAGGTATGAGATTGGGGGTTCAAGCTGTGTTGTACTGTGAGAGTTACATTTGACCCAAAGCCAGGTGTTGACCTGTGGATGGAGACAGTTAATCAGAGGATCAATCAAGAACAGGGAGGTCCACCTGCAGCAGAATCTACCATGAAGGAAGCTGACACAGAGGACAGTGAGGGAGACAGTGAGGAAGACTGCACTTAGTAAAACCACATATGGGGTGCGTACTTAACACAATCTCCTAGTACTCATCTAAGTGCACATCTGGGTTAGAATTATACTTCCTCTAGCAAATTTTACAACAATGCAGTTAGGTTGGTAGAGCTACTTGGAACATGCCAATACCCAATTGACCACCAATTAAAACCACTCCATCACATTCATGAAATTATTCTTAGTTATGCAAGGCTGTCTTGAGTCTCCCATATTTAATCCCTCCCTTCCTATCTTTTGGATAGTATTTAATCCCTATAACCCCTTATTATCTTTTCTACCATTTGTTGACATATTTTCACAATATTTGCTTTTTTTTCTCATATATACCATCTTTTTTTGTGGTTTATTTGGTATTTTCATAAAACAATATATGTAAAAAATGGTGCTGATACATATGCTTATTATGCCAATTCTGCTTAGCAGCCCCAGGGCCCCCCTTTTGCAATTGTATTTTTTGCCAATAAAAGACCCGGTTATAGTAATGCTATTGTGACCGCAAACCTCGCCTGTTACTCTCCCCCAAAAAAACGCATTTTGCAGTGTGCTGCACTTGTGTATGGGAGATGCTGGCACTGCACCTGCAACCTGCAACACAAAAATGTGGGCTGCAGGATGTTTTTGGTAATGCGTGGCATTTGTGCTTCACCAGAAATGCATTGCTTTACCAGAAAGTGCATTGTGTCCTATGTAATGTTGGTAATGTGCGGCTTTTATGCATTACTAGAAATGCATTACGTTACCAGAAAGGGCATTGTGTCGTATGGAAACCTGCATACCTTTTGTTGACCCCAGCTGCTCTGCACTGCAGTATTATGTGCACTGCTAGTGTGACGAGCCCTTGTCCTTTATCATAATGTCCTCACACAGACATGGAGGGACTGGGTCTAACATTTCTCTACGCACTCATATTTAGACACCCTACACAACTGATCTAACAGGTAGAGGTAAAATTATGAAAATGGTTAATTGTCTAAATCTGGCGTTACATTATTTTAGGGAAAAGGCAGCAGAATATATGAAATAACCAGTATTTACCAGCTAATTAAACTTGCAGGACACTGAGAAAGTGAAGTGGCAATATGCAGCAACCTTATATACAGAATAAAAAACAATATTGATCATTTAAGGCAATGGATGTGTTGAGAGAAGAGGTAAAGTAAAGCTATTATACATGCAAAATCAGAACATATATTGACCATTACACCCAACGAGATACATGAATCTGTGCAATGTACATGTCCACAAAATAATAACAGGTCCAGAGAATGTATGCAAAAACCATAAGTGCTAGAACTAGTGATGGGGCGAACCCGGAATTTGATGTTCGCGAACCCGGCGAACCCCATAGATTCCTAGGGCAGGCGAACATTAAAAAACACAAGGACCCTTTTTGGCCACAATAGGGTTGGGAAAGTTATTTCAAGGGTCTAACACCTGGACAATGACAGAGGGGGATCCAGGCAAAACTCCCAAGAATTTTTTTTCACGCAATAAATTGCACAAAGGATTTCTACAATGATAGCAATGGTTTGAACATAAGAGGGAGCTGAGAGCACTAAACACATGGTTGGTAAATGCCTGTGTGAATTCCACCTGAAACAACCGTGAAGATCTGCTTTCCACTTTGCCTACAGCTTAAAAGGTGAATTTAATTTTATGGAGGGCACTGGTGGAGATGGACGTGTGGAGGACACTGGTGGTGAGGTCATGTGGAGGACATGGTGGTGATGGTCAGTATGGGGACACGGTGGTGATGGTCAGTGTGGGGACACTGGTGGTGATGGTCAGTGTGGAGGACACTGGTGGTGATGGTCAGTGTGGAGGACACTGGTGGTGATGGTCAGTGTGGAGGACACTGGTGGTGATGGTTAGTGTGGGGACACTGGTGTGATGGTCAGTATGGAGGACATGGTGGTGCTGGTAGTGTGGAGGACACTGTTGGTGATGGTCGTGTGGAGGACACTGTGGTGATGGTCAGTGGGGAGGAACTGGTGGGGTGGTCAGTATGGGGACACGGTGGTGATGGTCAGTGTGGAGGACACTGGGGGAGATGGACAGTGTGGAGGACACTGGGGAGTGGATATTCCCATGGATGGATGGATGGGATATTCAGTGAGACTGTAGATTACACAGAACACTGCCCTAGCTAATGGTTCCCTATCCAGCAGCTCTCTTTCCTACCTCTCTCCTTCGTCAGCCGAATGTGTAATGGCGTCCTGTAATTGATATGTATAGAGGGGTGTGAGGGTGTGAGGTTGGGGGTGCTCATTGGCTGGATTGCTGACTGTGACTCACAGGGGCCAAAGTTTCTGCAATGTTAAAAGATAGGGGGCGAACCCAACTCGCCATATGTTCGCGAAAATGCGCGAACGCAAACATGCGATGTTCGCCGCAAATAGTTCGCGGGTGAACAGTTCGGGACATCACTAGCGAGAACAATAATTGTTTCTGCTAAGTGTTGCAACCACCTCTACACATTACAATTTGTTGGGTTAGAGAGCAGCCGATAAATTGAAAATAACCTATACTAAACAGTAAAACAATGTAGCTCCTAGAGCACGTGTATTGCATGTTGCGATAAAGCTTGTACATTATTGAACACATTGCTGCAGTGCAATAGTGTAAATGTTTTTAAAATTGTTGGGATTAAGCAGATAAACATTTAATTAAATAATTTTCTCAAAATATTGAGTGTTTTCAATATAAAATCCTCAAAAACACCAAAATATGTATTGCTTTTACCATTTCCATAACCACCATGAATTTTGCCAGGCATTGTGGGAGAATATGCAGTATGTGTCAAAATTTACAGCGACAATCTGGTTCTTAATTTTCCTCATTAAGAGAAGGGGTCTTGTAAAGTTCAAGTTTATACAAAAAAAAAAGATACACGGTGCTGAGCCATATCTAAATATATACTAAAGACACTCAGAACAATAGCAAGACTACAGAATAGGCAATGATAATGAGTTACAAACCACACAAATAACAAGAGAAGTGATGTTTTGTTTATAGAAAATAGAGAATAAGAACAGATACTGATAATTATACCCTGCATACAAAGGAGCATTGTGCAAATTTCCTTGTTTAAAAATGAGACATTAGAAATTGCATCAATCTTATTGCAGTTTCTGGAGTTAAAAGAATAATAACAGATTTGTGGTGTATGTTGACAAACTTCTCATTGTATATAGCTACCGTAGATTATATAGAGGCAACCTAAATTGTTCAAGTTAGTTTGTAAAATAGGTCAACACACAATTAACTAAAGTAGTATATATAGAGAGTTTGGAGTTCAAGTGGCTAATCGAGTGGCTAATCGATGGCTAACACGGTACAACACTCTACTATTGCTAAAGTAGTATATATAATATATAACACATTTAAACAATGGTTTCCATCTTTTTCTATAACCTAAGACTAAATGCAAATAAAATCTACTATTAAAGCAAACAGATATTTACTTATTGTACGTTATGTTCCTAGCAGTCAAACCTGTATTCGGTAAATCCTTATTGCCCAGCTTTGCAAATGACATCACTCTGCAGAGGAGACAGCTTCTCTTCTTCCAGCTGCAGAGAAGCTTGGGAAGGGGCCTGACCTAACTGTCCTGATTTTACCCCTCCTTTTCTGTAAGCCTGAGGATTTCACCGATCCCTTTCTAAGAGTACAGCCTGGGATAGATAAATTTATCAGTAAGGGTAAACAGGACTGTTTCTAGTGCTTTGCAAAATATGCACGCGCCCTGACACCCCCTTATCCGAGCAGTGTGAGCTGGGGTTGATTAGATGTGAAGTGGGGTTGTGGAGCTGTGTGTGTGGAGGGGAAGGAGAGGATAAAGAGAAAGGAGGAGCAGTGTGTTCCCTTCCTTCTTCTCCAATCGCACACCCTCCACACTGTCAACAAATTCATCACTAGCACCCCCCCCCCCGCACTCAGCAGGGGGCCCTAGGCAAGAACATTCTTAGGGCCCCCCCACAAGCTAGAAATGGCCCTCATGGTAACCCAGATGGTAGGGATAGCATTATCTTCTCCAGGCAAGCCAGTATCAGGGAGGCAAAGGGCTGTCCTTGCTATATTCCTGTATTGCAATACAGGCATAGGACTCCCGAGTCCTCAGAGGGGGAGAGCCGGCAGGGATTGTGGAGTTCTTTTCCCTTACAGGCAAGTGAAAGTTTACATACATTTCAATGCGTTTTGGTTTTTTCAATGCATATCTTCGAACATTTGTCGTCTGTATTGAAGTTTCTTGTTTCTATAAACCCTCTGTATAGGTCTTAGCAGATCTTAAAACACCTCACAAACACAATGGACATTATGACATAATGTACTGTATAAGGCCTTTACATAAGAATAGACTAGACTAGAATAAACTAGAATTTACATAGTCAAGTGAAGCTATATGTTATCAAGATAAGATAAGATATAAGTATAAGTAAGATATAAGTAAGATAAGAATTGTTCAAAACCTACATTTTTACAAGTGATGGCTGGAAGACAAGAGTTGTCAGTCAATGCAAATGAGACCAGGGATGTGAGCCTTGTACCCTACCCCTGTCATTTTGTCTATGTGTATACAAACATTAGTTGTGATTGGGTTTAACATACTTTTTATCAACTAAAACTATATTTAAATTTTCTTTAAGAGACAACAGGGCTTGCATGTTAGAAGATTATACATAATATATAGCATGCAGGATTCCCCATTTTATTGAGAAAAAATATACTTATCTTATAATGTTGACACCTAATAGAATCATGTTTTAACCTGTTTTAACAATTTATTCAATAATTTGCAAACCAAGATGTGTTTCACTAGCAATAAGAAGGAACAAACAAAAAGACACAACAAAGACAAGTGAAAATTTCTTGTTGCTCCTAACTGGCAGATTCCAGAGCTCTTTTCTATTGTGAAGACCATTAGCTGGTGGTTGTGTACTGGCCATGCAATCATTACACAGTAATAACTGTATGCATGATCAAACATGCTCGGTCAGTGGTTCAGTTGTAAGTGCAATGAAACTGTTAGCATATTTTAAATGTACAGAGATATGTCAACCATGTGCAATTCATAGCATGCTGCATTGCATTAAGGGCAACATAGTGTGCATGTGTATTGAGTGAGCCCTCAAAATATGTAGGGAATAAACTTGAACTTGAACTGGATTGATTGCTACCAAGAAAAAGGGCATGACATTAGAGGCCAAAAAACTTACCACAGAGCTAAATGGCCAAGCTGCAACAGCTGCAAGTCCTGATATAATCCATCTTGATCTACTTTTGCAATCCAAAATCGGAAAAAAATCCCAAAAGCCAGGAAATCCTTAAAAACCTGAAAAATAAAGGATTTCTGTCAAAATAAGGAATGTTAGATCAGGTAAAGCTGACCTCACACTAAAAAAAATCTACGTTCCTATACAGTATATATATAGCTGCCCCCCAACGCCAGCTTTTTATACTATTATTTGATTATTATATGAGTGTGTCTTAACGCAGATTTTCATAAGGCCAAAACTTGTGGAAATTATGCAGTTCAGTTATGTCCATTAATTTCCTGGGCGTTATGCCCCAACCCAGTACGTGCACAGTTTGTTCACAAAATAACTCTACCTGCACCAGGATCCGGCAAACACTCCTGTTCTGTGTGAGAACACAATGATTGTGCATTACTGCACTGTTAATCACTTCTGGTGTCACATTTTTGGTGACGCCCAAGGGGCAGGGGAGAGGGGTGTCGCCAAAGACCTCCATGTTAATGGTTTTCCCGCTCCACATTGCTGGTGTCTCAATGATGTCGGTGATGTGTAGAGAGAGGGGTGTACTTTGCCGTGATTGCTTTGCCTTCATCACACACAGGAGGTTGTAGTGCTTGTACTGCTATGTTTATGGTTGCAACAATATTGAAGAATCACAAATTTCCAAATTTTTTAAAGGGATGTCCAACAAGCTTAGTCAGATGTAGATAAACATTTATATAGATATAAGATAAAAAAATATGTAATATGTATGTTATGTGGTATTTATTACAAAGGTTATTGTAACTGAATATGTTTATACAGTATGAAAAGTGATTATCCTTCCTAACCGAACAAATAACAAGTGTTACAGAATCTTGTCAATGAATATGAAATATTTATTTATATTATTACGTATATACTCGAGTATAAGCCGACCCGAGTATAAGCTGAGGTACCTAATTTTATCTACAAAAACTGGAAAAACGTATTGGCTCGAGTATAAGCCGATAGTGGGAAATGAAAAGTCAGATAGTGGAGTTTTCTAAATTAAAAAAAATATAAAAAAGCATCATTGCCCCGAGAGAACACAGGAATATTATTATTATTTGAATTGAATTGTATTTGAACTAGTAACCGGCCACCAGGTGACAGTGTGGAGTTTGTTGACATCGATCAGCTGTTAGTCGGCAATCACAGAGAGAATATATGCAGTGAAGAGGTAAGCTGCCTGCCTGAAATTCAGCACGGTAATTCAGCTTAGGTGAGTGGACAGTAGGCTGACTCCAGTATACGCCGAGGGGAGCATTTTCTGTCCATTTTTTTGGGCTGAAAAACTCGACTTATACAGGAGTAGTGATGGCCGATTTTCGGCCGTGTCCATCCGCGAACGGGCGGAGCGGACTTTTAAAAACGTTACATCCGTGTTTACAAGCCGGAATTTCACTGACAGACCGGGTTCTCTACCTGGTCTTCAGTGAAATATTCTTCCTGCGGCGGGATCTCGCTGCTAATGATCCCACCGGAGGAAGAATAGAGGGCTCCTTCTCGTCGGCGGACATGGCGGGTCGAACACCCGTACTGTCCGCCCGCGAGAAGGAGGGCAAACATGCTTGTTCGCGGCCGAACTGTCCACCTTGCGGGCAGTTTGGCCATTACTATACAGTATATACGGTATATATACTATATAGTATATACGGTATATATATATTTTGTATTATTATTTTAAGCAAAATAAACAAGGCTATCCATGCAACTTTTTTTTGTTTTTTTAAATATATAGCAAGTACTGCATTTAACACTTTACAAATTCCTACTTACTATTGTTTTCATACTCATATCAGGAAATACATGATATTTAAAGGCAAACTAAAATGTATTGATAAGCATCACCTTACACTGAAGGCATGTTTTATTCATTGTCATGCTTTGCATTTGTATGTTTGACCATATTTACAAGTGAGGCAATAATAGACAAATACTGCAGAATACAAACTGCCATTCTCTTTCTGTAAAATTGACTTGACCCGGAGATGACATTTCATTATCAGTATGACATTTCAGCAGCACTGTGTTCCTAAAAAGGGTCTAGTGAATGTTAAGATATTGTCTTCTTCCCTATCTAGGAGTAAAATCATGTTTAGCTTGTTGCTGTTGTTCAGGCCTTTCAGATTTTAACAAGGTTTACAGATTTCAGTGCAATACATTTGCCCATTTTATAAAAAAATTTAGGATATGAAAGTGGATTTTAAGAACACAAATTAGAATCCATAATGGTATGAATGTTAAAAAGAACTTCACTTGTAATGGAAGAGGCGATTGGAGCTAGACGAAGATTGTGAACACCTTTGTGCTTCAAAAAGTAGAAGATGAATTGAAACAGACCGAGATAGGGACGAGATATTGCTGTGCAAGGTATTATATTAAAAACTATGAAATTGTGGAAGGATCTTAGCAAATTTTTAAGTGCAAATTTAAAAATTTGCATAGTTAGATTTCCTGGTGCCATTTCAACTTTGACTTGACTTTGACACGAAATCTCAACTGAAATCAAAATTTTTACTTAAAACTATGCTATAGTGTTGATTGTGAAAATCTGTATTTTTATTGCAAATTTTAATATGAAAAATTCACGATCAAAAGTTGAATCAATCCAAAAGAATTTTGATCTTAAAAATCTACATTTAAATCAAATTTACTACATATTGACCTCTGATTCCTACAAAAACTCTACAGGAAGAAGTGTTGAGGCTAGAAAACCATACAGGACTTCTCTGTGCTTTGCGTGTACTTGTGTGCTTCAGTAGCAGGAGTTAGCATGACAAACACTACTATTTACTAGAATGACTTTCCATCACTCTAGAAGATACTCACCTAGAAATGGGTGATGGCTATGTTTCCAATGTTTGTTTTTAAAGAAAATATCATGGTTCTTATTGGCATTAGACGTTTTATCAAGAGTTTGTCATCATGAAATGCAGATATAGAGTCAAGGAGGGACTGTGAAGATTTCTTCATTTTGGTAAATAAAATCTTAAAAGCAATCAGTATCTGAAAAAAGCCTAGGCCACAGGCATACACAGGTCCTCCTTAAAGTGCACCTAAACTCACCTGGTGTACTTTGTGTCCCTCGCTGGCAAACCCTCTATTATTGGGATAATCTGTAAAAAAATATTTAAAATTACTTACCTGTAAGTAGATGTTCTTAAATGTCCCTTTTCATTGAAAGCAGTGACATATTCATGTCTGTATACAAGTCTATGGAGAATGTTTTTTCCTATTAAAAACAATATAGCTGGTGACCTATATGTTACTGCAGCTATTAACCCCTGAGAAGATTGACATTTCAAATATACATATCAAATACACAGACACAAAAGAGCGGGTAAGTATATTTTTTGGATTTTGGAGCAACTTTAAACTTTTGTGAGTGCAGAGGTAAGTAAACATTTATTACATTTTTTGTTGTCTTTAGTTTCTGAGTTAGATGCACTTTAAACTCCTGGGCACTCTGCCCTAGTTATCTCGGGGTGAGTTGATAAAACTTGCCCCGAGATAACTGTAATAAATATCTCCTGTCCCATGAATTCCCCCGGCGATTCTGCACATCGGCATACTGCAGATGCTTCTGTGTCCACCCTGATGACATCACATATGAAGCAGGAGAGGGCTGGTAGGCGACACCATTGACCTCCATGTGCTTTTTCTGAGCACACCTCCCAGAAAGTTGCGATGGCATCTAATGTGCTCCGCCCCATGCCCACTTTTAACCTCCTGTGTGGTCAGTCCAAGATATCTCTTGGTAAAATAATTTGCTGATACAGATCCCCATATAATTCAGGCTAATGTAATCTATAACAGCCGAGCATTCAAGGAGGTGGGAGGCTTACCGGTCATTACAGCAGGTCACCTGCTGTCTATTCTTCCGATCCCAGTGTCCGGGATCTCGTCGTGGTGTGCAGGATGACGTCATCGGGGTTGGGGGACTTCAAAACTTGAATTTGTTTTTTTTACTTTTTATGCACAAACATACTCTAGTATAAGCCCTTGGGAGGGGAGGGGGGATTATAGTACAGTATAAGGATCAGAATCAGGGTCCAACTCATGTGTCTGGGTGCTCCCTGGTTTAAATCCGGGCTCTGGCAGGCTCTGTGGCTGCTCACATGACTGATCTTCTGTATCCGGCATTCCAGCATCAGCTGCATTCCGTTTTGGATGGCTGAAATCTACACAACTTGGGCAGTATTGCCATCTACTGGTCATAGTGTTAATTGTTACTGTAGATGATGGATTGTTTTTGCAAATTGTTTAAATATATTTCTGACTTCCTTTTCAGTATTGGTTAATTTAATACATTAATTGTGGTTTAAAAAAGATTTTTGTGTTTTTTAAATTTAATTGTATTATTTTGTTTACATATTTAGGTGTTTTTTATTCAGGATGTCTACTTGACCCTTGTTTGGACATTTTTTTTTCAATGAAAAATAGTGTAATGCTTTTGGTCAAATCTGAACCTTGGTGAAATGCTCAGCAGGTTAACAAAGTGTGCCATATGTGCGAAACCCAGGAGGTAAATGACACAGTCCAGGTTTGGCAACAGGCTTCCTGGCCCAAACATTAAGGGCTCATTCACATGGTTAATAGAAAATGTGCAGTTTGCACCTACTGACAGTCAGAAGTCGCCCTGAAATTAACCATAAGTCAATCTATTGAGTTTAAGTACATTTTTATTAATGGAAATATCAGGTATTTTGTGGTTCCCAAGTATATGGATGATTATTTTATGTGGCTCAAAATGGGGAAGTCTCAGAGGTGTCTGAATATATTTGTTGTATTTTTTTTGTAGAATGACTACATTTTGTACACCACTGAACTAGCCACAAATTACAGTTATGTTTGTAGTGTACTGTCATACTACAGCTGTACATTATGATTGTAGACATCGTTAACCCTCTGAGCGTTTCATGGTTTTGAGGGTTTTTTGAAAACCATGCCACGGGCAATCGCGGCGGAGCACAATGTGCTCCGCCGTGATTGCCAGCTCAGCTAAGGGATGTAAACAAAAGTCTGGCGTCACTGGAGACGCCGGACTTCTGCTGACAGAAAGCGACGCCCCTCCAGTTTGACGGAGGTCTATGGCGCCGCCTACCCCCGCCCCCTTCGCGTCACCGGTGACGCGATCGGGGGCGGACCCGGAAGCATCGGCATACATGCCGATGCTCCCGACCGCTGTCAGAAGACGGCGAGACCTTGGGCGTTCCTCCAGCTAACTCGGGCTGAGTTTCATGATGCATGAAACTCAGCCCGAGTTAATTCGGGGAGAACGCTCAGAAGGTTAATGATGTTTTGGTCCTACTCCTATGATATATCTCTCGTTTTATGTGTACACATTGAAAACGTCCACAGGATACAATTAGAGGTCAAGTAAACATGACTTTTTGAAGAGGATAAAAGAATAAATGCTTAGTTCAGTGATAATAAAGGCTGAGCGGGACAAGATAACTGTCTGTGAACTTATACACAGCTGGCATGAAGCTCACACTTTCTTCCACATATCCATTTGTAAAAGAAGAGATTACTGAATTGCAGCAAGAAATAACACAAATAAAGGCAGTAAATGACAGCTTTAATATCTTACATTGTATTTATATAGTTGACCTATTTCCTTTGACACATTTAGATGGGAAATAATGTATATTATTCTCGGATCTGAAAAAGACTGTAATTATGTACCAGAACGTAGTGAATGGTAAATCTGTGGCAGTCCCTGACTATCTACATTATGTGTAAATAGGCTGGTATTACTGTTTGTGATGTAAATTCAGCACTCATTGACAGTTTCTCTGTTTGTTGTATATATTATGTCTCCCCAGGTAAAAATAAAATCCTGGAAACATAAATAAAATTTCCTTCAATCCCCTTAAAAGAATAATTTATATTTTTTCATACCTGTTTATACCTAGCATCTTAAACAACCTGTGGCATAATAACATATCGTATTTTTCGCCGTATAAGACGCACCGGCACATAAGACGCACCCAATTTTTAGGGCAGAGAAACCAGAAAATTCAATTCAATTCAGCCAGAAGGTGTCACTAGCAGCAGTACACTCTCAGCAGTCATACTTTACACTGATCTACAGGAGGAAGGGGGGGGGGGGCTGGGCTGTGTTCTGCTCTCTCTCTCCCCTGCCGATGTCACTGATTCTGTGTCCGTGGGGCAGCAGAGTGATTGCTGTTCCCACCGACAGGAGAGCTATAGATGCAAGTTCATCTAGCTCTGTCTTCATTGCCTATGCCAGTTCAGGGCATAGGCAATTACACAGTTCAGATAAGAGTGCTGGACATCGGCTCTCCCATCTGAACTAACAGCCTTTCTGTGCCGGGAGAGCTGGCGGGAAGCCAAGGTGTGACCACCGGTGGCCAAGTGGCCGCGGGGGTCGCGCATTCGGCGTATAAGATGCAGACGCAGGCACTTTTTTGAAAAAGTGCGTCTTATATGGTGAAAAATACGGTAATACATATTGGTTAATAGTTGCTAAAATGTCTAGTTACAGTTCAACTTAAAAAATATTTCAAACCACTATAAAAAATGTTTTATCATTGCATATATGTATTTTAACATAACATTGAAGAAAAATATTTGTGCATCCTCTAGTTGTCAGCTGATTTAGGAGGGAGATGGTAAAACTCTCTCTGCTAATTCCATTAGATGAATTTGTGAAGCCCTTGAAAATTGTTGAATATGTAGAAAATTGTGTGGGAACACCACAAAAAAGTACAATGTATATTTATATGGATACACCTTAATAAAATGGGACAATTGCCTTCAGATGACCCCAAAGATAAAAGTCTAAGGGGGTCAGATCGGGAGACCATGAAATTGCTACATGATAATGTGTTTCCCTCTTTATGCACTGAAGCTGGCACGTTCCCTGAGTTTTTTCAGCAAGATGGTGCACCACCATATTATGGGTGTCAGGTCCGAGCATTCCTAGATGAACATTCCTGGAAAGTGGATTGGTCGTCATGGGCCAGTTCAATGGGCCCCAAGGTCTCCCAATCTGACCCCCTTAGACTTTTATCTTTGGGGTCATCCAAATGGCCACCATGGTCACCACCCATCTTGAAAAGTTTCCCCCCTCACATATACTAATGTGCCACAAACAGGAAGTTAATATCACCAACCATTCCCATTTTATTAAGGTGTATCCATATAAATGGCCCACCCTGTATTGATTTAGCATTTGTCCTACATTGATTTAGCATGTAGTTTTTTTATGTATGAATTAAATTACAAAATTTAGATAAACTTTATTTGTAATGTTCCCACAACCCTTCTCTACATCTCCAGGAATTTTGATGATAATAACATATTCAAAGGGCTTTGCAATTAACTCACAACTCAACCAGTCAAAACTATTGAAACAATTAGATCTTCCCTATTAGTGTTGAGCGGCATAGTTTGAGAAGTTTCGCGAATGTTTGCAGGGATATTCAATATTCAAAATAATTTAATTCGATCATGTGTGGTATCACATAGACTAGCATGTATTGCGCATCACAATGTAACCAATTACAGTGATATTCTATTAAATATTCGACATTGCAAATATCCAGCCATACATTCACAAAATATTGCGAATTGTTAAATATGTAATATTGGTTGAAAATATTTGAATTGCAAATATTCACGCTCAACAACAAGTCTCTATATGTGAATGCATAGATATTGAAATTAAGTCACATGTTTTGTGTTGTAGGGATGAAGAAGGAGGGAAGTCAGTTTATTTTTAATAGCAAAGAATATATTTGCAAGTCTTTAGAAAGGTGATAATAATAGAGTGCAGTACCGTGTTAGCTATTGACGAATACAGTAAGTTTGGAGTTCAAGTGATACCCTTAATTCTCTAACTCTCATTAAATTCAAAGGTAGCTTCAAACTTGACAATTTGACGGAAATAGACTTGTTAGTAGAGTGTTGAGTAAATAGACTAAAGTGATAAAATGCCAAACATTGTTGTATTTGTGAAGACAAATATCCATTCTACGTAACTGAATGCTCTGCTGCCCTAGCTATCATGTTATCATGAATTGAGGGTTTAGGAACAATTGTTAAATCTCAGATGAGATGGCTCTGTTTAATATGAACCTTTGTTATTCTCGGTGTTTCAGATGGGCTATTTTATTCAGTCAAGAAAAAGTCTCTAGGCCTGTTTGTTTGTTTGTTAGTCAAAGTTGGAAAGGTTAAGATAACTAAATAGATTTGTATCACAATATTGGTTTTTAGGTTTATACTGTCTTCCAATAATGTTTGACTTGTATATGTGAGACTGTAGTATAATAATACTTTAAGAATAATAGAAAGAACAAACAGGGTTTCATTCTTCATGGTTCTGTTATATGTGTGTGTATGTAAGAATGAAACCTGCGTTTTATCTGAATTCTAAGTATTCTATTTCATAAATTGTGACTAAGTGCTTTATAAGTGCTTTATGCTGTTGGTTGACTGCTAATTCAAAGTTAACAGTGTTTTAGAGCTGTACTTTCTGTGGGCAATCTCTTTCTAGCAGTAAAGCTTTATTTTCTAGTCTGTTTTTTGTTCTCGTCCTTTCAGAATTATTGTGAGTATAGGTTACCATCAATCTGCCCCAGAGGGGGTAGAACACATGACCTTCACTCACTGTGTACATTAGTGGTTCCCAAACTGGGGGGCGCAAAGGTATTCCAGGGGGGGCGCTGGCTCTCATTCTTAACCTGTGTTTGAATAGGGAGGGGAAGCTCGATAATGTTCCTAAATAGAAAAAGGGGGCCCTGCAAGCAAAGTTTGGGAACTGCTAGTGTACATCATGGATTCCCACTACAGCTGGAAAAAGATTCTGCACTAGACCTTTGTAAAAACTAGTTGAAAAATAAAGCATACAGCTAATGAGGTATCTGGTGGGGTCTAAAACTATAGCTGAATTGCCCATGATGTTGAATAAGGAGATAAAATTTAAGAATAATTGACAAATGTATTAGTAAAAACATATTTTACCAGATTTAGCAGGTTCTATACATTTATAAAAAAATGGCAAATATTCATAGCTAATAATGAAGAATTAAATGTAGGCTTAGGGTTTTGAGAATGCAAGCTTTATTTAATAAGAACAAGGACAGAGGCGCACAACCTAGTACAACAATTGGTTAAATAATGTGGAATAGGATAAGATCAAACAAATTGAAACAAAACAACAGACAAGATACTCACATTGAGAGAGTTTTACAAGGGTGGCTCCCTCGGGGCCATGTGTTTTCCAGGAGGACCTCACTTCCTGGTGGGGGAGAAGAGATCACTTCCTGCTAACAGATGCTGGGGGCTCAATAAGAACAATGGGACGCGTTTCGAGCAGATGCTCTTTTTAAACCATAGGGGGCCACACTCCTCCATTTTGAGAGCTGCACACCTACACACAACATACACACCCACCCCTTATACTGACTCCATTGTACTCTGTGATCCTTGCTCAGGCCCCATACACCAACTGAGGGCCTTTCTGGCCACTGCTATCACTATAGCTGTGTAATCACTGCTGAAGGTTGTGCGCAACTACCCATTATCTTTCTAAGCTTTATTTAATATCTGTGTTGTAGAAAATTTGAGACTTTATTTTTTAACAAGGAGCGCCTCCTTGCACATTAGCTACTCTTCCCATTTGATGCATTTGCCCTGATTTGGGCTTAATCATGCTATACAAATTAAGCCAGATCAGGGTAAAACACAGCAGGGAGAATGAGCTCATAGGCACAACGTGTTCTTGTATGAAAGACTATTTTTGTCCCTCCGTATAAAGCAAGCACTCAATAGAAATGCCAAGATGGAGTTGTGAGGTATTCTCTATTACTATAAGTATTTGAGTTGTTGAGCTCTATGGATCTATAAAAAGATGTATTTTTTCAACATGATCAATTATTTAACCAAACCTATTTGTAAATGTACCTCCTAACATTACCACCAACACAAATCCTTTTTCTAAGGCAGATTGGGTATCATTTGCACCTCTAATACAAAACACTGAAAAAAACAAGGGACATGTTTTGGTGTGGAAGAAAAAGAAGATCATCTTGAGAGCTCTACCAATATAAAATAATTTTTTTTATCAAAAGTAGATTTAAGAATATTAACTCAGACTCACAGTATGACCCATTACTACGTTGCATATCAAGACAACCTGCTTACTTTTGGAGTTTTTACACCATCCCCAAATTCTTCATAAAACTGTACTGAAAACTTAGAAGATACAAACACATTTAACTGTTTTTCTGTTTTGTAACACACTGAAAATAGTAAATAATAAATGATGTAGTTAACAGTAATATTATGAAGCAAAGTTTAGGCAAAAATACCTAGCCTAGGATGACATGGACTTACTGTATTTCCACAAGGCGGACAGTTCGGCCGCAAACAAGCATGTTCGCCCATCCTCTCGCCGGCGAACAGTACGGGTGTTCGACCCGCCCCATTCGCCGGCGAGAAGAAGAACTGTATTCTTCCTCCTGCAGGATCAGAACCTGCGACATCGTGCCGGAGGAAAAATCTTTTCACTACAAGACCGGGCATGAAGCCGGTCTTGTAGTGAAAATACCGGCTCGGAACAGGAAGTGACGTCAGTGACGTCACATCCGGCTCCCGTAACCAGGAACTATGCGTTCCAGGGCCCGGATGTGACGTCACTGACGTCACATCCGGTTTTTCCGATTCAAATTCCCCGCCTAGAGGCGGGGAATTTGAATGTGTCCGCGAACAGGCGGACGGCGGACTTCTTTCGCGGACAGTCCAGGCCGATGTTCGGCCATCACTAATCTCCAGTATTTGCTGCTTTTTCCACTCTGTTCTCTGCTGCAAAATGACAGCTGATACTAAGTTATACTCACATGTACTTTTACTATTTTATTATAAAATGTGCATTGTATGTTTGTACAAATACAGCTGTATTAATTTGAGTTCATTTTTTGTATCTGCATTTATCTTTAGCAAATATACAATTGATGTCCCTCATAGCCTATAATATTTTTATAGTAGTAGCAATAATATTAAAGCAATAGTATTTAAAAACCCCTTGTCCACATTTTCATGTCTACCTTTGAGGACAAATAAAAAAAAGCCATAAGTGACTATCAGGACGTGTGTTTAGCTTCCCAAGGTAAGAAAACTCACACGTCTTGGGCTACAGAAAACCCTTTGATAACTTGTTAATTGTTTTTTAATAGTATTACTAGTGATGAGCAGCATAGGCTACATTTGTATTCACAAAGTATTGCAAATATTGTGTCTAAAATTTGCACTACATTCGTAAATTTGACATTTCATGATCTAGTCATTATTACCTTTATTGCAAAAATCAACACTTGTACATGTTCATATATATGAATGCAAAGTGTGTTGTCACGGCATCATCTAGTGGCAGAAAGTGAAATAGCAGCTGCTATTTCACTTAATAATTTATTGCGAACATCTGCACTTGTACATGTGCATATTGTGAATGCCATGCATGGTGCTATTTCACTTAATAATTCATTGTGAACATCGGCACTTGCACATGCGCATATTGTGAATGCAATGCTTGGTACTTTCCCCAGAATCGTGAATATTCAAGATTACAAAGATATAGCACTATATTCAAGATCTTTGCGAATTCTTGAAGTGCTGATTCATGCTGTGCTGAAAAATTTGAGATTCAAATATTCATGTTCAACACTAATTACTACCAATAAAAAATAAATAACAAGATAGAGACATTCCTTTTTTTCTGTTACAAGAAGAAGAGTTAATTTTTTTTATGCTGCAAAAATAATATTTTCACATGTGTCTTCAAAAGCTAGCAAACTTCACTGCATGGCAACCAACTAAATGAGTTTTGTATAGTTCCACACATCGGTATTGATTCTTATGGTCTCAGGAGTACATGCTCTTTATGTCAGAAAGGGACATTCAACATCCATCAGCACCACAGAATTATGGCAGTAATGAAAACAGGGCAAATACCGAACACAATACAAATCTAGATCAAATTAAATAAACAAAGCTATATGTTACTGACAGCCAACTGATAAAAGAAAAAAAAACTATATCTAAGACATTCTCCTAATAATGGTACGAAATAGTTTCCTATTTGTTTTCCATTCAAAAGTCACCAACTGACATTGTGCAGATTAAGAAATGGTGCTCTGTGCTTCAGAAATAATACCGAAACTCATGAGAATCAATCTTAAAAATAAGAGAAGCAGAGATATGAAAACAAGAGCCCAATATATCAACAAGCGCATATTAGCCTACAGCAAGAGATGACAGTAATGATAAAGGGTTAGTCTTTAAAAATAGGAAGCCTCAGCACTTGTTGCCAAAGAGCTTTAGAGAAATGCAGATATGACACAATTTCTAAATAATATTGTGTGATTGTTTTGCATGGTTTTATCAAACCAGGAGTTAGCTTTATGGATTACATTTATTTTTTTGATTTAAAATGAAACTATTAAAATGACTGACTCATTTAAAAAAAGTGAAAAATTAGTCGGGTAGTTACTAATGAGGTGGTAGTTACTAATTCTCATCTGGCCATACAGTATCTCACAATAGTGAGTACAACCCTGACATTGTGGTTTATGGGGGCAGCATGGTGTCTCAGATGGTTAGCACTCTGACCATGCAGCGCTAGTGTCCTAGGTTCAAATCCCGGCCTGGGCACTATCTGGGTTTGTATGTTCTCCCTGTGTCTGCGTGGGTTTCCTATGGTTGCTCTGGTTTCCTCTCACACTCCAAATACATGCAGTAGGTTAATTGGTTTCCCTAAATAAAGATTCTCCTATGTTATTTACATGTGACCTATGACTGTGTTGGGGACATTAGATTGTGAGCTCCTGTGAGAGACAGTTAAGCAGGGTACAGATGGCTTGATATTCGAGCCGTCCGATGTACCCTGCAGCAGCATGATGACGTCATCACGCTGCTGTCAGATATCGGAGAAGCCGGGGAGAGCAGAACTGTCTCCCCGGCTCCTCCTCCTCAGCTGAGCTTTGCCTGGCTGGATTGATTTGTCGCGCTCAAAAACAGCTATAGGGGCAGATTATCTGGGTCAGATAGATGGCCGTGATCGAAACGGCCACCGATTTGACCCATATCCCCACTGCTGTACCCTGCTTTAGTGATATGACTATATATGCTCTGTAAAGCGCTGCATAATATGTTGGCGCTACATAAATACAACACAATAATTGTTTATAGTATCTTTTTATAGGAAAACATTGTACAGCTTGCACTGAAGCAAATTATTTTCCTTTTCCTTCAGAAACTTGGCTTGCTAAAGAAACTAAAATTGAAGGTGCCTGACTGGCCAAACTTGTCTCTAGACATGTCTCAAACTCTATTGAGAATCTATGGGGTATCCTCAAACAGAAGAAGGAGGAGTGCAAAATCTCCAACATCCATCAGCTATGTGATTTATCATGGGGAAGGGGAGTCCATTTACAATCTGTTAGCTCCAGTAAACTTCAAACCTAATCGAATGAAGACAGTGCTGGAAAAGTAATGGTGGACACACAAAATATTGACACATTGGACATCATTTGGACATTTTTCACTTGTGGTGGTGTACTCATGTTTGTTGCCAAAAGATTAGGCAATAATGTGTTGGGTTAATTTAAGGGGACAAAAATTTTTGACTAGTTTTTTTTTAAGTTAGACTAGTTATATCACACTGGTTACTTAGTTTTGAAGAGTAAAAATGTACAGAGGAAAATTGTACAATAATACAGTGTTGTATTCAGTGTCATGTTGTTCAAGAGAGGATTGAAATTACCAGTGAAAGTAAAAATGATCCAGTAATGCCAAGTCATTGCTGTGTGTCCTTGAGGCAACCCTGGAGAGCTACAACATCATTGTGGATGGTCTATTTGCTTCCAGAAGAACTTATTAAATATTTTTTTTCTGGTTTTCCTGCCCTAAAAATACGGGAAATAAGCTATTTATGCAAGGGAAAGTAAGTGTGTATTGTCTTTTTGTTTTGTTTTTTTGTTTTTTTCATAGTCTATGAGTACTGTCTGGAAATCTGTTATTGGTAATATTAAATCCATTTACTTATTTCCCTGGTAATGGGTGAGTAGATGGTTCTCTCCGAAGAGTCCAGATACCACCATAAGCATTTTTTCAGAACAAAGAATGTGGGTAGGGGACCCAGACCATTAGATGAGCAGTAAATAATTCTAAGCAAAAATTGGCATATATTACCCTGTACAAGTTTAAATGTTCACGATAGTGTAATAATTCTGAAAAAAACACAGCCCTTAATTAGCATCTTACAACATCCATGATGAAAAACTTTTACATAAACAAAACTATTTGACATGGTCTTATACAACAACTGAAGCTCATTTGTACCTACATTTCCACATGTATTCTTAAGCTATTTTCCACTGCAGGAACAGCTTTTATGATCCTAAACAGCAGACTCCAGGAGCTCCAGAAAATATCTACAAAATGTAAAAATATTGATGCTCATTTGTGTAACTGTGAATAATAAAGGTTGATTTGCCTGCACCTAAATGATCTAACAAGGATGATCATATATAGCCTATTTATAATAATAACTGATATACTTTATATAGCTCAGTTCTCTACTAGTCCTATATGCAGAAAATACATTTATGACTTGAAAAAGCGTTTGCCATAAATCTGTGTAAGTATTCAATTCATACCAGTTCATTAAATGTCTTCTATGTTCCATTTTTGCAGTTTGCAAGAGTTCCATAACAAGTCTTTACATCTACAACATATCTTTCAGACGTTTCTTTGGCATGCGGCTGAAAATCATAAACAATAAATAAATGTTACCAGGAAAATATTCAGTTGATCTCCAGCACGACTTTGTACAGCTAATAAATGAATCCATTTGTTCCTTGTTTGAAGCTATGGCATATTTGAAATTTATAGTAGGTGATAAATTAGAACTTGTGCCCCATGCAATTTCTGGATAGAGTAGTAGTTTCATACTACAGTATAAAATTCCAAATACTTTCAGTAAGTTATGGTGATTTGTATACATTGGAAATATATAACACACTACTATTCTACTACTGAATGAAAAATAAATCACATTTGTAACAAAAGTAGTACCTTGATTTATATAGGACCTAAATAATTATAACTTACTATGTATGTGAAGGTTTACTTGAAAATGCGAATGTGTTATATTGTACATTCTTTATTTATAGTCATCACATTACATTTGAAAGCAACTGCTTGAACTGTAGAAATCTACTTGGTTTCATAAAAAATAAATACATATATACACTGCTCAAAAAATAAAGGGAACACTTAAACAACACAATGTAACACAAGTCAATTACACTATGAGGGGGTCCCAAAGTTGGCAGCCAAATCACCACATCCCAACTATATATCAATATCAAATTGTTGGGGGAAATAGCCCCAAAGTCAATCACACTTCTGTGAAATCAAACTGTCCACTTAGGTAGCAGACAATCAATGTCACATTTTGTTGTTTAAATGAAATAGAAATGAATGAAATAGCAATTAGCAATACATTCCCAATAAAGGAGTGGTCCTACAAGTGGTGACCATAGACCACTTCTCCTATGCTTTCTGGCTGATGTTTTGGTCACTTTTGAATGCTGGGGGTGCTTTCTACAACCCACACACGTGGCTCAGGTAGTGCAGCTCATCCAGGATGGCACATCAATGTGAGCAGTGGCAAGAAGATTTGCACCAGGTGCTCTAATGGTTGGGAATCTGTCCCACCCTGTCCCACCCTGCTCTTGCAGATTCCCAGTAAAACCAGCCCCAGAACAGAATTTAGAAAAAAAACCATGATAGGAACATGAAAGTTCCCTGCAAATAAAGCCACTGCTGGTTTTATCTCAGTCCAATGTTCCTACCATGCAACACTCTGCCTAGTAACACAGGTGACAGAAACAAGAGTAACAGACCTCCAAACTTTGTATGACCTTCAGATTAGCTCAAGAACAGTGGCAGAGGGTGTTCATACCAATTGCCGCATTACAAAGCATACCACCACTGATCTCAAGAGCAGTAAAGGTGTGCTCTTTTGAATGATAAATTATTATTTTCTGTCAGGTAGTACAATTGAGCAGTTTGTAGGGTACCAGTAGAACAGTACTTATTTGAATGTAATGTTTATTTTGCAACGTATATAGATTGGTGTAGGGAAAATTATGGTTTGGTTGTTTTTTTCAGGGATGGGCTTGGAACCTTAGTTCCAGTGATACTGAATGCATCAGGATAATCAGACATTTTGACCCTGCAGTCTCTAGGTAAGGGGTTCTTAACCAGGTGTATACATACCACTTGAGGGTATGGAAACAAAATCCTGAGGGTATGGTACTCGATTTCTGGATACTGATATTCATTATATTTAAAATGTTAATTTATACTTGAGTAGTATGTTAATGGAACAAAAAAGAATCTTTGATAAAATTTTACATTTCCTGAATATTCCTGAAATGTATTTTACATGTGTTTATTATCTACAACTTAAAATTTACATTTATTATGCTTTGTATCTATTTGGACCCTTTCTCATTTGATATGTTAAAATCAAGTGATAACTATTCACCAAAGGATCATTTCAAAGACATCAAAGAAGACCAAAAAATGAAAGCAAATTCTAAAAGGACTGGAATGTATGTCAAGCAGTTTTGAGCAAATGCCAGCTTACCCAAGCTTGGCAATCAGGGCAATTATTATTTTGGTTGCCTTCACAACTACATATGTCTGCAGCATTTTCTTCATTATGAAATCTGATATCAAAGTGAAGAAATTAAATTAATGTGTCCCATGACATTCAAGTAGCTTTACCAGAAACTGTTCCCCAATTTGATGCTTTAAGTAAAAAAAAAAGAGGAAATATCTCACAAGGTCTATTACATTGTCAAGATATTACAACAACTTGCAAATGTATGTTTTCTTCTTTTGTGTAATACATATTCGGAAATTAAACTGGTAACTAATATAAGAAGTAGTAATGGGATCATATTGGAAAATCTGTTGGGGGTCTGGAGTCATCCAAAGCTTCAGAACCCCTGCTCTAGGGGATGGCATTATTTATCAAGATTCATTCAACAATGGATTTGATTTGGCTGCTCAAAACATTCCCAACACATCCCAAATCATTCCAGAATATAAAATATGGCTTATCTCCTTATATTTAAAAAAAATCCAGTGCTACAGTACAGCAAAACTCCCACAGCAACATTTTATATAATTGATGTGCCTTTAAGTAGGCCTATGAGTTTTCTGCTCATTTTCTTTAGTCTAAACATACACAAAATTAAACATCCCCAAGAAACCATCATAAAGGCAAAGCTACTTATGAAGACTGCAGTTGAAAATATTCTTTTTAGCTAAAATTGCTTCCTCTCTTATTACTTTTAGGTTGAATTCCTTATGTAGTTAAATCATGTTACAATTCAGTAATGGTAATCCAGATATGCCCCTTGCCATCATCTAGATACTTAACATTTATAGTATGTGTGAATTTATATTTCAACAACCTTCATATGCATCTTATACATTATTAAGAACGTCCACTTTAGTTCACTTAAACTGCTTAAAAGGTAGCCAACATTGTATGGTGCTGTGTATTCAACATATAATACTTACAATACTTAGTACCATAATTACTTGAAATAATCAGCTCCACGGATATTTCAGTTTGCAAAGCCTATTTGTTGAGTTAAAAAATACCATAAACGTCTTTGGCCTGGTAGACATGACTTCATTAAAGCCATTTAAGCTAAAAGCTACTACTACATTTCAAGGAGCAAGGAGGTAGATTGAAACAAAGACAAATCAAGTCAAAGACAATTAAATGCTTATGCAGCATTTTTAAATGATACCTTTTTAAAGTATAACCAATCATAGTCTCATCTGCTTTGACAATTCTTTTTCCTATAAAAAAAAGCATTTAGCAAGGATAAAAAATATTGGTTAGATTTCTACTGAGATAATGTCCTATGGCATGAGTAGCTGCATTTGAACATTGAACATCAAAGGTACAGAAAAAAAAGTCACAAGGTCCCTGGTCTGCTACTTGATCTTCTACTGTACTGTCCCCTCAATTACCTTATTAAAAGCAAACTTTAACACAGTAATTGGAACTTTGATTTTTGTGTAACAGTAAAACCACAATCAAAAAACTGCTCTAAGAGGTCTGCAAACTTTCAGTCTGAGGTAATAGAAAAGGGGTTTTATCTTGACAAGTCTTTAGATTTTCTTTCATCTTGACTTTAACACTCCATCTTCTGAACACATTTAACCCACTACATGTATGAGCATTTCCATAGCTTTATGAAGTCTTACATTCTTTAAAGGACCTTATGTCCCCTATTTAATGTACTGACCTATGTCTATACACCACAGGTTTTATAAAGCCATTATTATGGTTCTTTTGTTTGGTCCATAAACCTCATGACCTCCGCTATATTATTGATCTCCAGTAGAAAGAACACAAGCACTTGGTTGGAGGAAAGAAACCTGAAGTGCTCACTTCAAGAAGAACACCATTGTGTTTGTTGGGACAAACAGCTTTAATTTTGCTTCCTAAGGGTATGCCTCCACTGCATTCTGGGCTCTGTCGGCCCCTCTGCGCTAAGGTCCTGATGTGGCCAATCCACATACCTTCCTACCGAACGGCTGTTATCATGGCGTTCTGCCGATCTGCTGGCCAGAGGATCACATACTGCACTACGTCAACCTCCTGAGCCTAGAACGCAGTGGAGACCCTTAAAGGGCAATGTTTTGTTTCTAGTATGAGCAACAGTTTTCTCTCTCTCCATCTCCTAGTAATTCTGCTTATAGCGCACCTAAACCCACTAGACAAACTTTCCCCCTAGCTAGCCAACCCCACATTATTGGAGGAATATGTAAATAAAATTTTTTACCTGTGAGGAAATATCTGTATATTTCCCCCTCACCCCTCCTTCTGATCTTACCAGAGCTGCTGCTCTGAGCTCCCAGTGTCTGCTACGGGACATTCATTCTGCAACTGTTCACGATTTTTTCCCCTGCCTTTTCTTTGTGTCCAATGACACACATTGTATCTGGCAATCCTCAGTGGCCGCCGGCGTTATAACACTGAATCTAAAATGGCGGCTTTCACAGACGGCAGCAGGATAGCTAAATATATATATATTTTTAGGATTTTGAGCAACTTTTGAGCTATTGGGACAATTAAGAGGTAAGTAAAAATGTAATAAAATTTTTTTCGAGTTTCGGTGTGTTTTAACTGCTGCATTCATATTGCAGTATGCAATCCAAGGACATTCTTGGCATTTGTAATGCAGGTGGAATGATATTTCTTGGGCACATACACTGAAAAACGCATGGCCTCCCTAATGAGCTGCATTTGTAAACTGCAACCATTAGGAAGTTGACACAGCAACAAGGTTAACAAATTTATAATTTATCCAAATGTTTTTCTAGTTAAGGTTATATGTCGCATGCAGTCACAGTGCAGTGCATCAACATGTAACAATGCAACTTAGTACAACGAAGAGGAAGTAAATGACTTTCTTAGAAGCCAAAAAGTGTGACAGGTTAGGGCATATTTTTATGGAAAATAATGATAGTTTTAAAAATGTAGAAACTTATTAATTCATACACATACTTGGGCAGTCTTAGAATGGGGTACACAATATATTTGTGAAATATGAGAAGTATGAAATATGAAAAGTAGGCCACTGTCCCCACAAACACTGAAATCTTAACTAATAGGTTCAGCAGACAGGGGTGGCCAGTCCCAGGGGAGTTAGCATGGTCCACGGACCATTGGTAAAATGAAGTTAACAACAATTTGATTACACTGAATAAATAGATAAAAGATTTATGGACAATGGTCAAAGTATGGCAGTGCATAGCCAGGTCTGCATCCAATATGTAAACAGGTACAGATCACATTATATCATATTGTGATAACAACTGGATTCTCAATGTCTGGGCATCAGAGGGATTCAGATGCCACATGTGGCATGCCAACCTCTACAAAAGCCAGACCCCCTTGATGGGTTTTGGCCCAAGATCAATTACCTCCTCAGGAGTGGATAGTGTCCTCAACTAAGTTGTATCAGTGCCAAATGTGCCAAACGTCAGTTTTTCACTGTATACATCAAGAATAAAACATTACCGTGGGGTTAACATTATTGTCCCCTTTCCAGTGGGACAGTGAGTCTTTTAGATTTAAATGGGCATGCCTGGTTATGAAGGAACAAAGAAGGAAAGATGGAGGGACAGTATGTGTCTTTACTCTAAACACCAACTCTTTTGCAGCAATAGAGTACGTTGAATGTTAAAAAAATTTCATTGGATATGCAGCACACTTGAAAAATGTGTAGTGGAACACTGTTGAAAAGTCTAAATGGCATTTAAAACAATAAAGGTTAAACCATTATATTGTTATTGATGTATGATGTGGCAGATGCCATGCTTTCCCAAGATTGACAGCATTTAAGAAGATTGGGAATTGAACAGTTTTTACAATAGAGAAGATGGTAAGGAGAAATCATTTTAGTACAACCAGCAGTATGTTTTGGTCCGAAATTGATCTATAATATATATGAACATGAAGCCTACTTTAACAATATTTATTAATATCTTAATATGCATACAAAAAGGTGTTATATAGGAATTAAATTATCTGTCCCTTAAATGTTCCAAAAGTGTAGCATTTTTGAATCTGCTGCAGTCACATTATCTCAATCACAGTATATATCTTTAGGGTCACCAAAAATAATGAATCTGGAACAAAATATCCAATTTCCTTTAACTATTAATGCAGAAAATTAACTCACAAAGTCAGATACTCTAAAAAATGTAACCACCTCAGTAGCACCTTCAACATCTTCTGGAACATAAAGTTGACCATATGCTGAAGATGAATCTTCCATTTCCCTCCTCATATTTCTTGTTTCCCCTTTATTATCTTGCTATATATCAGCGGTGGGCAACTGAGTTGATATGTAGGGCCGCAAGTGCGGCCCTCAACATCACTAAAGGGCTGCACATAACATCGATTCAGACCCCGTCCACATATCTCAGCAGGCGACAGGCAGTCAAAAGCTGACAGCACACACACCCCCTCCTGCCCCTGGGTGCAGCAGTCATATGTAGACCTGGTTTCCCCAATCAACATTGACAATTTTACTGATGTAGGACTGCCAAAGTTCACTACACAGGTGAGTTCCTCTGCCCTATGCATTAATAGTTAGGTTTTTGGGGGCCGCATGTGGAGGACCAAGGGGGGCTGCAGGTTGGGCACCTAAGCTATATATATATATATATATATACACACACACACATGTTACTCACACACACAAAAATGTGCCAAAAATGCACACCAGCTTATACTCAAGAGATAAAAGTCTCAAAACTTTTGAGGTTCTGACTTTTTGAATGAAATGCAAAGCTCCTGAACATGGTATCATTATTACTATTTTTGCATAAATTACATACAATTTAAGCAATACAAAAAAAAAACATTCCCACAATGCTTCCCTACATCTCCAACACTTTTTGTAATAGTAACATGTTTAGGGGTTTTCAATTAACTCACAAATCTGCAGGTCAGAATCTCAGGACCATCTTGATAATGACCTTTGCTGTATGTCTGTATTTTAGCTGCTGCATTTCCACCAAAATTGGGTGAATAGTAAATAAAGTGTAACTTTACCCTGAGAAAATGTGCTGCTGCATGCAAAACAATTATCTGTACGATTGATTGATCGATCCGTTGAAGGGTCTCTCCTTATGTTTCGTATATAATATTTGAAGAGTTGTTTTCATGAAATTATTCTTCATTATAATTAATGTTATTTCAGTTACAAATTCTTAACCTCCTTGGCGGTTCGCATGTGATGCATTTTTTTTAAAAAAAGCAAGCGATCGCAGCGGAGTAACTTAAGTGCTGACGCAATTTTCCACCCTCCAGGAGGTCTCCTGCATGACTCCAGCGCCAGGTCTATGGCGCCGCCTATCCAGTCATCAGTGACGCAATCGGGGCGGACATCTGAGCGGTACCACGATGTTCATAACCGCCAAGGGCCGGTACGTTTTTAGTGAGTTTTCTGAGCTGAGAAACTCACCCCAAGTTTACTCAAACATCAAGAAGGTTAAAGGCACATAGCAAGGGAAATCTAATAAGAATTGGCAGAGAACAACTACAATGTTGTATATTTTTCCAGGTACAAGGAATATTTGTTGGTCAAAAAAAAGAATATCGACATAATATGTGGAACAGTAACTAAAAGGGAGGGCAGAAGGACAAATTTAAATTGTGTGAAAGTTAGGAGAAGGGGCAAGATAAAGTGAGATTCACTGATACATGTTAAATGTATGAAAGAAAGAATAACAGAAATAACCTGAAAACAAAACAGTTAGTAAAAAGTACCGTATTTTTTGGACCATAAGATGCACCTGACTATAAGACGCACCCAGTTTTTAGAGCAGGAAATCATAAAAAAAATCTATTTCATGTGTTTAAATGAATGTGAAAAATCTTATGCAGTACCCCATTTCAGCCACAAACATAGTGTCAATATAGAGCACACTTTGGCATCTCTTCTTCCTTACACATGAGGAAGGGAGGGCCCCCCCCCATGGGAGAACTGGCACACCGATCTCCGTGTCTCCTCTCTGCGGCTGTGTGGATGAGGAAGCTGCCTGCGAGTGCAGCTGTCCCCACACACACTCTGCAGTGGCTAGATCTGCGGGGCTCTGCAAATGCAGCTGATCTGGCGGGGAGCCAAGTTGCGATCACTGGAGGCCAAGTGGCCACGGGTGGTCGTACATTCGGACCATAGGACGCAGGCACTCCCCCCCCCCAATTTTGGGGGTGAAAAAGTGCGTCTTATAGTCCCAAAAATATGGTAAGTTGTATATAATACATATATTTTCATCATCCTTAGAAAACTATTTTTAATGTAAATTATTTGATTGGTTAATGATCATTTGTTCTGTTTTATTCTTATTTGGTGGCGGTTTTATTCCTTGTGACGCTGTCAGCTCCTAAAGTGACTAAGAGATTTAGTGCTATATATTTACATGACTGCTACTTAAGGCAATAAGTACGTATTTACTATGCTAATTTAGAGAAAAAATTATTATGTATTTCATTAACTACATTACCAGTCATTACCATGACATTTAGTTGAAAGTAATTTTCATCATTTTACTTGCTTGCTGCTTTAGATTTGGATTACAAATTACGAGACTTGCAATAGCAATCTTTAGCAATGTTGATTATTGCGAATATCTGCAATATACTGCTATATCTTTGCAATTGCTAATATTCATGATTTTTTACATCAGTACAGAAAAATCACAATATTTTATATAATTATATATATTATGTTATATGAAAATTGCCTGTGCTGCTCATCACTAATCTTTAGTTGTAGGCTAGCCTTGGCTCTTCCAGCTCCTGAATATTTGTATTTATATGTCAGTGTTCCATTGAGAAACCACAATGTAGACAATGGTGTATATGGTTAAACTGGCAGGGCACTTGCTACAGTAATAAATTTTATTTTGTTGTGGTGAACTTGGCACTTGGCATCGGGCATGGTACCATATAGCTTTTGCAATATAAGTAGAGGGTTATAATTTAAGCTCAGAATGAATTATGTTGCCCTCCACAGGAAAACAAAGGAAGTCTATTCCAGAGAGATGGCTGGTCCAATATAATGATGCAGTGACGGTATTACTTCTAGTGTAAAATGGACAGGGGGTCTTTAGGTGCAGGGACCCCCTCTCATCAGGTTTGCCTAGAGGTAGGTGTTGGATGATGAAGTTGAATAAACACCTGGGAGCAGAAAGCAGATGACAGTTTATCCAGCGATTCCCCCACAACTTTTTTACATTTCCAGCAATATTGGTCATTATACAATGTTCAGAGGCTTTGCAATTTACTCACAAAATCAGCAAATCAAGAAAAAAGGTATACACATAAAACAGTCTGTCTTGTTTCTACTATGTCTCCTCTGTGATATAGTTGTACTACATAATAATCCTCTCCCTGAGTCTTTTTTTAAAACCTTGATTGTTTAGATCAAGCAAAGTAAAGGCAAAGGAAATGAGGCATACTGTTTAGCTAACACTCTTGTCAAAGGATGACAATGCTCTTGTCCAAGAGTGGCTATGTTGCTCTTCCATAGATTCAGTGGAGTGCTCTTATCTTCATTACTGGATTGCTATGTATTTAAAAAATCAATCAAGCTAAATCTGAAGTGTTTATGGATAGCTTAACTCTCTAGAAGTACTAATATATAATATGGAAATATATATATATTTTTTAATGACTTTAGTCATGCACCCTCTAGTTGTGTTCTTTTTCATAAACGGTAATTTATTTAACCATAGGGGTGTATATGAAAAAAATAAAAGCAATGCCCAGAATGCCCAGGACAGATCTTTCCCTTGAAAGGATTTGGAACTATGACATTCTTTGTGAATTAACAAGTGCTGACATTCACAATAGTGCTCAAAGTAGTGATGATAAGTCATTCTGATTATATTTGATGTGTCCCATTCAATAAAAATGAAACACACAGACATCTCTATACATGACAGTATCTAGTACCTTTCTTACATACCACATGGCAGCTGATTATTTCTGTATTCTTTCGAGGCATTTGAATATTAAAGTCTTCCTTTTTATCTACAGAACTAAAACCATGCCTCTAGACTTGGCCTTGACTCAGTCTCCCAGGGGCTGAGGTCAGTTTATGTTTCATCTTGAATGACAGTCCCATATTACAGTAAAGTGGGAAGAGGTCATTTTCAAAACTTCAAAGAATGTTATGACATGAAATTCAAATTCCACTAACAATTCAATTTTTGTATATGTCAGCTAATCAGAGATTTGTTAATTTGCCTTTTAATTACATTTAGAAAAGAACAAAACAGCTCATAGCGCTTTTCCCTTGATTGGATGTATTGTTACATTTCAAGGGCTTCCGAAAAAGCAAAGGATGCTTGACAGTTTTGTACATCCTCATCTTTTCAAATAGCAAAAAAAATCTGCTGCCATAAATGAACTCTACACAATGACTTAACCTTTCTGGTGCATTCTTGGTACTGGAGCTTTTGAAACCACGCTTATTAAACTTGCAGATTCTAAACAACAGAATGTTGGTATTTACAGTACTTGGAAGCTGAAATACTCAAGTGAAGATTTCCGTTCCAAAAAGATATTTTGTTTAACACCGTGGTTATTAGAGTACAATAAAGAGCTTCATACAAGGATCCATTGTCTTCATTACTCATTTGAAATATTAGACATTGAAAAGCAAAGACAGGACATGAATGCCCATATTTCTCATTATTAAAAACAAATGAAAATGTAATTGCAATTAATACAAAACAAAACTGATATTGGTGGTTCCTTGAAGGGCTCCTAGATGAATTATTAACATGAAACTACTTGGAACACTTGCTTCCAAAGCACCAAACCCACTATGTGTTCATTAATAGTGATGGCCCGAACTGTTCGCCGGAGAACTATCCGAGGCGAACATCGCATGTCGCGGTCCGCCCATGTTCGCGAACATATGGACGAGTTCGGTTCCCCCTATCTTTTAACATTGCAGAAAGAAACTTTGACCCCTGTGAGTCACAGTCAGCAGACATAATCCAGCCAATGAGCACCCCCCACCTCACAGACCTCACACCCCCTATAACATATCAAGTACAGGACGCACTTACAAATTCTGCTGAAGAAGGAGAGAGTTAGGAAAGAGAGATGCTGCTGCTTGCATAGGGAACCATTAGCTGGGCAGTGTTCTGTGTATTTATCTCACAGTTCACTGAATATCCCATACACCATCCATGGGGAAATAACATCTCCCCCAGTGTCCTCCACACGACCATCACCACCAGTTGTCCTCCAACTGGACATCACCAAACAGTGTCGCAATACTGACCATCCCCCAGTGTCCTCCACCATGACCATCTCCCCCCAGTGTCCTCCACACTGTCCATCTCCACCGTGGTCCTCCACAAGACCATCTCCCCCAGTGTCCTCCAAACTGTCCATCGCCACCAGTGTCCCACACTGACCATCACCCACAGTGTCCTCCACACTGTCCATCACACCAGGTCCTCCACAAGACCATCACCACCGGTGTCGCCATACGCGACCGTCTCCCCAATGTCCTCCACACTAGCCATCTCCCCAGTGTCCTCCACACTGACCATCACACACAGTGTCTACAACGGTCCATCTCCACAGTGTCCTCCACAGCAATCTCCACCAGTGTCCTCCATGAAATTAAAATTCACCTGTAAGCTGTAGGCAACGTTGGGGGGGAGGAAAGCAGATCTTCACAGGGTGTTTCAGGTGGAATCAGCACAGGGCATTTACCAACCATGTGTGTAGGGCTCTCCAGATCCACTCTTGATGTTCAAATCCCATTGGACTATCATTGTAGAGAACTCCTTCGTGCGGATTTATTGCGTGAAAAAAAAATTCTGGGAGGAGTTTTGCGCTCATGGATTCCCCTATGTCATGTCATTGTCCAAGGTGTTAGACCTCTTGACATAACTTTTCCAAACACTATCGTGGCAGCAGAGAGGAAACTTTGTTTTTTAATGTTCGCCTGCCCATTGAAGTCTATGGGATTCGCCGGGTTTGCAAACTTTTGCGGAGGTTAGCGTTCCCCGTTCGCGAACATCAAATTCCGGGTTCGCGCCATCACTATTCATTAATTTGTTTTGGGGCGAAGATACTCTGCAAGTGTTTGATATTAGCATGCAAATAACATGCAAACTACAACGGACCCAATCAACTTCTGCAGTCACTGGCTTTGATTGGCCAAGTATCATCTCTAGTTTTAGGGTTGGTTTACTGTTATCTGAGGTTTTTGGACAAAAAGGGTAGACATTTCTTTTGTTTACTGATAATTATTGTTAAATTACTGTTAATTGTTTAATGTGAAGTTTGCACTATCTTTTTTCTCTACTTTTACAACTATTTTTGCAACTTTTATTTCTTAAACACCACCACAAAAAAATGTCATTGTTTTTTTCCTATTACTTGAAATTTCAAATGATACCCAAAAAATAATAACAGTAAAAGCCCAAATTCTTTTTGTATATTTAAATTAATTTTGACAGTATTTACTGTTGTACTAGGCTACAAAGGTTGAAAATAGAGAACATGCATTGTATTGTTTTGCTAATTGTTTCATCTTGTATATTCTTTTCTTTGTACCATTTAAGTACCATTATTTATATATTTATATTTGAATTATATTTGAATATTTGCACATTCCAAGTGTCCATGTTCAAGGGGGGGAAGGATGCCACCAATGTGAAAATGTTCATATCTCCCTAAAAGACCTCAGTTGTTTATTTGCTTTTGTTGCCTATTTATGACATGGTCACATGACTGCAAATGCTCCAACCTCAAATATAACAGTGGCATCTTTGGTCACCTGACCTATTTAGCTTAGGTCCATCCACTAACTACATCCTAGAAGTAAAAAAAAAGGACACAAGTATCATGATCAGACTAAAACTATTTAAAAATAGTGTTTTGGAACAAAATAGTATTGATGCAATTCTGAATGATTTAGGAATCACCTATTTTGTGTTATGCTTCTCAATTGTTATGCCTAAAACAGGTGGGTTTTCTGACACTTGAAGAAACCTAAAACACCTTCACTCTCTCTTTTAAAAAGAAAACCCAACAAAAACTTTTAAGTTAACCAAATGTTCAATCTGGGACACTTCTTCTAACTGATTATTATAATTCTAAACTTGTGTCATATTTATATAATCTTGTTATTGACCAGGCGATCACAGAACATGTGACAAATGTATTGCCTTTTAATTATGTAATTAGCACAGAAGAGTAGATGGTAACTGTGTCAAGCTTGATATTTATATTATGTTATATTTATATTATTGTTTAATTCATCCTAGCAAATGTGGGAAGAAATGTGTAGTGCAAACTGTATTCCCCCAGAGGAAATTACATGCCAGACTACACGTCATGAGCCATGTCAGTGGCATCACGGCAGATGCAACACATCCACAACATTCTGTCAATGTTACGCAGATGAATAACAATAGGCCTGTTCTGTGACATGAGCAAAATTTGCCCGATGTGGTTTTGGGCATGGTTTGCTCATGGAAGGTATAGGGCAAGACAATCCTAACATGTTGAATACTGTGATGTAAACTATAAGAAATAACGCCCATATAGAGGGCAAACTGTGGGCAGACACCATGAACACCACCCGTGGTTTTTGGGAATGTGTAGGCTCTGCCTTATTTTCGTTGAATTCTGGTTACAATAAAGATACTAGCCAATATACCTGGGGTATGTGAAAGGTGTCTGATGGGAGAGAAAAATACATTACAAATTTTTATTTTATTTATATCTATGTAAAAAAATGCCAGGGTTGTGTAAATACTAGAAAACCCGATATTTTTAACAATTTAAAATGTTTAGATTTTTTAGTTTGTGTTATTT
This sequence comes from Ptychadena robeensis, assembly GCA_036250615.1. Lineage (NCBI taxonomy): Eukaryota > Metazoa > Chordata > Amphibia > Anura > Ptychadenidae > Ptychadena > Ptychadena robeensis. The sequence goes on from CM070032.1 coordinate 181,434,342, forward strand.
TTCAAAAGCAGAATAAATTCTACCACATTCCAATGATAAGAAAGATATTTCTAGCATAAATAAAATGACAATCTTCACTTACTCAAGTACTTTTTTTATCATGATGGTGGAGTTCAGTTAGATGTCTTCTGATATCTAAACATAGCTGAGTTTAATATAAGATTCAAAGATATGTTCTAATAAAACATAAACAAAATGAAATGCAAAGGTATCTATGCATCTAAATCAAAAGTAGAAGACATTTTGGATGGCAATTATCTTGGGAATTCTAGAAGTCTATAGCAGGGAGTTTAATGATGTCTACTCAATTACTTTTCCATTTTCTTTGATAAATAACGGTAAGCCAATATAAATATGGAACAGAAATGTGCAGAGAGACAATCACAAAAAAAGATTAGGTTATTCCAAACAAATTAAATGCCTGGCATAATACTAGTAAGCTACATGTCTTTCTAGACAACTGATGGATGTGGTCAATAGTGTTGAGCAGCATATGGTATATTCAAATTTGCGTAATTTCATAATTATACATAGAAACATTCGAAATTCGTAAAATTAGATACAACTGTATTCTTTTGCCTTTCATTGTGCGCCTACAATGCTTCGCGATTCAGCTTTACAGCTTCTCTTTTTCATTCTGTGATCTTAGGCCACTACCAGCATTGTGCATATTGCGCCTTTCTATTCACAATGCATACAAATATGTGCAATGTATGCCGGTTAACAATGTTGAAGCATAATATGACGAATATCCGCCATTGCGAATATCCGAGCGCACATTTGCAAAATATTGTGAATTCTCGAATGTTGGATATTCGTAGAATATATTTAAATTTCAAATATTCTCGCTCAACACTAGTGGTTAAACCCATAAACAATTTGAATATTAATATTTACATTCCTAACACTGGGAACATGTTACTAAATAGAAGATTATTAAATATAAAAGCCATATTAAAATGACTTTAAAGTGTAGTTGGCCTTTCTTTTTTTCCCTTTGGTGCATTCTGTACAAATTACGCTCTCCCTATTTATTGTCATTAACCTCCCTAGCGCTCTTGCAAGGTCCAGACTTCTGTACCAAAAGTGCACCATAGACTTAAATCGAATTTTCTTTATGTTGTAGGCCTGAAACTTCCCAAAATATGTCCGTACAAGGGTCTAATAGACATCCTGAATATAATAATGTTTGAAACAAAAAATTATGTAAAAAAAAATTATATTAAAAAAATATATGTATATATGGTAAGGTATTATTTGAAAGAAAAAACCTTTAAAATACACCTTTTGTATGATAGGTTTTAAAACAGTATGTATTCATATTTTTATTTTGGTAAGAATAATATTTTATTTCAATTGAAAATGTGTTTTGCATTTTTTTTACTTTGAATTGTATTGGACAGTTATCACTATATCCAGTACAATTCCCTTTGGCATCCTCTCTCCTCTGGTGTGATGAACACACCAGGGGAGAGAGGGTTAACTTCAAAGGGGCACATCTGGGGAATCACACTGAAACAGTACGATTTACTTTTGAACCCCCCCACCGATGTGACGTCATCACGTCACTTAGGGGCGATCGGCTTCAGTGCAGAAGCCAGTACTGATGATCGGAGCCACTGGGACAGCACAAAATGGTGAGTATGCGCTGCCAGTGCTCTGATCTTCGCTGGGTGGCACCATCTCATCCAGAGTACTGACAGGACAGCGCTGGACGAGATGGTGCTGTCAGAAACACTAGGGGGGTTAATCCAAGCGTTTAGCTATTACTGGGATTCATGTGTATGGGCGAGGATATGGGCAGGTTTACATCAATGACTGAAAGTAAGCTCTGTCCAATAGGAATCTGATAGCGGTAAATATTTAAAAATATTTTTAAACAATAAAGTGTACAAAAATTGTCCTCCTCTTGATCTATCCACTGTAGAGATTATCAAAGTTATTGTGAAGTTTCGACTAACTGACATGCAATTGCAAAGCTCCTGAACATGATATTATCACCAACATTGCATGTAAAATTGTTCAAAAACTTGTCTTATAATGGAACCTAATGAATGCAAACACTACATGTGCTAGAGCACAACTTCGTTTTTGTAAAGTCCCCGAAACTCTTCCTTACATGTTCAGCAATTGTGGTGATTTTACCATGTTCAGAGGCTTTGCAGGTAACTCCCAAATAAACTATAAATAAACAAAGTTTTGTGACCATATCTACCAAGCAGCCAATTAAACTGTCCATCTGTATCTAGTGCTCATAAAGTATTGTCTTTGTAAATATAGTAAGAATATTGGGTGCAGATGAGGAGTTATCTGCAAGAATATGCCAGATGCAGATTTAGCATAGCCCATCATGAGTGTTCAATGTATTGAAATTATTACCATTTGCATTAGGGATGTATATGTGTGCTTTTTAGGGATCAATACAGAATTCCAGTGTTTAAAATAATAATATTTTGTTAGCTGAGTAATCAAACATCGAAATACAATGGTTTGAACAGGCCTTTGAAAAATTGATTTTAGATTGGCTGCATAATATTTAATAATCATAACTGAGTTAGCATGGCGTTAGGGAGAGTTATTGATTGTAAAAGAGATAAGTCCAGTCATAATATTCACCTCCTTTAGCGAATAAAATGTCCACAGACCAGGAAAAGATATAAATATGGCTAAAGCTGGCCATAGACACGTCGATCCATGAGTGGCTTGTAGCAGAGTCATTACAGCGTGGTGACGTCATGATTCCTGTCAGATTGTAACCAATTAACTTGGAGAGGGAGGAGAAACTGCCTACCACAGGATCGGCCACAAAAAGTACCGGCAGGATGGATTGTAAATTATCAGAGATAAAGCATGAATAGTTACTTGCTAGTGGTCAGGAATTCATAGTAACACAAAAACTCTTTCTGTGAACTTAAATTCCCTGCCATTAAGGTACATTGTCCTAGCTCATGTCAGAATTTAAAATGTTTTTTTCTTAGTCTCTATATGTGGCACAATTTGACTGCCCAGTAAATCGAACCGTCTATGGCCATCTTAAGGCCTAGTCTCTATTTGCATATGGTTGTTTAGCATTTAAAAGTGTGGGTGAATTTTGGCAATTTTTTTATAAAACACCACATTATTGTGGCTGGGAAAGGACCATTGAGTCCTATGGAACAAACGCTTAAAAAACCCCCAAAAAACCCCTTAATAAAGATAAATACACCGTTAATAAAGAGGAGACCAAGCATTCGCCCCTAACAGAGGAATGAGAACAGTGGAATATTATCCAGTCCTTACCCATCCACAGAAAATGTTAAATAAATAAATATTTATGCAAGGAAAACCCAAAAACATTGATAATTTTATTTTTAAAATAGAATCGTTAAAGCCCCCCATACACGCTTAGATTTCCAACCAATTTTTTGGCCGATTGACTGCCTTGCACGCTCAAGGCTGTTGGTCGGGTGCCGATCTAAATCTTAAAAGGCTGAAAAAGACCGCCAAATCGGTCTAAGCCATTATGGACATGTCGATCAGTCTAATACTTTTGACAGGGACAAGTGTTCCTGTCTAAAGTATGGGCATGTCCCCTCAGCTCCTGAGCCTGTCTGCCTGCTTCTCTCCCTAAGTGCTAGGCTGGCAGCTGACTGTTCTCACAGCCGGCATCCCTAGATGCTGTCTGCCGGGTCTCCCTAGCTGCCGGGGACCTGACAACCAGAACAGCTAGGGGGACCCGATGGACAGTGCTGGCACACAAAGGGTGCCCAGGCCGATTTTGACCCGATGTTTTGGCCGATTTACTGCGTGTGATGACGTTATATAACTGTCACATTAATGAACATTTTGACCAAATTATCCATATAGCCATATTGTTCAATAGCTAGAAGCCAAATAGTACTCACATAACAAAGCCTTAAAACACCCAAGTCAGTCTGTTTAGAGATTCAATCGCCTTTAACTTGGAGAAATTGGCTTGCACATTTAGTGGAAATTAGTTCACACTGTATAGAATATATTTTTTACCTTGAATCTCAATGAGGTGAAGTGTTAAGAAAACAGAATGTGCCATAATGATATATTTAACAATCACTATTGATACATGAGATACACCATCTTTGCTGTCACTCCAGTTTTATCAACTATTCCTGGTTACAATGTGTAATGTGCAGAACAAAAATGTGATGGTTATTCTTTTTTAATATACTGTATAATATGCATTATTTCCCCTAGTAACAGAACTCTGCAGGATATTTCATATAGCACAGTATCTTGAAGAAGCACTAAGATCAATGAAGTGACTAGCTTAGGTCAGACAGAAAGGTTATTGTTCATTTAGTGACTTTGGGTCATGCATTTTTATTATCTGTGAACCTAATCAAGGCTATACAATTTACTCAGCTGTCTTTCTTGTTTATTTATGCTATTTATATGCTGGAAATCCACGGAGTGTATTGTTAGCTTTAACCCAATCATAGTTTTTCTTTTGTTTTTTACTCTGTATGTATATGTTGTTGAATTTAACCCTACAAGCTCATTTCAGGCTCAGCTGAGCAAGGTGTGGGTTGTGAATCCTCTGTTAGTTTGAAATACAAATGATTGAACAGTTACTCCAGTATGAGTTCTGGCCTATTTATAAAACATTATGGTATACCTATAGTTCCATCTGTCTAAAGGCCCCCATACACCTTACAATCTTTCCATACAATTTATGTACAATCAAATTTTGTTCTACCAAAACCATGTAATATGAGGACCTAACCCTTCCATTCACTATGTATTCTATCAGGGAGGCCACTATACTGCACAGTTATTGGTAGATCTAATGGAGATTGTATGGATCGATCAAGGTGTATGGGGGGCTTAACACAGTATTGCAATAGAGATTTTGATAGACAATGCTTTGTCATTGCTTTTGTTGTTATTGTGCTCTACCAGTGATGATCCAATAGAGGGCAAAGCACATTTTTACAGCAGATGGAATTAGTTTATAATTTTTAGGAAGCATGCTATGACCATAGGGGTGATTTTTACATACTCTTTATACTAAACCATACTATAATTTGACTGGAGTTAAAGCCCATTGTGTTTCATTCCAAATCCATTGTGGTGGTGTAAAGAGCCAAAATGTTAGAATTGTATCGATGTCTAATATTTATGGACCTGATATATATAAAGATAATTTAAAGAATGGTTTCTGTATGTAGAGTACGAAAACCTAGAAAATTTTATATATATATATATATATATAATTCCAAGTAACTGGATGCTGCGGTTTGAGTCATACTGAAAGCCTTTAAGCAGAGAGGTAAGGAAAAAAAGACACAACTAAGATAAGAGCCGTCAGCAGTGTTCAGCAATTTCCTCCCATGCCCAGACTTTTGTCTACATGATGAATATTTTAGATGTACTGTATCTTGCGATCCTTACATTTTTCAATGACAAGAAGACAAGATGCATTTTACATCTGTTAAAGACCCCTGATTGGCATGCGTGCAGAAACAGTGTTTTAAGACTGAAAAGCGTAATGTTCCTCAAAAGCTTTGGGCATAAAATATTCATCCTTCTTGCTTTCAATGAAAATAGTTTAATGCGTATGACACAAAGTGCTATTAATAGTGTTAAAAATGATCAGCTTAAAGCGGACCTACCACCAGGAATCTATGTTTTCATGAATGGCACTAGAAGTGCCAATAATAGGGAGGAATGCAGTGAAAAAAAACAAAAACGTACCTGTAATGAGCAATTTAGGAATATAATCAGCCATTCCTATTCACTTCCTGGTTAATGGGCTCAGCAGAACCCGGCACCACGTCACAGCAGCACGTGAATTTTCAGTGAGCTGCTTTGAAAATTCCCATTGAAGATCACTGAACGCCAGCAGTGGCCACCCGCGATATTGCACCACCATGTGTTTCATGTACACTGAAAAATCACGTGTTGTTGTGACGTGATGCCGGGTTTTGCTGATCAAATTGAATGGAGTTTCACTAAGCAAAGAGTTGTAACATTGATATTTTTGTTCATTATATATCAAACACTGGACAAACTGGTTTATTGGAAAGTACATAGATAGCAGTGAGGATCTTTATTAGGTTTAGCATATAAATGTGATACTACACATTATTGAATATCCACAGCAAACATGACCACAGAGTTGCCAATTAGTGTTGAGCAAGAATATTCAAAATTTTTATATATTCATGAATATCCGTCATTCGAGAATTCGCAATATTTCGCGAATGTGCGCTCGAATATTCGCAATGGCGGATATTCGTCAATTATGCTTCAACATTGTTTACCGGCATACATTGTGCATATTTGTGCAAATGGATATGTGCAATACACACTGTACTCGTACTGGCTAAGATCACAGAATGAAGAAGACAAGCTGTAAAGCTGCATTGTGAATCTGTGCGAATCTTTGCGAATCATTGCGAACGGGCGCGCGCAATGGAAGGCAATAGAATACAGTTGAATCACATTTTATGAATTAAGAATGTTTCTTTGTATGTTTGCGAAATAACTCGAATTCGAATATACCATATGCTGCTCAACACTATTGCCAATTATTAATGTTTAAATACAGTATTTTTTTCCTCTAAAGAACACACTGGATCATAAGAACCACCTAGGTTTTAAGTAGGAAAAAAGTGGAAGTGGAATACTGAAAAACTGGATACAAGATGTTAAATAATATTTTTTTTTAATTGTTGTTTATTGCTTTGAGAGCCCATTAGAGAATGACACATTATTTTACTGTATATTTTACCTACAAGCCCAACTATATATCAAACCTTATAAACCTTATATATCAAACCATATATAAACCTTATATACATAAACCTTCCCTTTAAGTTGTGACAACAATAGAGAATGCTGAGACGTGTAGTTTACTTGCACAGATAGTAGCCATAACTACAAACCTCTATTTCTGCCCCACCTCACGCCACATGTTAGCACATACATGCATACAACACACACAGAAAGACACATAGACAGGCACATACATACAACACTCACAGAAAGATGTTTGAAATACACACAGAAAGAAGTAAAAAGGAATTAAATTTCATATGATATTAAAGTTATCTTGTTTTTTCAATTGTGTATGTCTTCCATTACTCTATAAGATGCACAGAACATAAAAAGGTAAATTCAAATCAGTAGAGAAACTATAAAATGTGATAATTGTTGTTGTTAGTATAAGAGGAGGTCACATTGCTTTAAATGCAGTTGAGCACTGAGTTGAGTGACATATAGTACACTCTTATCCTTTCTATGTACAGACCTACAACTGTACACAAATATTGTCCAGGATATTTAAGAATAAAGTATTCAATTTGCAATAAACCGTCTTCATTCTTCCTCACTCACAGTTATATGGTTCACTCTTAGGAGAATACATGTTGATCAATACATTTTTGGGATTGTCATAGTATATAAAGGCCCCCATACATGGGTCCGTTTCCCATCGGATTCCGGGACGATCGATTCCGGGCACGTGCACGCGAAACGATCGTTCCGGAATCGCGTGAAGCCCACCTTGTCCGTCCGATCACGTCCGATCGTTCGGGGGCCCAGAATCGGATCGGACAGAGAACCAACATGTTGGTCTTTCTGATCCGATTCTGCACACATCAGGGGGAGTTGCCATTTGTGGTGTAAGCGATCGGACACGGAATCGTCCAGGAATCTGTGGGACAAGGTGGTATGTAGCGATCGGACACACTTAATTGGCCGATCGATCGGACTTCCGATTCCCGCTGAGATCGCCGGAATCGATCGGATAGGTGATCGATCGGCCATGGAATCCGACTGTGTATGGCTAGCTTTACACTTTCCTTAAATACACATTTCAGCACTGGTAAAATATTCTTCCTCCATGTGCTGTACCAAACATACTCCAAGAGAATGGTCAATCTCTTCTTAGGTCAATGAAGCTCAGATTCCAATCAACCATTAGACTGAATATATATATAAAAAAAGTATTTCTCTAAAGCTAGCCACACATGGTTCAATTGACATCAAATCGATCATCAATTCGATCGATTTTTTCGATCATTGAACGTATGCGATTGTAATTGAATCGAGTACACACACCATTGAGTATGCAACCAAAGCCCGACTTCGATTGAATTTAATCGTTTTTAAACGTAGAGTAATCAAAAAAGCGATTGTCACAGAGTGAATCAAAAAGTGACCATTATAATCGTGGCAAAAGGACACGGGGGGGGGGGCACACATTACATTAGGAGATGAATTCACAAATCGCCATTTGCATGCTTGTGTGTCAGTGAACAAGACACACAAGCCATTACAATGCATGCTTTGTTTCAGTCGCCATTACAATGCATGCTTGTGGTGTCTTGAACAGACACACACACCATTACAATGCATGCTTATGTTTCAGTCGTCCAGCCATTACAATGCATGCTTGTGTGTCAGTGAACAGACACACAAGCCATTACAATGCATGCTTGCATGGTTTTAAATGACTGTATTGCATTTCCCTCCTCCCAGAAGTTACACTATGCTCATTGATTGAATCGAATCTCAATTGGACGGGTCAAACAACCGTACAAAAAATGGAGACACAATGTGGGGACAATCAATCAAAATTTTCCAACTGGTCCGATCAAATTTCGATCGAGCAAAATGACAATTAAAATCGAATTTCAACGACCGGACCATGTGGACATGCTTCAATTTTCAATCGACCGACTAAAAATCGTCATCGAATTACCATTGATTGTACAGTCAATTGAAACCATGTGTGGCTAGCTTAAGAACTTACATTTTTATCCAGAATGCCTCAGCTGATGGTTTGTGTAATTCTACATACATTGCCAATAGGCGGATCGGACTTTTAAAGAAGTCTGACATCCGTCTGTTCGCAGACAGAATCAGGAAAACCGGAAGTGACGTCTCTGATGTCGCTTCTGGTTTTTGGAGCCGGCTTTTCACTAGAAGACTGGGTTCTCTACCAAGTCTTCTAGTGAAAAGATTCTTCCTCAGACGGGATCTTACTGCTCATGATCCTGGTGGAGGAACAATGAACTCCTTCTCGCTGGCGAATGGGGCAGGTCAAACACCCATACTGCTCGCCGGCTAGAAGATCGCTCCCACTGCCCCTCTCTGCTTGCATATCTGTTTGCCTGAACCCAGTTCAGGCATACCTCTACTTGCAGCGTCATGTTGCCCAGACTGGGTTCGGGCATAACGCCCAGGAGATAAAGCACATTAGGGACATTTAGGTGCACTTCAATGATCCCACAAATGATACAGCAGTGTAGCAATACATTACAATATTGGCTATATGTGGCCTCAAACTGGAAATCAATCAGGAAACTGCAGTGGATACAGCAGTATAAACTAGCCATCAAAGAGGGAGTTTCAATCAGAGTCTGTAGGCCCAACTGATGCATGCCTACCTTATGTATAGCTTTTCTATGTTTGTAAAGGGGACAACAGTTGACTAACACATGTATTCTTTGTTAGATGTATTTGATCAATTGATGAAAAGGTGGTGATCACATCCAGAATGCCTTTAAAATTAGCAACAGTGTTTAAGTATCTAACTTTGAAAATGACAGTTGAGATTTATGTCAGATAGTGTAAGAAATACAAAGCAGTAACAAACATTGTTTAGAAGGTTTCAGTTTTACTTTACATGTACTGAAGCGACCTTTAGAAAAAAAAATAATAAAACAAATAAAACTCAACCTACTTCTGTGCATCACCCCTAGAAGTAAGTACAAGAAATCTTTAAGATGTTTAAGCTCACCTCATGCTTTCTCAGTTTTGCGAAACGACGTAAGAACTTGGTAAATATGTATATACTGTTTAACTGTTGTTATTGTTTTTTCTTTCAAAATTTTTACATCTTTCTATTTTGCTTTTTTGTAATTGTGTTTTTTAATGAAAATGTTTTTACATAATTTGAATTTGAAACATTACATTAACTTTTGTAGACCCTGGGCATTTTTTAGTATGTATACCGGTAGTTCTGGGGGGGGGGCTCCTATATATTTAAGAAAAAGAAAAACTGCTTTGGCCACCTAAAGTTAAACATGCCAAAAATGTCTCCTGCAGCAAAAGAGTTAAAATTTCTAAAAGTAAATAAATGTAACCATTAAGAAAGAAAGGAAATGAAAATGTACATGATTTATAGTAGCTTTATAGTAGCTTTTTCTGTGACCCCCTCCTCTCAAAAATGAAGCATTTAAAAGATGCTTGGATAAAAACTGTATGTACTCAGTGAACCAATCCATTTTGTTTACTATAGGTTAAGAGATGTTTCCAGCTGGGACCAGACATCTTTAATAGACTAGAAGGCTGCCGAGCCCAAGGTTTTGCAAATTTATGTTGTTATAGCCATAAACCACTTGCTGCTAATCAATCTGCCTAGGAGTTCTCACCAGGCAGACTGGATTTGGCATTGAAACATTAACAAAGATTCAGAAATTTACATAAAAATTGTGTCAGTGTGCAATACAATAAAACAGTATGATATTATAAAACAAGCTGAGATCCAGATGTTTTTAAGCTGTGCCTGATAATAATGATTATAATAATTTATGCACTTCTCACACTGATTTGCAAAGTTAAATGCAGGAGCTTACAGATTCAATTTTAACAGTCCCATAAGTGCCCTTTAGGAAATCACAGTATGAGGAAAGAAAAAAAAAGGAAAAGCTATAGTCTGTAGTTCCCTGGTAATAATCTGGCAAAATGACAAATGAGCTAAGTTCCCTGATGTAGAGAAGAATATGAGTCCTCTAACTCATGGGTAGGCAATTCCAAGCCTTGATTGACTGTACTGTTGCTGTGCTCCTGCTGTGATCTTCAGATGCAAAGGAGGCCAGTTAACTATGCCCAACAGGTAATCAATACTTACATTACTTACATTTCATTTATTAAAACCACATCCATATTTAAAGAAGGATATTGTAAACACCTTTTGTCCAATGCAGAAAGCTATTCACATTGTTTTTTATCTTTCGGCCCTAATGACCATAAGATACTTAGAGACATCAATTATCGGATGATAAAAGCTTAAAGGGTTAACAATTGAATATGAGTATCTAAAAACTTTCTTGTTGCTCCACACAACATAACGGAATGATTGTTTTACTGTATTGATTTGCTGTACTTGTATGCTTGTAGTTTGATATCAAGATAACCTAAGAGTTATTTGTTGTATATGCTTATGGGTATAAGGGTGCAATTAAGCATTCAATATGTTCCTTTCCAAAAGTCCTATAAATAGGGCATTAACAACTATGCTTAAGCTATATCAACCTTTTTATAATATTTTTTGTCAGTTTACATATTCATATAACACCATTCACAATAACACCGATGCAGTTCTCTAAAATCTGCATGGATCTGTTGTAACATCAAAATGAGATCAGAACATTGTGAACATGTGATGACCTCCAATGATCATATTTCGAGCAACTGTAATCATGTAATGACCCCCTGTGATCATGTTCTGACCACTTGTTATAAAGTTATGACCGCCTGTTACAGTGTTATGACCACCTTTGATTATGTAATAATTCAATGCATATGTAATAATATTGCAATAATGTTATAGTCTTCTGTGATCATGTAATGACCTCCTGTGGTCATGTGGTGACCTCCTATGAACATGGTATGGCCTTATGTGATCATGTGGTGGTCTCCTGTGATCATGCTATGGCCTTCTGTTGTAATGTTATGTATTGTTATCATGTAATGTTGATTAATGTTGTATAATGTTGATAACTACTATTATCATGTTATGACCTCCTGTAATTATGTTATTGCCACCAGTGACCATGTAATGACCTTTTGTAATTAGTTGGTGAGCTCCTATTATCATGGTATGAGCTCCAGTAATTATGTTATGGCATCCGATAGCCATGTAATGACCTCCTGTGATCACCTGTTATCATGATGTGGCCTCCTGTGATCATACTATGATCTCATATGATCATGATCTGGCTTCCTGTGACTGATAATTTTGGAGTCACTTAGTACACTGTCAGGGTTCATGTAGATTGCAATTCTTTGAACAAATTATATAACTTTATATTATATAACTATATAAATATAATTTTCATGAGCAATTCTATATAAAACATTTGCAGCTGGATATACATCCATTAATGTCCATAATTCTTTAAATGATACAATTATTAGTGGCAATTTTGGTAGTTTTTTTTTAAAATCCAGACATTCCTCTCAACCTAGGTATTTTATTGTGGTTCAAATAATACCTACATTCCCAATCTGATGACTATAATAAAATTACACAGGATTTTTTTGAATGGCGAGTTTTGAAAACGAACCCGTAAAGATATATTTTTATTTATTTACTATCCTTTAATCTGTCCCTTTTCTATAAAGTGTGTGCATTATTTCACCTATGATATTTTCATTATGTCTTAATATTTCATCACTGCTGCTATATGATCTATGTTATATTTATGCTGTCAATTAAACATGAGCTTAAATAAATAATAAAAATAAACCCATTTCACTTGCACTTCAAAACAAATTTAAGCATGCTCTTTTTTTTAAAACAGAATTCTTAATCATTCATATTTATTTTTCTTTGACATTTAAAACTGCATGAAATGTGAAAATGACAACAATTTATATAAAAACAAAATATGACAACTTTTTACGTCGTATTGATTCACTGCTTGGGTTTGGATGAGAAATTCCTGCCAACGCTGATTCTGCTTTGGAAGCAGTCTAGAAACACCACCATGTGGACAAAATCTACATTTATCTTTCAGATTTTTTACCTCGATCATTTCTGTTTCATGAATTGTTTTATATGCTGAAGATATGGGTATCATTGTAACATATTATTTCATAATTTTTGGATTGGTAATAAGACATGGTGTATTGAATGTTTGATTGAATTAGATCAAGAAATATTTGCATAAATACAGTAAAGTGTTTATAGACAACATTCACTAATAACCCAGTCTTTTTTGGCAAGGGGAGTCAGAGATAAATACAAGGCAATTTGTAATTTCTTTAAACCAGAAACAACTCATGAAATAGAAATACACTTTGAATGTGTTATTAGTTATTTTGCAATGATGTTAAAAGAAACCTGGCTCTGCTTACCCATGGTTGTTATAACTAAAACCCACTGCAGGTTGTACTTATGAATTGTTCTAAATAGTGATAAGTAGTGATGGGCGAACTTCGGCCAGGTCCGACTGTTGGCGGGGAGATTCAAATTCCCCACCTGATTGCGGGGAATTTGAATTGGAAAAAACAGAAATGATGCCAGTTCTGGTACCTGGAACGCATAGTTCCTTATTCCGATTTTCAGAGCCGATTTCTCACTAGAGACCGGGTCTAGTGATGAGCTGCACGGGCAATATTTGAATTCACATAATATCGCAAATTTTTCATCTAATATTCAGAATTTGGGATCTCCAGTCATTAATACCTACATAAAGAAAAAGTTTTTAAAGGATATTCGCAATATTTTTGGGATCAACGCTATTTACTGATGTGTCTTGAATATTCGAGATTAAGAAGATATAGCACTATATTCAAGATGTAAGCGAATTCTCAAAGTGTGGATATTCGCCATATTAGTCCTAAACAAGTGTTGATTGTGAATTTTGGCAAATTTTCTATTGCGAATATCAGCACAATTGCGCATATCTAGAATATAGTGCTTCGCAAATATTCAAGATTTTTTTTACCTCAATACCAAAAACTACTGTGCATTGCATTTGCAATATGCACATATGCAAGTGCTGATTTCTGAAATTAAAGTAATGATGACTGGAGATCACAAATTCTCGAATTTACAATTATATTGCAAATAATAGGCAACACATTTGTGATATTTCTGGAATACGAGTATAGCCTATGCTTCTCACCACTAATCTTAAATAATAATAATCATATACCGTATATACTCCAGTATAAGCTGACCCAAAAAAAACTGGATGACTCGAATATAAGCCTAGGGAGGGAAATGCAGCAACTAAGGCATAAAAACACACAGCAAATGTACTTTTGTTTTGAGATGTTATTATTAAATTAAGCAGATTTGTAAGTTATTACAAAGCCCTTGAACATGACATCATCACTGGAAGTGCTGTAGATGTAGAGAAGGGACGTGGGAACATTGAAAATAAAAAAGTATTGTTGTACCATATCAAGTTTTTGCACAAAATAAGTTCAAATTTCACTTGTCCTTGAACCTAATTTATGCAAAAACTGCATATGCTAGGGCAATAAAAAAAAATCAAATGTTCCCAGAACCCTTTTCTACATCTCCAGCAAATTTGGTGATGATAACATGTTTGGGGGCTTTGCAATTCACTCATAATCTCCACCTACAAAATGCCGCGATTTTTATTTTTTTACCCGAATATAAACCGAATAAATTTTTTTTAGCACATTTCAAGTTTAAAAAATGTGGCTTATATTCAAGTTTATACGGTAATTGGAAAATTCAAGATATGAGGATTCACTAAAAAAATATTAATTGACATTTACTAGTCAAATCTTGATGGGCCAAATTTTTCTACAGCAGCAGCTATTCTTTTGTGGGACACTTTGAGTGTCAAGCAGCACCTTGATATTTATTGAAAAACAGCATGTCCCCCCTCTCCTTAAAGAAACATCAGGTATATATGGAGGTTTGTGTATCCCAGGGAAGCGTTAAATGTGGAGCCCACCCTGATGCCTCTTCTCATGGGAGTATCAGCCTGCATGCTCGGGTGCCAAATAATATAGAGGCTTACTATAGAGGCGTGGAGAAGTTGCTGTGGACTTCTATATAGTGTTTAGTCTAAAAACCATGACATACTTTACTAATCAATGATTCCTCTTTCTTTCTTTATCTTTGCTGTAAAAAGCATTTCTTTACCCCTTTTTAGCAAAACGAAAATGTGTAATAAAATATTATAATATTGTGATGGTTGCTAGCATCCTTTAAAAGCCAATTCACATAATAATTATAGGTTCATATCCAAAGGTTGCTTAGCCCTGTTTGCATTCCAAACAAAATATTCAATGCAAGAAAAACACCAACTTATCGACATGAGCCATTAAGAAGCAACTCATTTATCTGCATTTAGCGACCAAACACAGATATTGAAGTGACAATTTACTCCCTAGCTATTATTAATGTTCTTTAATGCCACCGTTTTTTTAAATGCGCTAAAGCAATACTTTGCTGCACAATGTTTCTAAAATGCTTCTCTACATCTCCGGCAATTTTGATGATGATGCCATCTTCAGGGGCTTTGCAATTACCTGACAAGTCGGATTGTCAAAATGTAAAGAAAAAAAATCAACCATCTTGACAACGCACCAAGCAAAAAACGACAGGAAGACAGATCTTACAGTGTCTCTGCCTCACTTAATGCTGTGGGCAACCTCACCATGCCCATACAATAGAACATGCCACCATACATCTCTCTGTCTGTATCTCTGTCTCATGCACTACTTGCACTAGCCTTATTTTGCATGAACTAAAAGTTCACATTCATTTTGCTCATAGTTTTCTTTCCCAGTGCCCCGCTGCCATGACGATAATTAATTATTACATAAAACCTTGTGTTAAGATCCCAGTTAGTCCTAGTAACATTATCACAAGGATTTGAACTGTCCTACACAAAGTGGGCAGATCAGGGATAGTGAGAGGGCTAGACAGGGTTCTGTAGTTTTCTAAATGCTTTGGTAACGACCACATGTGATGCGGAGCATCCATGGTTAAAATAACTGTAATCTAGTGAATGAAATCGGCAGGCTTGGGACAGTAAAGAGAAGATTCTAATTCGTGATGACCCTCTGGTAGGAAATAAGGCAAACTCTGTCTGACCTCCTGCAGCTTCTAATGCACATTATGAAAAGCGTGCCGTTAAATCAGAATAACAGAGGAAAAATGCCTGTAGAACTGTGCAGGACGGAAAGGCTGGAGTTCAACCTCATTCCATAAACAATGCTGAATGGAAAATACAAAATCTGTTTATTAATCCATCAAATAAGTTTGAATTCTGTAATGATATAACCCCATGGAGCCCTTACAATGCTTTTCCTTTGTTTGTTTAAATTTAGAGAGTCTAAGGATTAGCTGTAGCTGATACCAAACACAAATGTCATCTATAAACACAATAAATGTATAGGGGATAAATGTGAAGGAAGTGTGCTGAGATTAAATTACTTTGTCCCTTGGTACCGCGGATGTGACCACTGCGAGATAACAATGGGATTTGTGCTTTCCAGGCATTCTCTATAATTTAATATGCTAGGGGCAGTGGAATCATTTAGTGATTGTATTTATGAGCTGCTGAAGCATAGCAACATATTAATGGTTGGTGGACATTAGCTTTGCAGCAAGCTGTAGTTTTTAAGAAAGACTTTATTCAAAAACAAAACCAAAGAAATTGATTAGGAACAAATGCTGATTGATGATAAGTCAATGATGATTTCCATAGTCATTATTCTATAAGCAATTCATCATGGTAATGATACTGCCAATGATAACACATTCACTGTGTCAGGAGGGAATTGAAAACATACAGCAACATCACATGAACACAAATTAATTAGCTTAAAAAATTGAATATATAACTATATTGAAAAGGTCAATTCCTGAAAATAAAATATCCAAAATGACATGGTAAATATATACTGTACACTGTGCAGCTAAAAAGGAAAGTCAAAGACATCAAGTGTATCTATAATGAATAATGTTATGGGTGCTCTAATACTTTATTCTTATAATACCCGATTGTCCCGATTGTCTCTTGCCTTTCCCTTTCATTCATTAGGTTTTAGTTCTTATCTTTTAAATGAAGGAGGGTCATTAGATAAAGTAGTCTGGAGGCAACTGTAATCTATCTGAATGCATAGATTGCTCATTCAGACTGACATTCACCCTTGAAGCCATTTAAATATTTCCATACCTCCTCCAAAAAGCCAAAGTCCATGGCTTCCATCTGTGCTAAGGACTCTTGAAAGGAGTACTAATGCAAAGGCTTGTGATGTCTTTGTGGTTTTTATGACCATTAGACAGCCCTGTCCATCATTATTTATTTAACTACTTTGCAAAAAGAAACACGGAGACCCAGCGTTGAATAACAGTCTTTAAAATAATGTATGCAATCAAAATAGGAAGGTCATATTAAAATATCCTTTACACACTGATGAGGAAAAGGGGGGGGGGGGGGATGGCAAAGGACCAGTGAAAGCAAAATCTCTGATATCTTTCTTTCTGGTTTCCCTAGTCAGTAAATTATTACTTTGTTACAACAGACCTTACAAAATGACCTCTTACATCAAGCCCCCCATACACATTTAGATTCCTCCATACAACTTTCATGAGACCTACCAACAACTATGTAGTATAGTGACCTCCCTGATAGAATACATAGTGATTGGAAGGTGTAGAAAGGTCCTCATATTACATGGTTTTGGTAATAGAAAAGTTGATTGTACAGAAATTGCATGGTAATTGTATGTGGTGTATGGGGGGCTTTAGTTTAATCAATGAGTTTGTTCAAAGACAGACAAAATGTTTTCCTTATACCACATATTAAATAACCACATACAAGTAAAGCCTGCCATAGAAACCTCGATCTATGGCAGAACTTTAGCAGACTGATTAGAACGTGGTGACGTCACCACGCTGTAATCAGTCTGCTACATGTTGGACAGGAATCCTGTGTCTTCCACTGACACACAGGACTCCGTCCGACTAGCCCCTCTCTGTTTAAAAGCTGCAGCTGTTCTCCCTCGCAGTTATAGAGAAAAAGAACCGGCAGGTCGGATCCGTGTGCGACCTGACTTGCGGGCTTTTTTTCTACATAATTCAAGGTGGGTTCCCACATAGTTGCGGCAGACCAACCTTGATGTGATCGGCGGCAGCGCGCACGCAGGTTGGTCTGCTACAACTATGGCCGGGAGACTGCCCGTCTATGGGGGGCTTAAATATCATGATTTTACATGGATATTTGTTTATAGATATAAAGGTTTTGAATTGTAGGTGGGTAATTTAGAAGAGATAGATTTACTCCTATTTAAATGTAAAAACCAAAGGAGCAGAGATTGCTTACACAGCACAGCGGAGTGAAGCTGTGTCAGTTCAAAATAAACAAGCATATTAAATTGAATGCAAAGGGAGGGTTGCATTTTTTTCTACCCCTTTAAGAGAAGGAAGGAATCTCACCTTAGTTAAGTTGATAGATAAGGAAGATGGATAAAGGGTCAAAAATCAGCGGTGCAAAGCTGCCCCCCCCCCCCTTTTTGGGTTTTATTTGTTGACTAATCTGCAGGCAAACATTTAATTGAATCTGCCTATACATAATGGATATAATTAGTATAATAATAATAAAAAAAAATAAACAAGAAAAATATTGGAGACTAAAAACAACTGAGAAAGGGAGGAGTGGGCTGGAGATACAGACTACAAATAAATACTCTTCAAATCATTTAAAAAAATCATTGAAAGGAGGTGATATACATAATATCCTTCTTTTTCATTTTCTCAATATCTTATTTAGACTGATGCTAATACTATCTCACCCAAGGCAATAACACTGGCTATGAATCATTTCTCACCAGCATGCCATTAATTACTCATTTGCTGTTATTGCATTAATTACTGTATAATGTAACATGTGTTCTTCCAAATACATCTACAGTTTCTTGTTGTTAAATGGCTATATTTGTCTTTTGGTATTTCTATTAACTAACTACCTGGCATGGATCAATAGATCCTTCTACAAGAATGTGTACACATTTGTGCTGTAAAGCACATAAAACCAGATAATCTCTTCTATGTGACTGTATCTGGATTCCTGAAATCCCTTGAGCCTGATATTTTCCTGAAAAAATGAGAAAAAAAGGGTGTTGTGCTGTGCCAAAACCTTTAAATGATGTATGCTTTGCTGGTCTAGGCCTGGGTATGGCAGAAGAATAGCCATTCTTAACAAGGAAAAACTCCAGCCTCCCCTCAGCTCCTCTCCCCTACATCAGCACCAAACCACTACTAGGAAGCCTGCTGTAACTGGAACTAATAGCACTGACAGCATTACGTCACATAGCCAATCATAGTATGGGGCATTGTGATTAGCTAGTAAATTCTGTAGTTCCTAATGTCTACTATTAGTTTACTTTGTGTAATTGTACTAAAAAGAGTGTCATGAAAGAAATCTACTGTATTAGAATTGTGCCATATAGAAAATCATATTGTTCGGTGTATGACATTTATATAGAAGAGAGGAATCAAGCACATGTGATACTTGAAAAATACTTGGAAAAACCTAATATATTTACTGTATTAACATATGTTGGATTTATTCAGCAGAAAAATAATAAATGTATTAAAGTTGTATATATCAGACCACAATTAAGACAAAGCTATTGTCCACATGTCTCCAGGATGGCACTCAAGGCTAATCCTGCCATCATTATGAAATGTTAAGAATTTTTAAAAATTTAAATAAAGAGGAAATCAGCTATGTCCTGTAGCACAACACCCATTTGGTGGTGCTTCCCAATAAGCCAGGTGCAGAAAAACCTGGAAAGGTAGACATTTCTACCTTAGCAGGGCTACAGTCCACCTGGAAGATGGCACTCAAGGCCTAATCCCGCCATTAAAATGTGTCCAACAGACCATCATTAACCTCTCTAGTGCTCTTGCAAGGTCCAGATTTCTGTACCAAAAGCACACCATATTTTTTTTATGTTGTAGGCCTGTAAACACACAATTATGTAAAAAAATAAAAGGTATCATCTGAAAAAAAGGTGTCATCTGAATGATAAAATCTCTAAAATACTCATTTGGAATGAAAGGTTTCAAAACATTATGTATTTATATTTATGTTTTGTTTATAATACATTTATTTCAATTGGAAATTTTTTGTTTTGTTTTGTTTTTTACTTTGAATTGTATTGGAAACAGTTGTATCTCATACAATAGCCTTTGGCACCCTCTGAGAAAGGGTTAACTTCAAAGAGCACATCTGGAAATCACACTGAAACAGTCTTCTGCATAAAAGACTGTGCAATTTACATCTGCATGTCCCACTCGGCTTCAGTGAAGAGGCCAGCTGAGAAGATCAGAGCCACCGGGACAGCACAGAACTGTAAGTATGTGCTGCCGGGCTCTGATCTTCGCTGGACGGCTCCATCTTGTCCACTGCAATACTGACAGGAAAGCACTGGATGAGATGGAGCCGCCAGAAGCGCTAGGGGGATTAACTAATTAAACATTACAAAAACAATTTTAAAAAAATTGACGTGTAATAATGAAGTGATGGCCAAACTGTCCGCAAGGCAGCGAACATAACATGTGTTCAACCTGCTCTGTTCATCGAAGGGAAGAAGGTTACTATTCTTCCGCTGGCTGGATCAGGAGCAGAAGGATCCGGCCAGTGGAAGAATTCTTTTACGAGAGACTGCAGAGAAAAGAAAAGAAAGAAAAAACGGAAGTGACGCCCTGTCCGGATATCCCGGGAACTGTGCATTCCTGGTACCGGAAGTCATGTCAGTAAGGTCGACTTCCGTTTTTCTTCTATTCCAATTCCACGCAAACAGACGGGGAATTTGAATCTTCCTGCGAACAGGCGGACATCTGACTTTTTTTTGCGAGCGAACCTGGACGAAGTTCGGCCATCACTACACATGGCCCCTTTTGTGGTGCCCTGATGTAGAACTAGCATTCCAGATATGACAGCCACTGAGTGACCTGAGAAGGGAAATTAACTGCCTTAGCGACATTCCCTTCAATAAAAAGTAATAGTCTGGGTTTATGTAAAACAGAATGAAGGGATTGCACAGCATCAGCTCACAATAACCATGCTCACTAGATGACACCAGGTCTGGTGCCCCACCTGCCTAACTGGCTATCTGCATTGAGAATAATTTCATCTGGTGAAAGTACTGAAGCCCCTGGCTAAAATTATTATTAGTTTGAGGCTTGTATAGATCTCCATCAAAGGGCACTTCTACCTGCTATTGATTAGCCAGTTCAAAATATTAGGCTGTAAAATTGCCAACATTGATTCAATCAAAGAAAACAGCATGGGAGAAGCACCTCTGCTGTAAACTAGCTTAATTACCTCCTGGGTAAGTATAGTTGCTATTTCCAACCAGAAATACCCAAAACTACCTAGAGGTTATTTGCAAACTTACTTCCTCTTACTAAAAATTTGTCAATTGCTGAGTATTAAGAAATCATGAACACCTTTGCCAAAATACATTATCTATACAGTTTCCCATACAAACCTAATGAAATGTGAAGTTTTTTCATTTGCATCACAGATTTAAGTAATGAATGCTCAGTAAGATTGCAATTTAACACATTTTTGTTTATCTGCATATATAATTAATATCTAAAGCACTTTAATATGCTTTGAATATGCTATTCTAGGGCTTCAAGATTGCTGTTACTAACAAAGGTGTCTATTATTGAAGACATCAGTTTAAGATATTATTTTCTGCCCTCTGGCATGCTGAAGTATTAATATTCTCTAATGTGCATTTTAGTTGTTTGCTTCAGTAGAATGCAGTGTACAGAAATTAACAGAAAGAAAATTAAATTCAGCCCGCAGACAGATTCCTCTATTGGAGTCTTTTAACTAGTTTTGTTGGTTTGCTGGTTCCCCATGTGGCTTTTTTAATAGAGGTCATTTAAGAAAGTGTTTTATCAGAAAAGGGACTAATCTGAAACACCAGGGTTTATTATCTCATCGCTTGAATCTCAACCTATCATATTGCTTTTTTATCAACACAAAGTGCCCAAAACATGTTTGCTTCCCAGAGATTTGCATCCTCTCTCACAACGCCACACAAGCACATCACACTCGCTTTGAAGCACTCACACTGAAGGTCTCCCGTTCTAATGTTACATTTCAAGCTGGCTTTTAAGAAGTCAAACTGTTTACAACTGAGAATATTTTTTTTCCTGATGATTTGATATTGTTTATTCTTCTTCAAGTTTATATTTTGACATGTTCATGTCCGAGCTCGCTGGAGAAAACACAAGCAGTTTAAAATTTTTTCCACTGGCTAGATCTGATCTACATGACAAATGCTAGAACTTTTTTTCTAGTTATATAACAAAGTTTTGCTGGAAAAATCGATTTCCTGATATTTACATGTATATTTTTGTGTGTGTTTTAAACTTAGAGATGTAGTACATGTATGAGTCCAATATACAGTATGTATGTACACTCACCCGCCACTTTATTAAGCACACCTGTCCAACTGCTCGTTGTTGCAAATTACTGATTAGCCAATCACATGGTGGCATGTGACATTAGGCATGTTGACACGGTCAAGACAAACCGCTTCGGTTCAAACCGAGTTTCAGATTGTTTCATAGTAGTTTCAGGGTATTTCAGAAACTGCTGATCTGAGATTGTCACGCACAACGATCTCTAGGGTTTACAGAGAATAGTCCGAAAAAGGGAAAACATCCAGTGAGTGGCAGTTCTGTGGGCGCAAATACCTTGTTGATGACAGAGGTCAGAGGAGAATGGTCGGAGTGATTTGAGCTGATAGAAAGGCAACAGTAACTACTGTAACCACTTGTTAAACCAAGGTATGCAGAAGCGCATCTCTGAACACACAACACATTAAATCTTGAGTCAGATGGGCTACAGCAGCAGAAGACCACACCAGGTGCCACTTCTGTCAGCTAAGAACAGGAAACTGAGGCTACACTGAAATTGGACAATAGAGGATTGGAAATATGTTTCCTGGTCTGATGAGTCTCAATTTCTGCTGCAACATTCGGATGGTTGGGTCAGGATTTGGCGTCAACAACATGATAGCATGGATACATCCTGCCTTCTATCAATTGTTCAGCCTGGTGGTGTAATGGTGTGGGGGACATTTTCTTGGCACACTTTGGGCCCCTTAGTAGTAATTGATCATCATTGCAGCGCCACAGCCTACCTGAATATTGTTGATGACCATGTGCTTTATGACCACAGTGTACCCATCTTCTGATGGCTACTTCCAGCTGGATAATGCACCATGTCATAAAGTTTGAATCATCTCAGACTGGTTTCTTGAACATGACAAGAAGTTCACTGTACTCAAATGGCCTCCACAGTCACCAGATCTCAATCCAATAGAGCACCTTTGGGATGTGGTGGAATGGGAGATTCACATCATGGATGTGCAGCTAACAAATCTGCAGCAACTGCGTGATGCTATCATGTGAATATGGACCAATGTCTCTGAGAAATGTTTCCAGGATCTTGTTAAATCTATGCCATGAAGGATGAAGGCAGTTCTGAAGGCAAAAAGGAGTCCAACACAGTACTAGCCATAAGGTGTGGCTAATAAAGTGGCCGGTGACTGACATTTTTTAAGAAACAATAAAGTGGGCAACAATTTACAGTAAAGCTGTTTTGCTACGATGTAGGTTGATCAAGGCTTGAAAGTTTGTGCCACCAAATTCTAATGGCAATTCAACTTTTCCTGGTTACTAACAACTCCCTCTGTAAGCATAGTAGTAATAGTGGACACATTTTAGTGCCATAACCTTGAAAGCATTTTATGAATAGTGATGTCGCGAACCCAAATTTTCGGGTTTGCGAACGGCGAACGCGAACTTCCGTA
>CM070032.1:181497232-181515305 GCA_036250615.1 Ptychadena robeensis
GGGCGGGTAGAACACCCATAATGTTCGCCGGCATTGCGAACTGCGAACATGCTATGTTCGGTGCGAACTGTCCGCCAGGCGAACTTTTCGGCCATCACTACATAATGGGATCCTCCCTCGATTCTTGATGGACCTACTGCAGGTGAGGTAATTTTTTACTTTTGATTTCTATTATATTGAAGCCTGATACTTCTACTATTTTTCATTGATCCACATTCTGTGCACATACTATACAATTGAAAATGAATTAGTAAGTAAAAATATACATTTACATAAGTATTCGGACTGTTTAAAATAAATACTAAACAATATCAGCTTTAGTATTACAGCATCCATTTAGAAAAAGGCCACATAGGATCCCTGTTTGCTTAAAACCCAGTAACACACTGGGACAGCAACTGGTTTTGAAGTGGTTTTCAAATTTCAACTAGTTTAGGGGTTGCAAGAATATTTAAAAAATAAGCACTAGCACAAGTAGTTTTTGCATGAATTTAGTTAAAAAATTAAGTGAAATTTCAATTAGATATCACAAAATGTTATCAGCAAAAATTAGGACCCCCCATTTAATAATCAGTTCAATTAAATAAAGATCTACTTTTTTTATCTGTGTAAAAAAGTTTTCTCAGTTGCATGTAAACAGCAAACATTAACCTTGATTTAGTAATTACCTGAAGAAAAAAGACTACCTACTCGTTTTTCAGCTAGTGCTACTATCCTCTTGCATCTCTCTGCTAGTCTCGGATATAAAATTTGACCCCTCCTCAATGCAGAATTCTTTTAGATGTGAAATATGTGAGGGTTTTGTTTTGCATGTTTCATGCTGGATTCTAAGATGGTTAGCTGGATAGGCCCCATTGCAGAAAAGCAACCTCAACCTGTGAGTTCCACCTCTATGCTTCATAGTTGTTATGAGTTTTTTCACTTGAAATGCTGTTTTCCATTTATGCCATACATATGTTATGTTTATGTGTTTGGTCCACCCTGTTCAACGGCGGAAGAAGGTGACTATTTTTCCGCTGGCTGCATCAGAAGCAGAAAGATCCAGCCAGTGGAAGAATTTTTTCACAAGAGACCGCAGAGAGAAGCCGGTCTCTCGTGAAAGAAAACCATCTTAAACCGGAAGTGGCGTCCGGATATCGGAAATGATGTCAGCGACAAGCAGGGAATTTAAATTTTCCAGTGAACAGGCGGACATCGGACTTTTAAAACATTAGCCATCCCTATTGACCTAAACGCACACCTCGTCTAGAGTAAAGTGCTGAGTATAAACAGTCTAATCATGTGTACGCCTTAGTGAGTGATTTAGGCAATTTGAAGTGGGAATGAATATAGGGGTATCCTGAGCTTTTATATTTTTATAGATGTCATTTATATATATTAATATATTCTAATCAGTATATTGCTTTTTCAAGTTGCAACTTTGACTGTGAATGGTTTATATGACATTTTCTTTAAGTGGGTATGAATAAAATACTTTAGCAATTTATAGAAACTATTTTTGTCCTGAAGAAAAAAAATCCAGGGTCTCATGTGAATTAAACAAAATATATATTAAAAGTGTCTGTATTTATATCATCTGTCATATAAGTACATATATACACTCACCGGCCACTTTATTAGGCACACCTGCCCAATTACTGATCAGCCAATCACATGGTGGCAACTCAACAAGTGCATTTAGGCATGTTGACATGGTCAAGACGAACCGCTGCTGTTCAAACCGAGCATCAGAATGAGGAAGAAAGTTAACTTAAGTGACTGTGAACGTGGCATGGTTGTTGGTGCAAGAAGGGCTGGCCTATTTTCAGAAGTATTTCAGAAACTGCTGATCTTCCCTCTCTGACCTAGAGAGCACAACTTTTTCTAGGGTTTACAGAGAATGGTCAGAAAAAGAGGAAAACATCCAGTGAGCAGCAGTTCTGTGGGCGCAAATGCCTTGTTGATGACAGAGGTCAGAGGAGAATGGCCCGAATGGTTTGAGCTGATAGAAAGGCAACAGTAACTCAAATAACTCGTTACAACTAAGGTATGCAGAAGAGCATCTCTGAACGCACAACACGTCGAGCCTTGAGGCAGATGGGCTACAGCAGCAGAAGACCACACCGGGTGCCACTCCTGTCAGCTAAGAACATGACTCTGAGGCTACAATTTGCACAGGCTCACTGAAATTGGACAATAGAGGATTGGAAAAATGTTGCCTGGTCTGACGGGTCTCCATTTCTGCTGCGATATTCAGATGGTAGGGTCAGAATTTGGCATCAACTACATGATTGGTGGTGTAATGGTGTGGGGGGTCATTTTCTTGGCACACTTTGGGCCCCTTGGTAGTAATTGATCATGGTTGCAACACCACAGCCTACCGTATTAATATTGTTGCTGACCATGTCCATTCCTTTATGACCACAGTGTACCCATCTTCTGATGGCCACTTCCAGCAGGATAATGTACCATGTCATAAAGCTTGAATCATCTCAGACTGGTTTCTTGAACATGACAATGAGTTCACTGTACTTAAATGGTCTCCACAGTCACCAGATCTCAATCCAATAGAGCACCTTTGGGATGTGTTTAAACTGGAGATTTGCATCATGGATGTGCAGCCGACAAATCTGCAGTAACTGCATGATTCTATCATGTCAATATGGACCAATGTCTCTTTAGAATGTTTTCAGTACCTTGTTGAATCTATGCCACGGAGGATTAAGGCAGTTCTGAAGGTAAAAGGGGTCTAACCCAGTACTAGCAAAGTGTGCCTAATAAAGTGGCAGGTGAGTGTCCATACATACTCTTCTTTAAAGGGCTATTAGGAAAAAGAGGATAAATAATTTATGTCTTCCTAGCTAAGTAAATAGGGTTGAGTTTGTATTAACTATTTACTTTATTTACTTTTATTTCATTAATGATATCTAATCATGTGCAGAGATAATTTATCAAGGTCCTACAGTGCAAGCTGGACAGAGTCTCCTGCAAAACAGTGTTGTCTAGCTTTGAATGTTCAATAAAAGAAATAAATAAAAGAAAGTGATGACCTCATTGGCATTATTATGTGACTATGCTAACCTGTAGGCTGGTGTCAGGTTAGTATCCAGAATTACTATTCACTGGACAAATCAGGGACAAAACCATATATATACCAGAAAAATATAAATACCAGAAAAATATTAAAAAGATAGTTTGGGCGATGTGCACATCAGTGGTCTTATGTGATCTAACAATTAAATTGCACCATACCCATTGATACCGGATTTTGTTAATTTCCCTTTAGTACATCAGGAACATTATCTTTATATAAACAGAATTATGCCTTCTTCTGCTGTATCATATATACATCACATTAAAATCTATTTCTTTTCTTTTATTGTATTAGGTTTCAAACTCAATACTTAACAGCAGCAAACTAAATGTTTTTCATACATCCCTCAGCAAATCAATCTCCAGTTATTGTAAGTGATGAACAGGTAATGACAGTAGGCCTAAATGGTATCTGTTCAATGGCAAGTTGGTTAACTAAATGACAGGGGATAATTTGCTCTCCATAATTCAATGCTGTAATCCGATAATCAAATAAACCTTGGACACAGTGAAACGTTATAAGTTGACCAATTAGAATGTGTTAGCTGTTCAGCGAATTTCAAGCAGTCACATATCTGGAATGTGTCCAGTGGTGTTACTTTAGTTAAATAATAAGATATGCAGCACGGAATCTAACAGAAAACAAGGTATTGTTAAAGGAAATTTATTTTCATGTTTGATTGAAGTCATCGGCAACTGAATTAAAAATGCAAATAAAGGATTCATAAAACAAATGAAATCACCTTTGTTAGACATCTAAGAAAAGAATGTGAAATAATTAACATAAATTTATGCTAAAATAACACATTTTTGCTAAACTTTTATGGGAATATTTCTACTGTCTGACATATGTGAGATGGACAAATATGCATTGTTGCCGCAAGTTCCCCTCTCCCAAATGCCATGCTTACAGTATATTTTATGCTTCAGTAAAGTTTCCGGCATATACATTTTTGCAATTAATGCTAAAGCTAGTTTTTTTTCTTTTAAACATTTCATTGTTTCTTTTGTCATGCTTATTTTCATCTATACACATGCTTAGGTAGAATAGTTCTAAGACCCAAATGAATAATTAAATGCTTTTATGCATACATCATCCCTTTGGATCTAAATATTATTGTTCTGAAAATAAATAAAGTACATAATTGTTTTACATACATTTTTTTCAACAAATGAAAATTTATGCTCCACTATACCTATTTTCCTTTAGATTCTTAGCACTTGCTGTAAAAAAATGCCTTTTGTGTACAGACCTCAATAGCTGTATATACAATGCGTCTAAGCTAAGTAAACAAACCCGAGAAGTGACTCAATGCAATAATCTTTGCCATATAATTTTACGAAGCTGAATCGTAGTCAATAGAATGTGTTTATGATGCTTTAAAAGTAAGCACCGAAAATGCATGGTATGGGATGCCGTAACATAGAGCCTTAGGGTGGTTTAAGTAAATATTATGTCCTTAAACTGAATATAAAATATGTTATTCATTATGTTTTCCATAATAAATAAAATGAACTCTGTAAGAATTTAAGAATTTAGGAATGTTCACATGACACATTAAACCAATGGAATATTAAAACTTGAAAAAACCCCTTGGGTCAAACACTTCCATCATCATAACATCTGGTCCACCCATGCTTAAATACTTAATCTCGCTATTGGTTACCATGCGTGACCATAAAGATGATGGTCCAATAGTGAGATGTATACGTTAAAGTAACCACAGAAGGGGTTTGCTCTTTTCAAATGATTCCCATATTGGAAATTAGATCTAACACTGTAGTGAAATGATTTTACACTTTATTGTATAAATCTTGTGTATATATGTGTATTCTGTATGTGACCATTACGTCCTGTATTTCTGTGTATACACCTTTAAGAAATTGTTACATTTCTGTATATCAGCTTCTAGAAGGTGAGGTCATAGCTCTTTCTCTCTCTTTTGATTTAGTTTTGTGCCCAGTAGCTCCTAAACCCCTCCTCTGGGCAGAGGTTATGACTTTGCTATTTGAATAGTTTCTCTGGCTTTTTGTCAGTGTTCTGCTAGGAGCAGGATGCTCCTTTCCTTCTCTCTGGGTCCCCTGCCACTGCCTACATAGCGAGTGCCATGGGCTGACCATTCACCCATGGTCAATGACAGAGATCCCCTTTGGGCCAGAACAGTCTCTGCCTCATCTTGCGCGAGTGGGTTAAGCAGATTACAAGGAGGTGCCATATTTGCCATGGTGAGAAGAACCATATCTCCCCTCTCTACCTATTCTGGACTGCCTGTTCTTCTGATCCTGGGTAAGAGCCATCAGCCTCCACTCTTCTTAGGAGATGGTTAGGTTTTGTAACATAGACCTTCCCATCTCAGCCTTGTGGTTGATGATGAAATGGACTTGTAAATATCCATTTAACCCCTAATCACCTGTGTGTGACAGCGTTTATGACAATAAATGATGAATGATTTAAACACCCTAAAAATCCTTAAGGACCTGGTTGCTCCAGTTACTTACCCTGGGCAACGCTACAACACAACTAAAATGATGGCTTTCTACATTGTTAGTGGCATTATAAAAGATTTTCATTACTGTTGAGATAAACATGCAAGTGTATAATAGCAGTATTGTATTATGAGTACATTAAAAGAAAAAGTTTCTCTGTGGAGTTTAGTCCAGCTAACTTAAAATGTCCTTTGGGATAAAAGGATAATGGATTTAAGCAAATGTGTTACTGGAACAATGCCCAATTGTAATCAGAAAGATGAAAGCAACCAACAATGGGTTTAATTGTGAGAATTATGTTACTTTTGAATGCACAGACACGAGATAAAGAAGTTATTACATTTGTTTTCCTACAAAAGAATGTAATCAAATTCTATAAAACAATAATCTGTTGGAAACGCATAATGTTGCTCACATTATTTATCTTTGAATAAAGAGCAGTTATGATACAGGTATAATAAACCTTTCAGCAATATAGTATGGTAAGAAATGTATTCTTTTAAAATTAACACAGGGTCATCAAAGTCAAATCTGGCTCTCAGTCTAAATATATTTTGCCCGATTTTTTATATTTTATTTAAGAAACGCATGCCTGATGTGTCATTTGATTTTGCATATCTTATAGTATTACACTTTGTTTCTTCTAATGCAAAGGTCCTTCATTATATCTGATCAGTTACAACACATACAGGCTTGTCTGTAACTTTGTCCAGGTTTTAAATTTTGACCCACTCTGTGGTTGACACTAGTGATGATCGCGAATATTCGGATTCCGAATATTAATCGCGAATATCGGCAATTCGGAAATTCGCAAAGATGGTGAATATATTGCCGAATATTTGCAATTCCAGATATTCAGTATTTTTTATCCATTACACATGCCTCTCAATGCAAGTGGACGAATGGAAAGGCTGCAACAAGAGCTTAGCAACACCATCAACAGTTTTTTAATTTAATATTGGGGTGATGCGAATATTGCGAACATCGTCACTTTTCGCATAAATTCGCATAAAAATTCGCACCATGTTAAACATATATTGCGCTCGCGAAATTCGCAATAAAAACTGCCGATATTCGCAATAAAAAAAACCCTGAATATTGCCGAATGCGAATATTTCCGAATGTTTTCCATTAAATTCGCGGCATGCCGCGAATACGAATGTTGCCTATGCCGCTCATCACTAGTTGACACCCCTTAAAGCAATAACTATACATATCTAAAATAAACTTATTAAGGTACTTAATGGACAGACTTATGTTTGCCTATGTGGGGTTTTTGCATTACCAAGAAACTAATATCTGCTTGAAGTTGGTAAGATTTAGGTCAAAAGTAATTGTTTTTGCTCTAGTATATGTCGTTTTTGCATACATTAAGTTTAGAGTCGAAATATTGAATTTCATAATTTTGACTTGACTTTGAACTTAATTTATGCGAAAACTTTTGAGCAATACTTTTCCCTAGATCTCCCACAAGAGGCTTTGCAATTAATTAAAAATCGTCCAAATGGTTGCATTTTTGATAAAAAAATCTACCATCTCTAGTCAAAAGTAGGTAGACTGCAGGTCATCTACACATGCCATCTAAACTTTCTCGGAACCATTAAAAACTTATATCAATCTTATGCCAACCTCAAAAATGTTAACAAGTCGGATGGACATGAATGCCAAACTGACATCCTCAAAAAAAAGTGTGCTATGCATTTGCAAGCTTGCTTCTGGAGAGCATTTACTATTGTGGTAATAGAGGGAAACCAAGGGAATAAATGTTATCAAATAGCATAGGCAATATTCATATTCGCAAAATGTCACAAATTTTTTGCCTAATATTCCCAGTGAGTTCGTAAATTCGACAAACCTTGGCTTAGCTGGTTTTTCATCATTACCTTTATTGTGAAATCTGCCACTTCAACATGTACATATTGCAAAAGCAATGTGTGTTGTTGTGGCGACATATAGAGGCAGAAAGTGAAATAGCATCTGTATTGTAATGACATGACACATGAGACATTGAAGTAATTAATTGCAAAAATTGGCACTTGTACATGTGTATATTGTGAACCCAATGCATGGTACTTTCTCCAGAATCTTAAAAATTAGAGATTAGAAAGGTATAGCACTATATTTAAGATCTTGTGCCAGTGTCCACAATAAAAAATAGTTTTGGAATACATGTCAATGTAAGTCCATAATCCATGCATTACTAAAAAAAATATATATTACTCCATTAGATATTAATGTATGGCATATTTATTATTATACATAATTAGCAAAATAAAAAAAACATTAAATATGTAATTAATTGATTCCCATTTAGGCATAGAATTACTTATATGGCATTATTGCAATAAGGTTTGCTTATTTTTTTTTCAATGGCTGAATACTAGAGATGGTTGAAATGAATAAAATTCGATTCTACTTAAATTTCGAGTTTCCCAATCGAATTTCGATTCGACTGCAAAATTTCGAATTTTTTAGAGTCAAAAATTCGCATAACGCCGAAAATTCGCATAAGGTCAAAAATTCACATAAGGTGGAAGATTTGGATTTGCTGTATGAGCTTGAGCTATAATAGAAGAATAAGTGTACATAGTAGCAGAGCTTTACAATCAGAGCTAAGATTTAAACGCAATTTATGCACATACTTGACATGTTAGAGCAAAACGTATTGTTTTTTAAAATGTCCCCCCAACCCTTCTCTACATCTTCAGCAATTTTTGTGAGGATACCATTTTCAGGGGCTTTGCAATAAGCTGACAAAGTTAGCTAGCACCATGCGAATTTCCACCAATGCGAATTTTCCAATCACTCCCGCATGCGAAAATTTTAAATAAAATGGCGATACTCGCACGCGAAATAGCAGCACAGCAAATCAAAAGCAAAGTTCTTTTTTAGGTTGAAATTTCGATTTCAGTTGAAATATCAGGCTGATTTTCTACTTTTTCTGCGAAAAGTCGAAATGACCCCATCCAAATTCGACTATGCGCATTTTCGGCGGAAAAGTCGAAATTTCTACGTAAAAATTCGCACTGCGAATTTTCCGACCATCCCTACTGAATACACTAGATTAGTTGTATGAAAACATTTCATAGTACAAATAAAATGGCGATATTGGCACGCGAAATAGCGGCACGACAAATCAAAAGCAAAGTTCTTTTTTAAGTTGAAATTTTGATTTCAGTTGAAATATCAGGCTGATTTTCGACTTTTTCGGCGAAAAGTCGAAATGACCCCATCAAAATTCGACTATGTGCATTTTCGGCGAAAAAGTCTAAATTTCTATGTAAAAATTCGCACTGCGAATTTTTCGACCATCCCTACTGAATACACTAGATTAGTTGTATGAAAACATTTGATAGTACAAATAAAAAAAACAAATAGACAGCTGGAACTTATCCCCTTACTGAGGGTCAAAGTTACATAAAACAATTCACCATAGTTAGCATGAATATTGATATTAAGAATTCTACCACAATAAAAGTATGGAAGAAAGCCATATAAGCATACATAAAATAAATACAATACCTGTAAAGTATAAAACACACCCACTATCTAAAATATTCTGTTTCTTCTGTAATTGTTCCAACATCCAGCAAAATAGATTACAATTGTGAGCTAAATCATAAGATAAAACGAAGCCTAGGACACCTTGCTCTTTATCAACAAAACCTTCTTGTGCTGGTAGCAAGGTGGCTATGGTGTTTCAAAGAAGCTTGCCATGCAAAATACCTTTGAAGAAGAGATCTTCGGCCTCTATTCCAAGTATCCGTTGTATCCCACTGGAAGGTATTGATACCGTATTTTTCAGAGTTAGAGACCATATCATGAAGAAATCCTGAGAAAGTAATCCCTGAGATTGAATGGTGTTTCTTTAGCCATACACACACTTTCCATTGGAAAAGGTTGGACCTATGACATGTAAAAATAAATAGAAGCTCATTAACATGATCAAATGATATTGTGATATTACTAAATATTACTGTAGTTTCGATCAAAAACTCAAAATGACTCCCTTAATTGTTGTATCTTTTTGAGGCAATAATAGATGGACTTGGACTGAGAAACTGTGGCTAGCACTAATCCACCTCAAGGCATTTCCTTGGAAGTCATCTCAAGCTACCTCTCTCCTCCTCTATTCCCACAATATCTTGTACACATGACATTTGAAGGAGGGCTAAAGACCACTAGCAGTTATTGACACTCAACTTACTTATAGTCTCTATAATCTTGACATATCATTTACCCAATGGTTTAACCAGATCTTTGTCATCCCCTTGGTCAACAAGATTTTGTTAAGATTTGCCCAAATGTTAGAACTGAGAAGTTGCACTGTTTTAAAACATTCAAGGGGGAAATATAGTCTCCTGTGCCATGTGTTTTATACCTATCTTCTAATCAATAGTCATTATGTAGAGATCATTTACTTGCTCATCTCACTCCTTTAAAAATTTTTTTTACATAAAGGCCTACTCACAGAAAGATTGACACCATCTAAACCAAATAAGTTTATGTTTGTCTCATCAGACCACAGGACAGAAATCCATGTCTTTAGTCTACTTCTTTAAAAGAGGCTTCCTTCTGGCCCCACAGCCATACAGACCAATTTGATGCAGTGTGCGGCATACGGTCTAAGCACTGAGTTGCTGACTATTAACCCCTTCAATCTCTGGAGCCAGCAGCACTTATATGTCTATTTTTAGAAGACAACCCCTGGGTATGACGCTGAACTAGTGCATTCAGTGCACTGCTTTGGCACCTGCCATGAGTGTAGTCTGTCCTAATAAAATGTGATGGCTGCACATTGGCTGCACGTGTTTGCTGACCCCAGTCTGTCCCTAGACTTTTCTGCAAGTACCTGTGGTTCACATTAGGGCGAACCACATTGACTCTAATGGCAGGCAAAATTCTTAAACCTTACGTCCTATTTTTAGCCACAATACCTGTAACCAAAGTGTCAAAAGCTTGCAAACACCTTGACAGAGGATCATTTTTTTTTTCACTTTTATCAGCAGAAATAATAACTTTGTCTTTGGTCCCCCCCAGAGCATACTAGACTTCTGGAGGAAACAGTCAGATTCCTGCTTAATCTTCTGGGCGTTTTACATGTGGCGTGGTCATTAAATTCAGCGTCTACATGCATAACTCTGTTGTCACTGGAGACGCCGGAGTTTTGCTGGGAAAAGGCGACGCCCTCCATTTACATGGAAGTCTATGGCGCCACGTACCCCCCTCCCCCCTTTTGGGGCAGACCCGGAAGCATCGGCATACATGCTGATGCTCCCGTTGGGCAGGGGAATTCGGCAGACAGGTACGTTTTTCCATAGTTAACTCAGGCTGAGTTTCATGATGGATGAACACCCAGGAGGTTAACACCTATCTCACCCACATGTTTTTACAGGCATCCAGGTTTTTACTACCACTAAAATGCCACTGAACTTTAAGCTAGATTTCTTGATGTTGAAGTGATGGAGCAAATCACAGCCTGTCTTAACAATACTATACAACACTTTAATAATACTTAGACCGCGGAAAAAAACACACAGTGCAGCCTGACCTCACCTGGCCGGGTATTCTGGATCTGGGGGCGTCCAATGGTGCACAGAAAAAACATGCCCACCCATTGATTATGGTGTGTGATGCGCGCAAACCGATTACGGGCACGATTTCCAGTAGTAATGTATAGGACGTGGTATTGCCTGAACGTAGCATCTATAGTCAGCATTCTACATCTATGTTTAGATGTTTGTTAACTTATTTCTAAAAGATTGTTCCCACTAACGCGATCTTTGATCGCGTGTGGTCCTGTCCATTAATTTGCTTGGGATTGTCCCCACATAGGTAAATAACGACATGCGGTCTGCGATCTTACCGTTTTTGATCGCAGTTTGCGGGTGGCTGCGGCTGATCACCCCGGATTGTGCCCATAGACATGAATGGACGCAATCAAAAATTGTATGTGGGGGGCGTGGCCTGGACATGGCCGAGTAGAGACGCACATCGCGTGAGCTCCCGTCTCCCACTACCGTCTTGCCCTGATTACCTCCGTTTAACGGCTCCCATTCTCCGATTCCCCATCATGCCGAAAACCAACACCCCGCGGGGGAAAAAGAAGGACCCTAAAGACTCAGCCTTGCGGCTTTATTTTGGCTCCAGAGAAATCCCCTCACACACCGGCCAAGATGGCCGACACGTGCGCTTCCAGAACCCCTGGCTCGCATTCTTATCTCCCAACGGACAGTGCCTCATGCTCCTCGGAGTCTGCAGAAGCCTCGGAGGGTGAAGACACGCTGGGCCCTGAAATGCCCGAGATGCCGGCTGCCTTCCGACTCCTGCTGCGGGCCCTGCCCTCCAAAGATGACCTGTCGGCCCTGGCGAACCGCATGGAGGCCTCGTGGCAGTGGGACCTCCTGGCTCTACAACAAACGGTCTCCCACTTTGGCCCACATTTGGACACCCTGGACAACGCCCAGGCAGAGACTACCCGGCGCCTAGACAAGATGGAGGCCTCCCTGGTGGACCGAGACCGCAGGATGACAGACATGCAGATCAAGCAGGAGGATGGGGAGGACAGGGACCGGCGGAACAACCTCCACATCAGGGGGCTCCCTGAGGCCACTACTCCTGCTCTCCTGAAGCAGACGATCCAAGCTGTCTTCGCCTCCCTCCTTGGTGACCCTAACCCAGATGACATCCTGATTGACCGGGTCCACTGGGCAGGCGGCCGCCGACCACCGGACTCCTCTAGGCCAAGAGACGTCCTGTGCCGAGTTCATTATTTTACTGCAAAGGAGGACATTCTTCGCCAGGCTTGGCTGAAGCGGCCTGTGGAGTTCGATGGGGCGGCGATCCAGATCATGCCGGACCTGTCGAGGAACACCCTACGCAGACTGGCCCTGCTGAAGCCGCTGCTCCACCACTTGACCGCTGCAAAGATACCATATCGGTGGGGCTATCCGATCCACCTCCAGATACGCACGGGCACCGTGGATTTCTCTCTCCGCACACCAGAAGATCTCCCCGCGCTGTTTGACCGATTCCAGCTGCAGCCCATCAAGGTATCCGACTGGCTCCAGTACCTTCCCGACCGGGACCCGCCGAGGCCGGGCTCTACACCCAGGCGCACACCACGTCCCCAGGGCCCACGAATGTCGTGCCCGCCGTCCCCCCCTCTCCCCCGCCCGGAGGATCCCAAGGGTTGAGAGACTCGGATCGAGGAAGCCCACCTGCCGTCCCTTGGATGGATGACCTCCGTGCACTGAATCCTGCCCTGGGCAGATAAGTACTGTTCAAAGACTTCTCCCCCGATGTGTTCAAAGACTTCTCCCCCCATGCTTCTGTGGTTTTCCTGCAAGAGACCCACTTCCAGACAGGTAAGATCCCGTCCCTCCACGACAGACATTACCCACACTCTTTTCACGCTGGTTCCCCTGACAAAAAGTCACAAGGAGTGTCCATTCTCCTCTCCAGACACCTCCCGTGGACCACCCTGGATACCAGACTTGACCCTGATGGTAGGTGGATAGGTCTTAAGAGCACAGAGGGACTCGCAGGCGGTCACCTTTGTAAATGTGTACCTACCCAACTTGAACCAAATTACCTTTTTAGACCGGCTTCTCCTCTCCCTCTCTGACTTCAACCACGGGCTTCTGATAGTCGGAGGCTATTTCTAAGGCACCCTCGATCCCACCCTGGACACCTCCAAGGGGACCTCTTCATTGTCTCTGGCAGCACACAAGCGTATCAAACGCACGCTACACCACCATCAACTGGCTGACGTGTGGAGGATCCATCATCCCACGGACCGGGACTATATCTATTACTCCCCTCCCCATCAGACCTATTCACGGATTGACTTATTTTTGGTTTCACATGCCCACCTCTCTCTTGTTACCCAGTCTACCATAGGTAACATACCACTCTCCGACCATGCCCCGATCTCCATCTCCCTACTCCTCCAACCCCCCACGGTCACCCCTTCAAACTGGAAACTTAATGATTCCCTCTTCTCCCATCCGGAGGGGCTCACGGAGATCCAAAGGGACCTCACGGAGTACTTCCAAACCAACATTACCCCGGACAGTAGCCCCCATATGATCTGGGAGGCCCATAAGGCCGTCATCTGGGGCTCCTTGATTCGATTGGGCTCTACGCTCAAGCGAGAGAGACTGTGGGAGGTTCAGGACACCCTTGCAGGACTAGCCGCTTCCGAATTGGCCCATAAACGCTCCCACACAACGGCTCCACTGGCCAAATTGACAAACTTACGTCTGTCCCTACGCACCTTGCTGCTCTCTAAAGCTAAGTTTGCCCTCCTTCGGTGCAGACGGCATTTCTATGAATACTCTAACCACTGCAGCAAGTCTCTGGCCCAAGCCCTCAAGTCAAAACGGGCTAAGACCTTTGTGCCCTCGATTATGGACAAATCAGGTACTAAGAACTCCCTTCCCAAAGACATCTCTCAGACGTTCCGCGAGTTCTACAAGTCCCTGTACAACATAGCTGCATCCTCCCCATCGGTGCCGGACAAAACTGCCCGGATCCGCCGTTACCTGGAGGACTCTGGTATTCCGTCCCTCACCCCTGCGGTCGCCGAAGCCATGGAAGCGCCTCTGACGGACCAGGAGTTTCGTCATGCCCTTGCCACTTCCAAAACGGGGAAAGCCCCAGGCCCGGATGGTTACTCCCTGACTTACTACAGGACCTTTGCGGACACCCTCTCCGCTCCCTTTCTGTCGGCCTTCAAGCCCTGTCCCTCTCCCCCACCCCCCCTCCAGCAGCCTTGGCGGCTACGATAGTCGTTATCCCCAAAGAGCTTACGCCCCATTAGCCTCTTGAACATTGACTTTGCAAAGATCATTGCGGGCAGGCTCCACAGACACATGCACCTCATAGTGCATACTGACCAAGTGGGCTTCATGCCCCATAGAGAGGCCAGAGATGGCACCACAAGGGTGCTCAACCTCATCCACCAGATCAGACAGTCGGGCACGAGGGCCTTCCTGCTGTCCACGGACGCAGAGAAGGCCTTCGATAGCGTCGACTGGGACTTCTTGGGTCTTGGCCCCTGTATGCATTCTTGAATATCCTCGCTCTACTCAAAACCCTCGGCTAGAGTCCTGGTCAATGGTGTCTTCTCGGAATCTTTTGAAATCTCTAACGGTACTCGCCAAGGCTGTCCCCTTTCACCTTTGATCTTTGCCTTGACCCTTGAACCTTTTCTCTGCACCATCCGTTCACAGCCGGACATTAAGGGCATCCCGGTCGGTCCGGCGGAACACAAGATCTCGGCCTATGCCGATGACTTGCTGTTCCTCCTTACCGCCCCACACACCTCCCTTCCCAACCTGCTCAGGGAGTTCAAACAATACGGGGCAATCTCAAATTTTCTTATTAACTGCCAGAAATCAGTGGCCCTGAATATCACTCTTCCTTCCCTAGCAGTCACCAAACTTAAACAAAACTTCCCTTTTAAGTGGTCCACCACCGTCGTAAAATATCTGGGCGTTCTCATACCCCCCGACTTGTCCTTGACTTACTCCCTCAACCTTCCGCCCCTGTGTCAGCCCTCCGACAGGACCTAGACAGATGGAGACACCTACACTTCTCCTGGACAGGCAGATGCAACGTTGTGAAGCAGAACATCCTTCCCCGACTGTTGTATGTTTTCCAGGCCCTTCCCATTCTCATCCCGGACGCCTTTTTCAAAACCTTGCGCTCTGTCATTAAAACGTTTGTGTGGGCCGGTCGCCCTCCCAGGACGTCCCACGCTATCCTGCGCAGACCATACCGTCTGGGAGGCCTTGGGCTCCCGGACGCGAAGCTCTACTATTGGGCGGTCCACCTGACGCACCTCCTGGACTGGAATAGGGGAGACGACCATAAACGCTGGGTGCAAATGGACAAAGCGTCTGTGCCCCTCACTCTCGCCCGCCTACCT
This sequence comes from Ptychadena robeensis, assembly GCA_036250615.1. Classification (NCBI taxonomy): domain Eukaryota; kingdom Metazoa; phylum Chordata; class Amphibia; order Anura; family Ptychadenidae; genus Ptychadena; species Ptychadena robeensis. The sequence continues at coordinate 181,512,726 of CM070032.1, forward strand.
TGGCTCTTATCGCCTGCCCCCTTGGAGGCGCGTCGGCACCCCCTCATCAACGCCACCCTCACGGTGTGCGCCCAGGTCTTCAAATCCACCAACCTTTCCGCGTCCCCGCTTTCCCCCATCCTCCTCGACCCCTCCTTTGGCCCTGCACGGGAGGACCCGATCCTGGCTTCTCTGGGTTCGGATAAGAGTTTTCGTCCGGCTTTCTTGGCACGTACTGACAAATGGTTTTCCTGCTCGGACATACTCTCGGACCCCCTGACTGCACACCTGGGAGTCTGGAGGGCGCGCCAGCTGGCTCACTATCTGTCCACCCTCCTACGACTTTTGACCGACAGCTCACAGCTTATGAACAAAGGTGCACAGAGGAGGGCGCTCTTAGCCACACCTTATCTTTCGCGTACTCCCTCCTCTTGGAATCCTTCGCACAGTCTCCTCCCCCTTACATAGCCAAATGGGAAAGGGACCTCAAGCTCAAATTCTCCCCTGCAGCGATCAGTAAGCTCTGCTCCCTTACCATGAGGTCCTCGATCTGTAACAGGTACCAGGAGACGGGCTTCAAAATCAAACTGTCCAGGTGGTACCGCACCCCCAAGCTACTCCACGTGTTCTTCCCGACTGGCGATGTGGGGCACCGGAGGCCAACATCCTGCACATATTCTGGGCATGCCCTGAGCTCTGCCCCTTCTGGAACCGGGTGTTAGCTACCTGCCGCAAACTCTCAGACCTGCCCTTCCCGGACTCCCCCGCTTTCTTCCTCCTCCACCATTCTGACATCCCCCTACAGACATACAGGACCTCACTACTCATCCATCTGGTCAACGCGGCCAGAGCGTGCATACCCGCGAACTGGAGAGACCCCGCCCCCCGACTATCACACAGTGGATTCACAGAGTGGCAGACCTCCATCGCATGGAGGACCTCACGAGCTCAGTCAAGGAGACGGTGACACGATTCCGGAAAACGTGGCTCCAATGGGAACGCTTTCTTCCCTCAGGTGATTTTGTCTCTAATACAAATAGTTTTTGAATAAATTAAGTTCAAAATTAAAGTCAAATTTTTCTAAATTTTGACTTGACTTTGAACTTACCGTATTTTTCGGACTATAAGACAATACTATATAATACTATAAATAGAAAATATTTAATACGTTTTCACATCAATTGGGATAATGCAATGAATTTACTGGATGTAATATTTAATTCAGCCACAGGTGTCACTAGCAGCACTATACTCTCAGCACAACACGTCACACTACACTGATCTGTTCTGATTGGGCGCCGGTGGTTGCACATTCAGACCATAAGACGCAGGCACTTTACCCCCCCCCCATCTTGGGGGTGAAAAAGTGCGTCTTATGGTCCGAAAAATACGGTAATTTGTGCAAAAACTATTTGTGTTAGAGACATACTTTTTTTCTTTCAAATGTTCCCCCAACCCTTCTCTACATCTCCAGAAAGTTTGGTGATGATACCATGTTCAGGGGCTTTGCAATTAACTCGAAGTCGTCGAATATCTGAAAAAAAATTCGACCATCTCTAATACAAGGTCACACTTTCTGCACAGGCACAAATAACACAACAGCAAATGTTAACTTGTTGGTCTCAAGTCTACGTTGAACTGAAAAGGTTTTATACTCACACAAAGGTTTTATAATAAGGCCTATTTCTCCCTCTGTAATTATGACTTAATGTTCATCGTATATTCATACCGCTCGGTGCACAAAAAAATGATTCTTTTCCTGCGCAAATACCCCCTCTCTCCACGCTGCATAATCTCTTAATGGTATTAGGGAATAGAGGAAGGGGCTCAGCCTACAGACTGCTACCCTCAAGGCCACTTAATGCACAAAGTCATGATGCTATTTTAATAATATCGCGGGGAATAGAGGAGCAGCGATGCAAAACCTCCGTCCCTGTAGAGATTACAATCTCCGATTTTTATCAATATAACCTTCATTAATGCCCTCTCCATGTGATTGTTCTTGGACGTGCTACGAACCCGTCGTCTCCGTTGCGTCGTCACGGTAATGTTTATCATTTCCCAATAAATATTCCTATTTAGCGTGGAGTGCCTTAGAATGAGTGCCTTAGAGTGAGGCCGACCTAAGCGTAATCTGACAAATTATAACCTTTGAAAGGACTCTTATTTTCTTGCAATTTAGGATCCGTGCCGTATCAATAAAAGGTCTGTAATTTCAACTCCATTCAGAGTTCGCCAATGTTTTTCCGAAGGCCACCCCCAGCCTGTGAAGTGGAAAGAAAGTTGGTCGCAAAACTTGCAATTAACACCAATTTCTTCCATTATTGAAGCCTTGACCAATCATTTCGCTGCAGCAAGGGGAGAATTTAGGAAGAAATTACAGTGTACATGTGTTCGAGTCAGTGTAGGGTCAGATTCGGAGATCGGTAGCTATTCTCAATGAAAAAGAAAATTAAAGAGGAGAGCTACGTATTTATTTAAGCAAACTAAATGTATTTGCATGAGTGCCAAAGAGGATCAGGAAGAGTGTCTTACAAGTTTCCTCAACCCAGCCCACACTTGCAGGGGGGAGCCAGTTGCAGGTGGTACATGGGACAGCCG
>CM070032.1:181525179-181538788 GCA_036250615.1 Ptychadena robeensis
GTTCGCGCCATCACTAGTGGGAAGTGATGTCTGGTCCAAGAATGCCTGTTGTTGGGAGTCATCCTTCCCTGTCTCTCTGTATAAGTTTTTAAAAAAGTCCGCCAGGATCTTGATTATTTCGACAGGGTCAGTGGTCAATATACCTCTCACGTCTGCCATCGCAGCTATGTTATTTCTGGGCATAGTCCCTTTTACTATCATGGCCAGTAATTTCCCAGCTTTATTGCCAAATTTGTAGTATTTCAAATCAATATGCGATTTCCGCAATCTGTCCACGCTCTCTAGCCAATAATAAAGATCAGTTTTTGATCGCATAAAGGTCTGTTTATGTTGTGCATTGGGGTCTGCCGCTAACGTACGTTGTGCTTTTTGCAGCTGCGCTAACGCCTCTCTATAACGCTGTTGTGTTCACTTGCGCTTCGAGATTGTGTAGGCCATTATAAATCCCCTGATGTGCGCCTTCGCTGCCTCCCAGTATAATATAGGGTCCCCTCTGTGTAGCTCATTATGTTGTTTATATTCAGTGAGTTTGGCAGAGACAAATTCATGGAATGTAGGATCATCCTCACTCTGGGTGGGAAAGCGCCAGAGAATGTCAGTACCTTTCAAGCTAAGTTCTAACAATTGTAAGCTAATCTGCATGATCTGAAATGACGACGTCATATATCTCCGGGTCTATGCTAACTGAGAGGAGAGAGTCAGATACGAAAAGATAATCGATCCATGACAAAGAGTTGTGAGCGTGGGACACATGAGTAGATTGCCTGTCAGTTGGATGAGTCTGCCGCCAAACATCATGAACATTGTTGAGTTCCGCAAACTCCAACAAAGCCGTGCGTTGTTCGGAGAACGCGGTGAGTGCACCAGTAGGGGCGCTGTGTTTCCCCTCCGACCTCCTATCCTCCTCCCGCCACATAACCTCATTAAAGTCCCCTCCAATCACCCTATGGGGAATAGGGTCAGCTGCCATGGTACACAATAGTTGTTTAAAAAAGGATGGGGAATTAGGTGCATATACATTGTATATGCTGATTTCTCTGTTGGCCGATTTCAATGTAATCTGTAACAGTCTACCCTCTGCACCATGAGTCTGTGATTCCAGGGAATAGTTACGATTTTTGCGTAGGAGAGTGATCACTCCACCCTTCCTCTCTTTAGTGGAGGAAGCCAGGGTTTTATCAACCCAGAATTTTGTCATAAGGGCAGCGCTCTCCCCACCCAGATGCGTCTCTTGGAGGAGAGCTACATCGGCTTGGAGACGTTTCAGATGTCTAAGCACCATACTCCGTTTAGTGGAAGAGCTTAGCCCCTTGACATTCCAAGACATGATTTTTAAAGTTTGGTGCAATGGGTGTGTCATGTATTATCAAGTATGGCTTGCATATCGCAGACATCCCCCTTAACACCATGTATAAAGAGCATGCACCTGCCCTGAGGTAGAGCACAATTGACATATGTCCTAGAGCATATCGTGACACTTAAAAAAACATTAAAACATTCTATAAACTTATTATAAACTTCACATATACCAATGGTGGTGCAAACGAGGAACCACCTATAAAAACATCTATGAGATGGGGGCTTCACTTTTTTCCACATGCCTTCTCACACATCCCCACCGCCCCTTCCCCCCGCCCAAGGCAGTAGCAGCAAGTGCCCATTTACGGCCCTGTAGTCCAGGGATAGTGTGGGGTATTCCCTGTGAAATATAATACCCTGCTATATACGGTAAATGAAGTATAACACATAGTAGTCTTACGGTTTCAGCGAGAGGTATCATTGCACAGGGTCAATGAATAGGCAGTTTCTCCGCCGTCAGAAATCAGCGAGTCTTTGTTGTCTTGAGATCTTTCTTAACATCCGTCTTCGGTTTTTTGGTTGTGTCCAGTTTCGGTCGCGGGGGCTTGGGAGACGCAGACGGTTGGTTTTTTTGAGAGGTGTCGTCGTGGTCAACTGTCGGTTTGTAGTTGGTGACCGATCCTCAGTGATCCGTGATACATAGCGCTCCGCTTCCTTGGGATCTCTGTACAAGTGTTCCACTCCCTGCGCATCGCGAATCTTCAGTACAGCAGGGTATAGCGAAGCAAACTTAATCTTCTTCTTGAAGAGAGCAGTGCAGATATGGCTAAACGTCTTTCGTTTCTGTGACACGGTGACTGAATAGTCTGAAAATAGGAGCAGCTTCTTGTCGCCATAGGTCAGTCCCTTGCGTGCTCTGTAGGCCTGCATAATATTAGCCTTTTCGGAATAGTCAAGGTACCGCACCATGATGGGTGCATCCTGTGGTCCCATCCTGTGTGCCCTCTCAATTTTAAAAGGTTGTTCCAAACCCAGCAGAGCCGGCACATCTACGGAGCACAGATCGCGGAGGGCCGCTGGTTTGACCGATTCTGGAACACCCACAATCCTTATGTTGTTCCTCCTCGATCTGTTCTCCAGGTCATCCGATTTCTCTGACATGTCAGCCACAGTCTTCTCCAGAGTGCTACAGCGCAGCGCATATCCAGTGATATCGTCTTCCAGATTAGATATCCTCCCCTCCAACTCCTCAATCTTGCTGGACTGATCAGACAACTCCTGTTTAAATGCGGCTATCGCCTTCAGCATGGCCTTATCGATCGCTGCTTGTATTTTGGTGTCCAGAATGGCAGCCACAGCCAGAGCGATGCCCGTATGATCCGCACTGCCTCCATCCAGCTCAGACCTGTCGCCAGAGGAGTCGCGATCTCCCGCACCATGTTTGCTCCGACTGTCCTCCATCTTGGGAGCGTGTGCAGCTGAGCTAGGCCTCCTCCCTCGGGACCGGGATTCGGTGCGCTGCCTGCGGATGAATTTATGCATGCAGGGGGGTCTATGATCTGTCCGAAGTCGGTGTTGCCATTTCTTAAGCTGCGGGGCCGGTGTAAATGCCGATGTTAGAGCGGGTGGCTCTGGAGCGCGAAGGGAAGCCTCTTTCACATGTGGCGCCGGAACCAGAAGCCGACCATCTGTTTCAATGATATACTAACAAGACAAAATTAGTGTGCAAAGAACTGTTATTGTGAGCAGACCAGAGTGTGGATCTACTTCTCTCTGATTCAGTTCCGTTGGTTCAACACAATTGTTGGACTTCTGTACAAGGCTTGTGTCTGCAAAAAAAAATGGAGATAGGCTCTTTGCCCAAATATAATTGAATAAACTAACCTCCCTAGCGGTAACCCTGGGTGTACAATGGGATTAGCTTGTTTACAAACATAACTCACCCAAGCTATGCTCATGGTTGCTTACCTGATGGCTTATGGTACAGTTAAGATTCCTAGATCCTGTAGAGAAACTATGAATGAATCAAAAAATTCTCAAAGTTCTTATGGTAGGTAAGCAGGGCTTGTTTGTTTCAAACACAGAGTTTTTCAAAATCAAGGGCAAACATTGATGTTTACAAATAAAGTTAGTTGATTAACTTTTTTCACATGGAAAAGAAGTTTCACATATCCATTAAATCGGAAACAAGCAAAGTGTAATACTAATTAAAAAAGGAAAATAAAAGACAACTTTTAGGCATGTATTTCTTAATTAAAGACATTAAAGACATAAGACATTTATGGCCCAAATATAATCACACTGTTGGCCAGATTTGGGCCCTGGGCTGGTGTTTGATACCACTGGTCTAAAACAATGTTTCTGAAATCTCCCACCAACAGTTCATGTTTTACAGGTATCTTTCTTTCTTTTTCACTTTGCAGAGGTTCTATAAACAGTGGTTCACCAGTATGGGTCATCTACCAGTCTGTAAATAAACAAAACATGTGTTGCTGGTGTGACCTGCGGACAACTTAAGTAAGTACAGTGTTGAATAAAAAAGTGTGATGTGAGTGATGGAGAGAAAAAAAAGTTATGAGAAAGTTAGAGTTAAAACAAAGATAAAAACTGAAAGTGCAGCAGATCAGAAGCTAGACTGAAGCAGTGAAGCAAAGCAAGGGTGAAGTGAAGCATTGCACAGAATGAAGAGGCTGTCAATAAAGAAATATGGTCATTATTCCAGAAGCTTGTCTCGAATATACATGATTATATCTATAGACCAATTTAGTTATGTTAAAGTTACAGAACGTGTAAAAAGTTGAAATTTCAATTTGGAGATTACAAATTCAAATATTGTTAGTAAGCCAATTGAACTTAAATGAGTTACTGCTGCTATATTTCATATCATATATACCATAAGCCCATGTAGACTCTAAGTGAATGATATTTAGCTTTCTAATGCACTGTACCTAGGAAAAGTGTTGAGTGAAAATTTTCTAGTTGCTAATTTTTATTACGAATATCAGAAATTTTGAGAATTTGAATATAATCTTGAATATATCTTCGGAATCTGGAATATTCGGGTCGTTGTTACAATTCTGCTTGATTGTTCGGGAATCCAAAGGTAAGAAAAACCTGTCTTCGAGTGAGTTTGATGTTGCCCTGACATTATGAGGCTTTATGGTGACTTTCGTTTATCTATTCTAAAGCATCATCCTCCAGATGTCCAACTAGGGGACATGATGGCAATTTCACCCTACACTACATGTTCAAAACTGATGTTGTACCAATAAATCAAAGGAAATTGGATATTCTCCTACACATACGTCGAGTATAATTACTATTGGACTCATTATTATTTATTTGTCGGTCAAGAGAATCCCTTATGTTTTGGGTTCATTCTTGACTTGTTTGTATATTACTGTTGTACACTTTCAATAAGGTGGCCTTAAAGTCCCCACGTCCTGGCTAATGCTGGGAAAAACCAATTTTGGATGCAGGGGGTCTTGTGATTCTCCTACATCCATTTTTTTCTTTAGATTCTTTTTTTGGGATGTTGTCCACCTACTACCGTAACTAGTTGGTATCCTTTATTGATGATCACAATATTCGCATGTAAATGTGCCGATATTCACAAAAAGTTAACGAGATCTTGAATAGAACATGTCTGGCACCGCAGGATTTTAGTCTGTGGCGGCGTAGTGTGTTACTGATGGTAGCCTTTGTGACTTTGGTCCCAGCTCTCTGTAGGTCATTCATTAGGTCCCTTCTGGGATTTTAGCTCTCCGTTCTTGTGATCATTTTGACCCCACGGGATGGAATGGGATTATCAGTGGTCTTGTATGTCTTCCTTTTTCTAATTATTGCTCCCACAGTATTCCCAGCCTGGTGCAGGTCTACAATTTTGTTTCTGGTGTCCTTCGACAGCTCTTTGGTCTTGACCATAGTGGAGTTTGGAGTGGGACTGTTTAAGGTTGTGGACAGGTGTCCTTTACACTGATTTAACAAGTTCAACAAGTTCAAACAGGTGCCATTAATACAGGTTATGAGTGGAGGAATGAGGAGCCTCTTAAAGAAGAAGTTACAGGTCTGTGAGAGCCAGAAATCTTGGTTGTTTGTAGGTGACCAAATACTTATTTTACAGAGGAATTTACCAATTATTTCATGAGAAATTCTACAATGTGATTTCCTGGACCCCCCCCCCCCCCTTCTGTCTCTCATAGTTAAGGTGACGGATGGATACATGTTGAGATGTATAAGCAAATATTATAGGTCACGATATAAAACTAGTGTTTAGGGAGCATTATACGGTTCATTATACACCACACAGACATATACCAACACTGGCACCATTTATATCAAGGTGTTTCTTGGGTCGGATTAGTGTCATTTATGCTCTATATATGCCGTATCCTCACTTGGGGTCAGAAAACAGAGCGTCAGTTGGATTCTTGTTCATTCATGATTATTATTAGTTTTTTTCTCTAATATTACGTACCACTCTGGGTGCATTATGGCTCTATGGTCCTGCTGAGCACCAGGAGGTTCTAATTAATATGCTATGACATTCCCTATAAATTTTTACTAGGACCCTCCCCCGCTGGCTTTGCTTGTTCCTAATATACTTACTGTAATATATACTTTGTGGATAAAATACGTGTTAATCCTTATTTGTGGCCTGGTGGTTCGATGCATGATTTGGCTTCCCGTTTCCAGTTGGTTCCAACTCGTCTCTGCCTGCCTCCCCCTAGGTTAGCCTGAACATACAGGATATAACCCTTCTTATATAACCCATGTTAAAAAGTATTTGCTGACCAGAGTTTACACAAAGTATTAACATATTGGTGCTACATTAACCACCCTGGCTTTCCTGACGGCAACATTGTACTTGTACGGACGTATTTCGGGAAGTTACAGGCGTACAACATGAAAAAATCCATATAAGTCTATGGTGCAGTTTTGGTACAGAAATCTGGACCTCACAAGAGTGCTAGGGAGGTTAATTTACTGTTGTATACATTCTAAAAACTGCTATATCTTACTTAATGTATTATTTATTGCTGATGTTATGCAGTTAAGTTTGTTCCTATGTTTTTTTCCTTTTTCTTTTGTCCATACCTACAGACTGTATGTTTATTGTCTCCTGATGAAGCAGTTAGTCTACTGCGAAAAGCATTGAGACTTGAACTGATGTAAACAGTTTTGATACTGGGCATATGCCCAAGAGACTGATATTCATGGCTTAGACATACCAATTGTAAAGTACCAATTCTATATATTTGTTTCTGTTTACATTTACGGCTTTGCATATATTTTGCCGTGAAAGTCCCATATATTTTGTATATCAGGAAGAATATAAGTTCCTGATATAGGGTGCCACAAAAGAGGCCAGTGAGATACCTGGTCTATAGCGCTATATATATATATATACTGTTCTTCACATATTGATTTACTGTTATAGGAGCATAGCCTTGTGTAATTTTTAGAACTAAAGCCTTTAGTGAGACAGATGCCTTGTCTTGGTTCTACAGAACAATATTGTTTTGACATTTCTCTGTTAAGTGTCAGCAAAATGCACTAATTATCTCCGAAAAGATGCAGCTGCAGTGATTGCAAGCGAATGTATTGTAGCAGAAAGATATGCAATCAGGAGATTTCTAGTGCGAAATGTTTATTTCAGTCTCAAGAATTTTTAAAGTGTCTTTAGACTTCCAAAAAGTACATTGATGGTAACAGCACACATAGCAAACTGCCACTTTTATTTGTTATGCCTCAATGCCTTGTGACTGTCACAGCTTGTCATAAAACATATATTTCCAGATATAACCCTACATGACAAGGTTTAATCATTCATACTCCAGCATCAATTCTCCTGGGAGTTTTAGTCACCTCAACAAAAAAATGAATTGAAATTTTATGTATGAATTTCCATGTATACAAATCTGGAAGCAGTTCTGTTATACTTCAGTTACACCCTGATGCACATGTACAGAGATGTCTACACTTTATAGCCTTTCAATTTTCAAAGTTTCTTTCGCTTTCTCTTTGTTAATAAAGACATAGCTTTTTTGGAAAGTTGAAGCAAACTGTTTATTATACAATTTTACAATTAGCAGAGCTACTGTATATTTTCACATACTTATTCACAGAAAAATAGAAGAATAGTTCTGTCATTAATGTTAGTATATATTTGATTTATTAGGGAACTCCTTGATCCACTAACTGGTTCTTTTTCTTCTATGAATGTCTGTGTCTTCAGTCCATTATTTTTTCTAGCTTGTTTGAAAGTACCAATTTTACAGCTGAAAATGCAGGCTTACAATAAGAACATTTTGCATTTGGGCTCTTTAAAGAACTCATTGTGTTTCCCCTCATAAAAGCACACCAAGCACCCCCCCCCCCCCCCCCCCCCCCCCTCCATCCCCTTAAACCTTATTGTATCCCAGAACCCATGACAATAAAATATCCCTACACCCCAGACACACCTTTCTGCAAGCCAAACCCCATCACCCAGCAAATCTGACACCACATACTCAACTATATGCCCTCTTGTCACCTTTGTTACTTGTAGAGACAAATAAGAATGACATATGCAGAGCAAATGGTGAGCAGTCCGCACTCCAGTGATATAAAAGACAATCCAAAGGTATGTGTGGTGCATAAGATCCGTCTCATCCCTTCATGCGACCAAATGAACTGCGCTCACATTCAAATCGTAATGAAAAACCTCTTCTTTATTGAAAAATTAAAACCAAAGGTACACAAAATATACCATCACCCCCAGACAAGGGCCAGAGCCCCCCTCTAACATGTTTCCCTCAAAAAGGAGCTTCCTCATAGAGTCAGGACTGACCAGCTCCCCGACACTTAAATAGGAACATAGACAATGGCAAAAGCTTCCTAGCCACTCCCGAGGAACACCTACTCTCAACACTGTGGTGGTTCATTAAACGAATTGTCTATGACCGCAAAAGCAGTCTACCTGGGGTTCAGGAGTGCGGCACTGCAAACAAATTTAACACACATAATAAAACATGATGAATAGATGAGCAGATAGAGTGGCAGCAAAAAAGCAAAAATATATATATATATATATATATGAATATGAAGCCAAAGCCATTCATCAATAGAGTAATAGAAAATAAGGAATTAAAATAAATAATTATGAGGCCGCCTCTATCATCTGTCGAGAGTATCACTAAATAAGCCAATTGCTAGACATAAGTCTAGGTTGAAATCCCCAATAGTTAGAATGATATACGCAAACACAATTAGGGCAATTAGAAATCCAGACATATAGCCAAAGCTTAAGAAAAAGACAACCAGATAGCCATTTATGACTTGCATTAACCCGAAGAGGAATAGAGACACAAAAGAGTAAAGCAGGGTACAGACGGCTCGATATTCGAGCCTTCCGATGTACCCTGCAACAGCGTGATGACGTCATCACGCTGCTGTCAGATATCGGCAGAGCCGGAGAGATGGCTTTGCTCTCTCCCTGGCTCTGCTGAAGCGGTCTCTAGGCAAAGCATCGGACATCGGCCGTATACATGGTTATGTCCTATATCGCTGTTCTCCAGCGTGATTGATTTGTTCTGCTTGAAAACAGTAATGGGGGCAGATTAAATGGGTCAGATAGATGGCCATATCAAGAACTATTTCCAGAACTAGAACTTTATACAATTGTATATCGGAAGACTCTTTTTTTTCTTGTGCCATGTGTGTATATTGGCAGATGAAGATGGTTAAAGGGTCAAACAGCAGTAGAGTTTGTAAATATAAGAAATTGTTAAAAGTAGATTACGCCTGCTCTTATTCTTACATTGAATAGTGAAATAGTTAAAATTCCTGTCAGGTTTTTGTTGCTGTCTGTGTTCTCATTTGAAAGGATCACTCCAACCCACAAGCAGACAAATATGTTCAATAAATTCTGGTAATAATCAGAAAAATGCTTTTACAAAGTTATTCATATCTTTGTTCCCCGGCCTAATACGATGTCAAATGCCAATTTCAAGTTATAATACAAGCACATACTTTGAATATAATTTTTAATTAAATGTCCAACTACTAAACACTTACTAGTATTAAAGTTAAGTTCAAGTCGCTTTACAAGTGTCTGTTTGACTGATTATCTTGTACCTACGAGAAAAGAAGTTGATTTGAGAACCTATGTAATCACAGTAGAAAGTATCCACTCCAAAGTTTATTTCTTGAGAAAGAAAACTGCAGTTTTCCTAAGAATTAAAATTCTTTGTTATACAATAACACTTTGGAAGACTTTGTGACTCTAAATTGTGATACTGTTTAACCTCCCTGGCGGTTCACTGAGGTGCAGATTTCTGTACCAAAAGTGATACAGTGTTTTGCCTTTCCACCCGCATCGGCGTCACCGATGACGCCGATGGGGGCGGAAAGGCTCTGTTTGCCTGCAGCTCTGTAGAAATGCTGCAGGCACACAGAGAGCCAGCGGTTGCACCTGATTCCGGCACGGGCGCAGTTTGATTCACAATCAGACTGCGCCAGTACCTGCTTCGGGCGTAACGCTAGGAAGGTTAAACCAGCCATAGACGCTATGCTTGGTGGGCGTTTATCGAACAATTGGCCGCAGCACGATGACATCATCATGTCATGGTCAATCGTTCGAAATACACCATTTACGATTTGACAACCAATACTTTGGATGGGGACCCTTGTCCCCATTTAAAGTACTGGTGATCGACCAGAGAAAAACGTTTGTTCTCTGGCTGATCAAAGTTTTGTGCGAGTACGAACGGTTGCTCCAGGTGGGCGATTGATCACCAAGCAATTACCCCGAATGCGCATGGTGATCATTTGCAAAATTTTTTTTTTTATAAGTTTACACTTGTTTTCTTTTGATTTGGATTGGATAAAACATTTATAAAACATTTATCCAATCCAATCCAAATAAAAAAAAATGTAAAAAAAAAAAAAAATCTAAGAACATTTTTTTTTTCTGTACCTTTAAATCTCCCGCCCGACGCGTGGCGTCATCAGGACACGAGTGCCGATCACGGAAACAGCCAGAGACATCGGCTATTTCCGGATCGGCTTGTGTGCAGCCGGAGACAGATCCCAATAGCAGAAACGCTCACCGACCAGGTGAGCTCCCACACTGTGCCTGAACCCAGTTCGGGCGTATCTATAGTTGCTGCGTCCCTTTGCCCGAACTGGGTTCGGGCATATCGCTAGGGAGTTTAATGTAATATACTAATAATCACGGCTGAACCTCTTATCTCTATTACCCCCAATAACTCTTCCTAACTCTGATCACTATCTCCATTAACTAACCCTTCACTCTCACCTCCATCAGTCATGTGTGTCAAGACAAAACTGTTACTTTTGTTCAAATATTTATGACCATGTTATTTTGTGTATAAATGTAAGTTTCAAGAACCAGGATTGTATTAGCCTGAAGAAGCGATCTGCGATATCCCGAAAGCTTGCTTCTCTAATGACTTCAGTTAGCCAATAAACGCACTCACTTCACTTGAACTCCAAACTTGCTGTATTTATCGATGGCTAACACGGTACAACACTCTACTATTGCTAATGTAATATACTGCAATGCACATCCGCTGGTAGGCTAAGTGATTTCTCACCAGAGGCCCCTGGCCCCTGTGTCCCAAGCAAGATGTGTATTTAAAATTACATGTCAGACATTAGTAAAATGCTTTACCACAATTCCATAGAGGTATTGAAAGATTTTTTTAAATAAAGTGAAACTATGATATATGGATAAGTAGTGTTGATCATGAATATTCTAATCACAAATTTTTATTGCAAATATCGGCACTTCAAGAATTTGCGAAAATCTTGAATATAATGCTTTATCTTCGTAATCACTAATATTCAAGATACAGTCAGTATCTTACATCAGTAACCGGAACTACTGTGCATGCACAGGTGCCAATTTGTGCAATGTAGGTAATAATGACTGAAAATTAGAGATAGTCGAATTTTTTGACTTGCTAACTTTGTGAGCTGATTGCAAAGCCTCTGAAAATGGTATCATCACCATAATTGCTGGAGATGTAGAGAAGGGTGGGAGGACATTAGAAAAAAATGTCTAGCACATGTAGTTTTTGCATAAATTAAGTTCAAATTTAAAGTCGAAATTCCGATTTTTGACATTTTTACTTGACTTTGAACTTAATTTGTGCAAAACCTATTTTTGTAGTATACCCCCAACCCTTCTCTAAATCACCAGCAAGCTTGGTGATCATACCATGTTCAGGAGCTTTGCAAGTAATTCGAAATCGTTGAAATGGTCGAATTTTAAAAAACAAATTCGACCATCTCTACTGAATATGAAAAATCACGAATTATCGAATTCAGGAATTTATTGTGAATATTGGGCAAACAATTTGTGATCATTTGCACATAAGAATATTGCCTTATGTTGCTCATTACTATTAATACATGTCCACTTCACTGAGGTGAATGACACAATGGTATTTCCAGAGCCCTACAGCAAATGTATAAACATAACATGATCACTAGTGATGGCCAAAAAGTTCGCCCGGCGGACAGTTCGTGGCAAACATAGCATGTTCGCAGTTCGCAATGCCAGTGAACATCATAGGTGTTCGACTCGCCCCCATTACCTTAACATGGAGACAAAGTGGGACCCCTCACCCTATAGTCAAAAGAAGCAGCCCAGTGGTCATTTTACATTTATCATGTTTCTGCAGTACTAGATAGATAGGGAGAGCTGCTGCTGATTGAGGGATAGCTTAGCTACTTTGCTATTATACTCCATCCAGTGATCTGTAGCTATAGCTAAGGTATTCTGTTACATGTAGTTCATCAGTACTGCGCCACAAAAGTCCTTCTCTGAGGGTGGGGTATGCTGTATTATGCATTGCAGAGAGATCTGACTAAATGTGATGCGCTGCAGAAGGTACTGTCCAGTAACTTTAGGCAAAATCTTTAATCTAGATGTGATTTCCGGCCATTTAACCTAAAAAAAAACAGCATTCTATAAACTCTGTATTTTGGGGGAGAAGTTTAGCCATTGATCCCCCTCTGGCATGACACTGTCCAGGTGGTTGCATCCTTTCTTTTTTTGGTATTTTGGCTACAAATATGACCTGAAGGTTTGAGAAGTTCTCCTCCATTAAAGTCAAAGGAGGTTCGTCGTTCGCATGTTCGCGGCGGGTAGTCGCAGCTGATGTTCGTCCATCACTAATGATTACATGTCAGAAGATCACCCATCCCAAGGTAATATTGGTTTCTCCTTTCGTAATACAGGTTTAGTCACCCCAATATGTTTCTTTGACATTGGCAAAACATCTTCTATGACAATAGAAGAAAATCACATATACTTTTTTCTAACTCCTCCACTTCAATGAATGTATCTTCTGGTGTAGTGTATTGACTTAGTACATTTCTAATAAATTTTCACCATTCGCGGCAGCAGTTTTCTTTGTGATTAGTGTCACATTAGGGTAAGAGTGGTAAATGACACACCTTAAAAAAGGAGACCTATTGAGGATTTGTAATGGACATTGACATGATCACCAAATTCTGTGGTTTTTGGGTTACTAGATTTTTAAAAAATAACAGATTCAATGTTATTAGCCAGAAATCACACTGCAGCCAGTGCAGCCAGCCAACTATGGATAAATAATATAAATTATGGGGTAGATAAACTTTAGGAATTCTGTGTCTTAAACATGTTTAAAATGTATTATTTTTACCAAATGTTATCTGTAGAGATAAGCAGGATGAGGACACATTGATGGTTTACCAATTATTTTTCAAAAATGAAGTATCTTAACAACAAGCCAGAGCAAGTCCAACAGAGAATGAAATGAAAAAAAAAATTAAGCATAATGTTAGGACGCAGTCAACAGTCAGGCACTTGTTGGGAAATAAGTCATGTTATATTAAGATTGGATTTAATAAAAAGTGACTGAAAACAGAAACATCTTATAAAATATAAATTGAGAAGAAAACCTAATTATATATTATTACTTATAATTTGTCTTCCAAGTAATAACTGAGATATTGGAGTTACAAGTCATCTACCTGATTACTTGACACATGTATTCTGTCATAAGAACTGTAACTGAAATTGCTTAGACAAAGGGATTTTTTTCACCCTTGCTGCTTATTTTCATTGAGAGGAAGCCTGTCTGTGAACACCCAGGACATATTTAGCATTAAACAGTATTAAAAAATGTTGGATACTATTTTGCAGTTTTTTAATTTTATAGTACATGAGATAAATTTAAATAATATGTATCCACTAAAGGGACACACACACAAATATATATATATATATAAATGTGTGTGTGTATGTGGGGGG
>CM070032.1:181538798-181559481 GCA_036250615.1 Ptychadena robeensis
GGATAGGGATCACCAGCTAATCATAAAAGGAATATAAAAATAGAAGGGTTACAGAGATATCAATAGTGCGCCTAAGATTTACAGCTCACTATCCAGGCTTAGCTTGCCTTTGGGATTCTTAAGGTACGCCCATACACGGGTCGATATCTATTCAATCGGTGAACGTTTGATCATGGTGTGGTGTGCAACAGATTGCAGTGATGTGAGCCAGTTTGCATGGTCAATTTAGAGATGATACTTTGGATGGGGACCCATTCAACATGTTGGTTCCCTGTTTAATTGGCATTTCTTTGAGCAAGGGTTTTCACATTTTATTCCGAACAATCGCTGCAAATGAAAAATTGACCCATATATACCTTTAAAGTCTTTTTATGTATGCAACCTATGCAAGACAAAGATAACAAAACAATCCATTGTTCACTTGGCATTAACCTCCTGGGTGTTTACCCCTGAAGCTTGTCAATCCCTTTGGGTTTCGCTATAAAATATATAATAAAACTATCCTTGCTCTTTAATAGTGATGGCCAAAAAGTTCGCCGTGAACATAGAAAGTTCGTAGTTTTCAATGCCGGTGAACATTTTGGGTTCTGCTCCCTATACCTTAACATGGAGACAAAGTACGACCCCACATCCTATAGTCAGGTGGGACAGTACAGCCAATAACACATTTTCCCTCCTGGAGGCTACCCCCCCCCTATAAAATAAGCGGCCATTTTACATTTATCCTGTGTCTCTAGTACTAGATAGATAGGGAGAGCTGCTGCTGATTGAGGAATGGCTTAGCTACTTTCCTATTATACTCCATCCAGTGATCTGCAGCTTTAGCTAAGGTGTTCTGTTACATGTAGTTCATTCTTACTGCACCACAAAAGTCTTTTCTGGGGGTGGGGTATGCTTATTATGCATTGCAGAGAGATCTGACTAAATGTGATGCGCTGCAGAAGGTACTCTCAGGTAACATTTGGCAAAATATTTAATCTAGATGTGATTTTTGGCCATTAGACCTGAAAAAAAAGCATTTTTACAAATCTGTATGTTGGGGGGAAGTTTAGCCATTGATCCCCATTTGGCATGACACTGTCCAGGTGGTTGCATTCTTTTGACTTTTTTTATTGGTATTTTGGCTACAAATATGACCTGAAGGTTTGAGAAGTTTGCCATCCATTAATGTCTATGAAGGTTCGCTGCGAACATGTGAACTGCGAGTATTTGCAGAAGTTTGATTCCCCTGTTTGTGAACAACCGCAGCTTAACTCCCCAGAGAATTTATTTAAAGTCCTGTGCCTTGCTTTTAAATCACTCCACACTAGTGATGGCCGAACTTCGGCCGAACTTTTTTAAAAAAGTCTGCCCTCCGCCCGTTCGCGGACAGATTCAAATTCCCCGCCTCTTCAGTGAAAAACCATCTCGCAAACCCGGATGTGACGTCAGTGACGCTTATGATGCTTATGATCTCACCGGAGGAAGAAAAGAGGGCTCCTTCTTGCCGGTGAACAGGGCGGGTCGAACACCCGTACTGTCCGCGGGCGAGAAGGAGGGCAAACATGCTTGTTCGCGGCCATCACTACTCCACACCTCTCTTGTCCCACTTACATTTCCAACCTGGTACATAAACTCACCCCTAACCGCCCCCTCCGCTCCTCCAGTAACCTACTAATGACATCCCCAATCATAGCATCATCACATGCGCAGCTTCAAGACTTCTCTCTGGAACTCTCTCCCTCAACCTTGGCACTTAGCTACTTCAGTCTAGCCTATCCATCTTCTCACTCCTAATATCACAAGCATGCCTGTCCTATCGCCCCTACCTATTGTTTACTCTATCCTTAACCTACTAGATTGTAAGCCTCTGCTCCACTGCTCCTTCTGTGTTATAACCTATACCTGTGTGTTGCATCTCAACTCAACTAATTAATTAATTGAAATAAATATATAAATAACAAAAACTAATAGACAGGAGGGGTCACTCTACAGAGATATATAGTTCACATATGGATCCTATACAAAAATAATGTAGAATTGTAGAATAAAAAGGCAAAAAAAGACAAAAGTATCCTGTTTATCAGAATTAAGAAAAGAACATGCTCCACAACCACATTACAACATGTGCCATGGCTCCAATAAATGGCATTACAACTGAAGTATACCAATTAACAGTTTTCATGCTCTCAAAGGAAGAACTGTTCTGTTCACTTACCTTCTCTGATGGGTTAGCTTTAAAGCGGCTTTGCGAACGTAAATCTTAATTAGTGTAATTTATGTATCCTTGGATGTCAATCATTAGTGTTGAGAGGTGGGACATACAGGCTCTGTACATTAATTAAGAGCACATCTCAGTAGAGTCATCTTCTGCCTTAGGGATAAAAAAGAAGTTTTAATTAGATTCCAGAAGACAAGATGTCATATGTAAAATGTAAAAATGATTTTAATTCTTCTACAAAAGTTGTTCTTCATTAATTCATAAAGAAAGTATAACAAAAGAGTATTATTAATGATCCTGGAAGAAAAAACGTCCATTCATTCAAATTCCAGAGCACAATCAGAAAGGTTAACTTAGCAATATGGTAAAGTAAAATCTGTTAAAGGGAAACTTCAGTTAGGATAAAAATCATCTTTGTTCATCGTTTTCTGGTAGTCCATCTGCTGCTGTGCAATCAATACATTTGTGGATCCCTAGAAATCTCAGGAGCAGTGTGTTGTGTGTCTGCAGAATGCTTTATAGCCTTTTTAATGGAACATATTTATAATTTCAAAATCAGCATTAAGAAAAAAACAAGCAAATATAGCAACCAAATTTAAACATTTCGGTCTTGTCAGCAGAACTTGTTGGAACTGAGGTGAACACAATTTGGAAAGGATAAAACCTGTGATACATGCCAAGAATTAACTTCACTAATCAACTAGCTCACTATTGAATTCTAGGAAAAAGGAAAATATATTTTGTGGCCTTTTTTTGTAGATGTTAATGGTAGGGGAACAAAAACACACAGTTGAGAGTTGGAGAAAGTGAATTTTGAGTGTTGGCATTGCATTAAAATAGTTTGTGGGTTTAAATCCAGGTTATTTCTTTGCAATAGTGTGAATGAATGAGCAGAGTTCAGTTTGCATGGCCTGGTGGTAAAGGATCCTAGCCATTATTGCATTAACCGCCCAAGTGGTCGGGACAGCACCATCTCATCATTTTCAGAGGCTTTGCAATCAGCTCACAAAGTCAGCAAGTCAAAACATTCGACCATCTCTACCAACGACTAAATGAGTAGACAAAGAAGATAAATGTAAACAGTTGCTATGTTTTCAAGTCAACAAATACAAAGATTAATTTGACCTAGGCCTAGACACACCATGAAAGGAAGTACTTGTCAAACTATAGGTGGAAGTCTAAGCTCACAAAGCACACCAAAAGTTGAACTGCCTAGAATGTTTTATGTTTATAGAATTTTGAAAGTCAAAGATTACTTTCTCACAGTTAATGTCCTTATGATTGGCTGTATTCTTTTGTTCTTCACGTTAAATCTGATGTGAACATAAGTGTGAATATTTTTTTTTGAATGGGCTTAAGTTTATGAGTTAAATTAGTGCCACATTTTCATGGCTTCCAGTTTCAATGAGTGTAACTCCTATTGTAAATCTAAAATCAAAGGGAGGCACTGGCATAGTGCTCTACAAACACCATAAGAACAGAAAGCTGTAATAAAACCCACATGTGCTGGTGAGCATTCAGCAAAGACTGAAACCCGTTGACTGATAGAGATGGTTAAAATAAAGTAAATACAACTTAAATTTAGATTTTCATTCGTATTTTCGACTTATCTTTTTCTAAATTAGCCTTGAGTTTTCATGTGATAGTGGTGATTGCAAATTTTTGAGACTATGATTGTGAATGATTGTGAATATCTAAGTCATCATAACCTCACAAAAAAACACTATAAAATTGTTGAATAGTCTAATTTTTGGGGGTGAAAAGTGAAAATGGCCCAGTCGAAATTTTTTTTTTTTGCAAAAAAACCCTAGTGACTGGAGGAGCAGTCTTGTAAAGTCCATTTGAGGAGCAGAGAGCCAGATGGTGATAGATGTCCACAAGCCTGGAAATAAGTTGAGTTACCAGACTTTCCACAGCTTATATAATGTACACTAAGAATATCACAGCCTGCAATAAAAGAAAACAAACCGATATAATAGAGTAGAGCACAAATATTCAAATTGCAAATTTCTCCTACAAATATCGGCTTTTCTTAAAATATAGCGCTATAGCTTCGTAATCTTGAATATTCGAGATTCCGGGGAAAGTACCATGCATTTTGTTTGCAATATTTGCATATACAAGTGCCGATTTCCACATGAATTACTTCTATGAGTGTTGTCTTATGTGGTGATAACGCTGCAGCTGCCACTAGATGTCACCATGACAACACATTGCGTTCACAAAATCTGCATGTAGAAGTACAGATTTTTGCATTAAGTAATGACAGGAAATCTAAAATTTTCAAATTAACTATGAATTTTCTGACAATAATTCGCGAAATGACGCAAATTTGAATATTGCATATGAAGCTCATTAATACTATAGCATTTTAAAAGATTGAGGGCAATGAGTTAAGCTTTGAAACTGTTCTATACTGAAAATAAAACCTTATTTACCAGCATCATGGTGGAGAGGTGCTCCACAGTTCCCATGTGAAGTAGGTTCAGTCTTACGGTATTTATGTATGCCTGCAGTGCCTTATTGCTCACTTGATCATGCGGTACTGCAGGAATAAAGACATTTGACAAGTTTAATTAAGGTCCTTTTGCTTTAGTAGGCTTAAATATTGCGGCAGCAATACAGGGCGAGGCAGCAACTATTTTCTGATTTTGAGATTTTGGGATTAGTCACCAAGAGAGGCACTTGGCAGAATGATAAAAGTGGACGTATTAAATCTGACATTTTAAATTAATGTTATTTCTTTTCATTTACCTAATCATAGATAGATTTTACTACTGGGACCAAAACAGATACGCATTAGATAAAACACAAGAAAACTTATTAAGGGTTCAGCAGTGTACGATACATTGTACTATGTCAATTATTTAATTGTTCGTATTATATATTAATTTTAGGACTTATTGGGTTTTTTTGATGCGGTGTATGGTGTTAGGACAATCAAGCATTTCTTTTTTTGTTGTTTAAAATATGAACACTTTTTTTGGTGTAATTTCCTTTTTCCCCATTAATATATTGATATTGGTGACCATTTTATTTCAAGCAACCTCTAGAAATACCACTGGATTAGTTATATGGTTATATGTATATGTCCTGTTTTGTAAAAGAGCACTTACTATTTCCTGATTATTCTGGTCATTTGCCTACTGGCTGATATATGTAGCTCTGCTTCCAAAATGATAATTATGAATAACAGCTCTATATGATCTATATGTCATTTATGGGCATTCCATCCTTTAAAAAAAAAATGTAGGTTAAAAAAAAAACATCCTTATAATGGAAATAGTATGTGCAGCTATTTAAATGCAAAACCCTTTTTGTAAAAAAAAAAACGTATCTTGCGACGCCAATGACTTGGTCTTCTATATTCCTTAAAGTGCACCTAAACTTTTACTTACCTCTGAGCTATCTCAAGAGCACCCAAAGTCATTCAAAAACCTAAAACAATATAATTACCTGCTCTGCAGATCTTCTAGCTTTTTGTCTTCCAGGGGGTCGAAATTAAATTTAAAAAGACAAAGTTGATCAGGTGAGATTAGGTTCGCCATACTCTGTAGGCCTATATTCCATCTGCAAGTGTTCCACCAGTCAAAACATGCTTAAATCTCCCACAAATTTCTCAATGACTATTTTGCTTTAGCTTGTGTGACTCAATTTTTTCCCTCAAGGACCCGTGTCCAAAACTAGCCAGGTCCCCCAACTGCAACCCCTATCAGCATACACACATTAAAAGAAATTTTCCCAGACGTGAAGTTACTTCAATGCTTCAACATTGCCTCCCTCCTGTGAGGCCGTACTAGTTGGGATGGGGGCGTGGCCGCACGCTCGGTGGTCCCGCCCATACAGCACTGGTGCGGTACATGCTCCCGCCTCTTCGGTCTCCATGGGGATGAAAGATGCCCCTTGGCGTCCGCACGCCACGTGGGCGGGCGCGGGCCGATGACGTCACCTGGTTGTGCCTCCGGCTAATACCGTGGGTGTACCGGTGATCAGCGTTGTTGGAGAGCCATATAGGAGCGCAGCTCGGATCACCAGGGATTAAGCAGCTGATTACTTTTTGTGCGCACATGGATGCCCACCACGCTATTACTAACTGTTTACTCTACTGTAAGTACCTCCTGCTGAACTCTGGTACAATCTCTAACAAGGGACCCCATGGTTTAAAACTAGGGCTTGTCTTCTTGGATACCTGATACTCTTTACCAATAGCTATTATATACGCATACCACCTTAACTATGCAAGTGCCTCACTTTTGTGTTTTGTCCTGACCTATATCTTTACCATCACCCTATACCTTGGAACTTTTCCTTACTATGGATACTATAATAACCCAAATGACCCCCTATACACTCGCACTGATCACCCTATGACAATTCCACCTAATCACTTTATGTCACCTTATTTTCTTGTCACTTTTTTTGTGTATTTTATTGGCTTTGATTTTTTCACCCGATTATTTGACTGACAGTCACCACTGACTACCGCATCACCCCTTTACTGGTTTCACTCGCATACACATGGCGACACCCGCCCTTCTTTATCACTTAGTGAAGATGGGTCCAAGTCTAAGTATGATTTCTTACAATATTCCCAAACAGCACATAACATATATCAGCTAAACTCAAATATTATTGTCAGATGGCTGCCCTTGGTGGGCCTGGCTGTGGCCTCTGTAGATGTGGGCTCTCCGTTCGCCTTACTGGATTAGGTCGCTACTGCCCTTCGTGGTCTGTGATATGTCCTAGTACAACCCCATATGTAAGTATATATTACATTTAAACTCCCATGCATTACCACTTAAACTATGAATGCTATGAATGCTTGAACATTAATTGAACCTTCTACAATCCCTAGGTTTTTAAACTGACTACCTCTACTCTAAAACGTCACCCCCTGAAGAAGTTGATGACATTATGACGAAACGTACGTCGGGATGACTTTAGCTATTCTATTTTTTCCTCTGTTTTCTAATTTTGGGCCTTATGGAGAGGTGGCGCCTACACCTTACGAGTGACTCTGGTGCGCCACATTTTATTTCATCATTGTGTACCTGGAATGGGCACACACATCTGTTTTATTATGTTGGACTATTCTACTCTGTTGGACCAATAAATCAACTACTATGTTTTATTTTTTTTAAGAATAAATTGTCTATTGTAATTAATCTATAGCTACTACTATTTACCCATTTCTTAGTGACTATTCCTAGCCTTTAAAGTCCCCTTGCCTCTGTTCTTACAGGGGGTACCCAGATTAGGTGGTCTCTTTATCATGCCCCTAGTCAATTTCTTTGTGATTTATTATGGGATGTCGGCTACTCTTGTGGGGATCGAGACCCCAAAATTGCATTGCCTCCCTCCTACCTTGCATGAACACAAACCTTCTTGATACCTCCAGCAAGTGTGGGGATGATACCACGTTCAGGGGCTTTATGATTAACCTACAACGTCAAATAGTGAAATTTTCCAAATGAAATTCCACCATCTCTAGAAAAAATGTCCACATGATGGTGCTGCTGCTTGTTTATATTTCACCAGCCCAAGTCCAGCCCAAGTCCAGCTCAGGATTACCACTTTCACTTTTGGTTTACAGAAAGAGAGCCCAGAGGGGGACACAGAGCTGAGCTTGCAGCCTTTCCTTGTCTCTCCCCACCACCAACACCACTCATGGTGGCGATCTCTAGAGCCCCCTGCAGACCCAGGTTAGGAATCACTGACTCAAGTGACTGAGAAAATGCGGCGAACCGCCAACTCCAGCGGCGTGTCTGTGTCCTTTGACATCTACCAACCAAATGATCTTGACAGACACTGGCAGAGTGGGTATTCTTCCGCCAGCCAGATCTTTTGTAGATGCCTGCTTGGCTGACCTGGGCGGAGAATAGAACATGCAGCCTTCGCTGCGGACTGTCCGCCCCGCGAACACTGTGGCCATCCCTATTGCTGGCATTCTAAATAACATCAGACTCAAATGTAAAAGACTTGTTTGTCATCCTCCATATAGCAAGGGATAGTTTTTTTCAAAATATTTTATTGTTTGGAGTTTATGAAGGTGTTTAATGCTAGGCACTAGGTACATTTTTATATTAAATATTGTCACCAATACCATACTGAATAGTGCCATTAATAATACAGTCTCCAACTGTTATAACTTCAGCATTAACAGAACAAAGTTCCACGGATAAAAGGGAGGAAGTTTGATAAAAATTAGGATTTTGTGAATAGGATGTATAATAGCATATGTCATTCACTGCACCTATCTGACCTACCCAATTATTCTCTTCAATTTCAAAGTCTTGTTCAGTTCTAACATTTCCTGTATTTCAATCTTACTTTGTCATGTTAATATATTTATAACATGGTGAAGCAGCAAAAAAAAAACTAGGTCAAATTTGGTGTAGTATTTCATGATGATGATAGGATTAGTCTATTATTTTCACTTACTATCTCACTATAGACTAAAATGTTTTCATATTGAGAAACTGGAACTAACTATGGAGGATATATTTGAATTACTGATTATTGCTGCTTATAACTGTCCAACTGTCTTTTCTGTTTTGTAGACTTTAATGACAAGCCTCAATTCTGGTTGGGCGCTAATACCAAATATTTAGGTACATTTTCATGCACACATCACATTGGAAGGCCAATGGAGTGAAAAGCACTGTGAGTTGCATTTTCAGAACCCTAGTGTATACAACTGTACTGCACATCTGTGAAATCCATGTGGAACATTTACTGTGCCAACTGAGATGATGTTTTGAAGCCAGATGCCATAGATTTCCATTTACATCAAATGTCGGTTTAAACGATTGTGCTGCTTAAAAAACATTTGGCAGTAGGCTACAGAATACATTGTCTAGTTACAGTTATACATTGTCTAGTTATACAGTTATACTTTCAGTTATAAATAGAGATGGTCAATGAGGGGGGAGGGGGGGGGAGTTATATGCCAACCTAAAATAAGCCAATCCAGTACAACAGCTGCTGTGCTTCATATCTATCTCTAGTTATTAAGGTCAAGTCTGGATTCAGCAAAATTCTACTCTGCACAGCAATATTAAAGTGCATGGTAGTCTAGGCTAAGTTTCATTGCTAGGTCTTCCAACAAGATAATAACCCAAAGCATACATCGAAATTAGTGCAACCATTGCTCAAGGATACCATATTGTTGGGTGCTCAAAGTGAATGTCCATGCTGAAAAACTGTGTCAATCTGCAGAAAAATTTTCAATGGAAGATGGGGCAAAATCCCTCAGAAGACCTGCACTAACCTAGTAAAGTAAAACGACTCTAAAGGGGCCCATACACGTTAGATCGATGAATGATCAATTGCAATGTGATGAGACAACTAATTGCTGAATGATCTCTTGTCGAATTGATGTGCATGTTGGTTCCCTGTTTGATCGACATTTCTTTGAGCTGGATTTCACATTCGATTCCCAAACGATTTTCGTGTACGTGCATGGGCATTGATCGTTCGGGAATCTGACAAATAATCAACCAGTGTATGGGTACCTTAAGAGACTGATGTCAGTTGTGGCTCAGTAGGGCAAACATTTGACTATTAATGGCCAGGGGGCTAATCATTTTGGATGTCTCATGTTTGCCCTTTCTTGTTTCAACTCGTTGTATCAATAAAATATGCCGGTAACATTTAGAGGACAATGTTTTTTTTATAATGTATTTGTTTTCCAAAATATTAAACACGTGTTAATGTTATTAATGGTCATTTTGATCATTGTCTTGGAGGTGTGTTTGAGGCTGTTTGCATACATACTGCTCTGAGGCCTATATTCATTTAAAATTTAGTTTTGTGTTTTTAATCACATCATGCATGTTTATGAACAATTATGATGATCACAAAACTCCTAGAATTAGTTAAGAATGTAAATTTTTCTTTTTGATGTACTATGTTATTATTTATTTTAATATGTTTATTTTAATATGAAAAATAAGCAGCTTAGTCAACAGCATACATTTAACAACAGCTCTGCTACACTAATACAAGCAGTCTCGATATTACATTTTGTTTTGGATTAAGAATATGGGCGTGACTCATGTTAGACTCAAGAACATATCATTAAAAAATATTTTCAAAAATATTTAAATGATTTATTGCTGTAGCATTTTAACAGTGGTGTGTACACTTTTTCTCATAGCAATCAAACAGGATATGACCTAGTTATACACAATAGATGCTTACTGTAATAACTACCCTGTTTAATAAGGAGAGCTTGTGTTTTTCAGACAAATTGCATTGCTTTGGCACAAAGGAAGGCAGGATAACCAAAACTAAATATCACTATCAGGTAACAAAAAAAATATATACTGTGACTTATTCAGTCGATTAACAAACTTTTTAATTATTATTATTAAAATGATAGTTAAACTAACATTCATATAATGAGAACTGATTTTTGAGAAGGCCACACATTTTGTACATATAGAAATTTTAAAGAAACTTAAAGAAAGTTTTATTTTCTTCTTTTCTTTGGCAAGAATAGATATAAAAGCTATCTTGAAGGAATATTACTAGATATAAATCTGCTGCACAAACGGAACACCTCTCTGTAAAGGTCACTACAGATTTATCATGAGAGGAAACAAAAAAATATAGGACATTTCTGGGTTACTGTGGTATTCCCTCTGGCTGCTTTTTAACTGTTATTGACGTGCTGACAGAAACTATTGTTATCACTTTTGCTGGTGGCAATACATTTATACATACCATGCTGGTCATGACATCCAACCTATCCAGATAATGCATTCATATGTGCCCCGCAGATTTCAGCTTTGATATGTCACGGTAGCCTATTATTTTATTTGTTGTGTTTAATGTCATGCCATACATGCATAGCAATCTATTTAAAACCCAGTTTTGATGGTGTCTGATTCCCTAAAGAAAAAGTAGAAAGAAAAAGATGATGTACAAAAGAAATATTTGGATCAGAATATCCAGCACTCTGTAAAATAGCATTTCTTTTTAATATGTTGTCATAGTATTATATCTATTGTCCCCTTCATCATCAAAGCCCAAGGTGTGACTACATGATAAAATGAAAATATATAGTTGTATATATTGGTTTTAAACTCTTAAGCTGGCCTTAGACGATTAGATTTAGGGTAAATGTCTTCCCCTAACCTTAGGCCAATGATTTAACGCACCCTCTCCAATTCCATATCCTTAAGCATTGTACAGGTTTTAGAATTGTATTGCTCAAGACAGCAGTTGGTGCTCAGCTCATGTTAAGATCTAGCATATGTAAAGTTGCCCCTCCCAAAATGCTGTCTTTATGAAATTAGATAACACTCTTGATTTCTCCATGAAAATGCCAATTAACAAGTGTTTAATATTTTGAAAACAAGTGCAATATAAAAAGCACTAAGAATAATTTTGATATTTTATTGATACAGAGTTGAATCAAGAAAATTTAACATCCAAAAATATTAGCCCCCTGGCCATTAATAGTCAATAGTGTAACCTTCCTGAGACACAAAATATTACTGTCCAAATTAGGAATGATAGATGTTGCTTCCTCTTGGACACAGCGAGGTGTCTTCCATTCTCTTCTCTTTAGTTTCTTTGTTGTGTGAGTAGCTGAGTGCTAGTCATACCATAGGCCATGGACTTGAGATTGTATATTACTACCCTGCTTGTTAATGCTACAAACAGAATTAATTTTGAATATAAGCTTTCAAAAAGTTAACATCTTGTAATTATGAACAGTATGTGACCTTATTTGGCTATGTGGCATTACATCACACAAAAAAATGTTTCTTTGACCTATAACTACATCTCTGTTGGACATATTCAAAATGTGGTCCTATGGCGCATGATACATGAGTTCACATAAAAAACGATAAAATAACTGGATACATTGCCATTGATTTCTACAGTATGAACTTTTAGGTTTTGAGTTTAGAAAATAAACATAACATCTTCAATATTTATTTGTTGTTTACAAAAAGAATCTGAAAATGTATTTAGTGAGCAACAATTAAGCTACCAGTCCTTCACAGGTAGTAATGATATTGACGATAGCTTATACTGAGATCTAATGGCTTACTGTGAACAGAAGAAGGGTTGTAAGTGTCAGCTCATGGCTAAATCAATGTTTATGCATGATATATATTTGAATAGCATCACTTGCTGCCTACAGGCTAAACAATGTTTCTATCTGTTTGCTATTTCTGATCCTTGAACCACGGCACAGGGTTTTGCAAATCCCATTTAGCAACAATTATCTACTGGCATTTCATGAAGGAGAAACTAGCGTGATTAATGAGAAGTGACATTCATAGAATGCTCTGGTATCCTAGTCTCCTTTGTTAGGTAGGTGACTTTGATACATTACGAAGTGACCTTTGTTCATGTGAACATCACGGAGAATGTGCATTGCTATTTACAAAGATAGTGGGCCCTTACATATTTCCACATCTGTATGCATCAAAACCGTCAGCGTGGACATTAACAATTAAACAAAATATTCTAACACAAGGGAAACCATGAAAATTCAAATATATACAATGGAAAACTCAATCTAAGTGTGTAAAATGCAACAATAAAAGCCAACTACAGCTATCACAGCAGTGTCTGTCATTAGCAGCAATAGTTTATGCTTCTTTTTTTTCTCATTTTGCCAAATAAACTGTTCCAAGGACTTTGTTTTTTTTTATTTTTTTTATACAAAATCGCCTAGAGCAAAACTGTAACATTAGTGTTTTATTTCTACTTTTTCTGACAAATGGCAGTTCTCAGCATTTTTAACTGTGATAAAAGCTATTGTAAAGAGACTTTATTCTGCAGAAAGTGCATCAGGTTGCATAGGCAGGAAATATATTAGCAAAGTGACACCTGCTGTGCAGAGAAAAAAGCAGAACTATAATTAACCGAGACCCAAATATCTGATGGCATTTGAACTATCATAATTCCTATAACTTCCTGTCACAATTCTCGAGTTCTTGGCTAGTAACCTTTCAACCTTGAATTTTACATTTTAATTACTGTCAGATACAATTTCTATTTTTCTAGCATAGGAAGGTTTGGGGTGTTAGATTTCATATTTCTTGCATGTTTTGCAATGTTCCTGGTTCCTGGATCAACCTGAATATTAACGGATACATTAAGAAGGTAATTATCACATCTGATTTTTTATAGACAGTGGATGACTAGTGGGGCCAGTTAAACTGCAAATGAAATTTTTTTTATAGAATTTCTTTTTAGAACGTAGAAACCAGAAGAAAAAGCATATTCGCCTGTGTTAGCTATAAATGAATTTAAATAAAAAACAACAACTCACAGATAAGTTAAAAGAAAATATAAATCATTGCTTATCAAGCCATTATGTAATTTATTATTTTGGTGAGTTTACACCCTAGGTGCCCAACCTGCGGCCCAGGGACCGCATGTGGCCTTTTGGGTATTATTCGGCGGCCCCCTTGGTCCTCCACATGCAGCCCCTAAAATCTAACTGTTCCTGCATAGGGCATAGCAACTCACCTGGGAAGTGGTCACACGCTGACCCAGCAGTCCTACATCAGTAAAATTGTCAATGTTAATTGGAGAAACCAGCTCTACATTTAAGCGCTGCACCCAGGGGCAGGAGGGGGGGGGGTGGTTGCTGTCAAATTATGACTGCCTGTCGGGATCTGGTCCAACGCCTGCTGAGATATGTCGACGGGGGGAGGGTCTGGAATCAATGTTATATGCGTTCCTTTAGTGATGCGGAGGGCCGCACTTGTGCCCACCACTGGTTTACACCTATGAACCACAGAATGTAAACATTTATTGGGCATGCTTGTTCAGCAATACCACGTCACTACATAAGATAACAGTCGTAATTCCTTTTTCTATTTTAGGTAGAGCTTTGTCTTGATTATCTGGCAAAACATTTTTTTTATAAAAATTAAAAGACATAGACTAAATAAAAAAACCTGTAAAAATCAGATTTAATCTCTTGTATTTAAATAGCAACTCACTAGTCATTGCTCTTAACTCACTAGTCACTCGCTAGTAATTGCTCTTAAGTGCAAGTAAAGACTATGGCCTTATATTCTTGTTGCTGTTGATGAACTGTAAATATGTCCTAGACAATATAAATAAATTGCAGTTAAAAAATACATGTATTTTCCCTTTTCACTTAATCTGCAGCCACTGCAAAATTATAAGGCTGACAAAAAAGTGCATCAGAAAAAGAATTTTTGTTTGACTAGCTTACAATTACTTACTTACCTGAAAAGACTCCACTTCAAATTTCATTCATCCTTTTAGTCTTTTTCCAACAAACCCTTTGCATAGCTTAAGTGATTGTAATCAATTCAGACCCTTACATTAAGAGACCATTTACACCAGTCAGGTCCGTTACACTACATGTAAAACATGCTTATAGCTCATGTTCCGTTGAAACTGTAATCAGCATATATTTTGCCCTACCTGGTTTATGACTCTACCCTACATCATGCTTATAATATTCTTAAATAAAGCATTTCTGTGTTCAATAATACTGTATTGTTAACCATGAGATGTCATCATGGGGTATTTCACGTTTCTCCATGCAAGCAGATCATGGCTGAAGGGTGCAACTGTACATAGGTATGTAGTTGATGCCTGCATGTGACTACTATTGAATAATAATAAGGAGGACTGCTGAGGAAAAGGCTAGATGATTATGGGTAGTCTTCAACAAATAATGATGATGATGGATAGTGTGAACTGACACTGTTGTGCCATGTGCGTGCAGGTCTGCTTGAATTTGTTAACAAGAATTTGTTGCAGTGCCATGGGCTGTAAACTTCTTAACAATATTAGGCACAGTGGACACAAGAAATTAAGATATCTGGAGACCAATCTACAGCCTGGGGATTTATAATATTTGGGTTCTCAAATCCTCAGACAGTTCTTTGCTTTTCTTTCTTCTCCCCATGCTTAGTGTTGTCCACTTAGGTAACCAAAAACAAGATTTAGATGACATTTCTCCATTTAAACTCGTTGCCAGCACCTGTTACTGATTAGTTAAATTACAAATTAAAAGAGAATCTCATGCTTGACATTTTAGTAGTTTGGCAATGCTGATCAGGATCCAAAAATTAGGTGTGGCCCATTTTTTAAGCCGGGCACACACGTTTAGATGTGATGTGCAGACCGTGATGTCATCACGCGCGACTTTATGTTCGTAATTTCTTAGAATGATTTCCCGGCCTATATACGGCCGAATGTAGCTTTTAAGCAGTAGATTTGCCATAAGCGCACACAGCAGTCGAACAGCAGCAAAATTGGCCACAAATCTACACATGCATGGCCACCATAACATTTTTTACCATACTATTACTTAAAGATAAATTTTTAAGGTCCTATGTAGCAAAGCTGTGTTACCTAAATGAAATAAAATAATGCTTTTAGATTAAATCTGTGGTAAACAGGGTGAAATGTGGCTCTATTCATATGACCTTGCTGTATCTTTATCGGTAACTACTAGATACAATTATCTTGAACATTAGTCTTTGTCATCCATGTAATGTAAAGAGGGCTTTAGCTGGGGGAGCTGTATACTGTAGAACGACATTACTGAAAAAAAGGGTTCTCTTTGATTAGTGATGGATGAACATAGGCCACAGCAAATACCCATGGTTCAATGTTTGCGATGGATCGTATTGACGGAAATTTTTAAATATTTGGGTTATATTTGTAGTCATAATACCATTAAAAAAAGTGTCAACGCCTTCAAACACCTGGACAGTGTCATGCCAGAGGCTGATCAATGGTTAAACTTGACAAAATAAAAACTTTTTTCATTTTTTTAGGTTATCATGTGTTAAAAAAATGTGGGGTCTCCCCAGAGAATACCAGACCTCTATTTAGGAAAAAAGACCTCCTACTGGCATATGATCTGGTATGCTCTTTTATGAGAGGACCACGAACAGCATTGAGTCCCTCCCTAGAACATATCAGACCCCCTGCTGGCATAGGGTCTTGGGAGCTCTGTAAAAGGGATCCCAAACAGCTTTCCCAGAGAGGTCTGGTATGCTCTTCCCAGTTTCTCTCCAATTTTTCAGTCTGGGAACTGGCAACAAAATTAAACAACAACACTCACCAACCTAAAGTTGCTGTTTATTATTTCAGACTTCTTACCAGGACAGGAGAATTATTGGGACCATAGCCTGAATATGGACAGTTTTTGCATATCTTTAAGGACCACACCTTGTAGTCCTGTGCAGCATGGATAAGAGTCAGCATACATTAAATTCTGCTAAACAGAAAAGATTTCTATAATTAGTGATAAACAGAACATTTCCCTATTATCAATTGCATGATGGAAACATGGTTCCCCACTAATAAGTGCTTTTAACCTCCCTGGCGGTTCACTGAGGTCCAGATTTCTGTAACAAAAGTGATACAGTGTTTTGCCTCTCCGCCCCCATCGGCGTCACCAATGACGTCAATGGGGGCAGAAAGGCTCTGTTTGCCTGCAGCTCTGTAGAAATGCTGCAGGCACACAGAGAGCCAGCGGTTGCGCCTGATTCCGGCACGGACGCAGTTTGATTCACGATCAGACTGCGCCAGTACTTGCTTCGGGCGTAACGCTAGGGAGGGTAAACCAGCCATAGATGCTATGCTTGGTGGGCGTTTATCGAACAATCGGCCAAAGCATGATGAGATCATCATGCCATGGTCAATCATTCGAAATACACCATTTACGATTCGACAACCAATACTTTGGATGGGGACCCTTGTCCCCATTCAAAGTGCTGGCGATCGACCAGAGAAAAACGTTTGTTTTCTGGCTGATTAAAGTTTTGTGCGAGTACGAACGGTTGCTCCAGGTGGGCGCGTTCATTTTGCGATTGATCACCAAGCAATCACCCCGAATGCGCATGGTGATCATTCACAAAATTGGTCACAGATTGAAGCGCTATGGCCGGCTTTAGAGGTACAAAAAAAAGATAAAAAAAATATTTTTTTCTGTAAGACCGGGTCCCCCCTCCGTGACGTCACACGGGACCCGGAAGAAGCCGGCGAGGAGAAGGATCACGACGGCAGCCGGACCAGGTGAGCTCCCACGCTGTGCTAGAACCCAGTTTGGGCGTATCGCTAATTGCAGCGTCCCTTTGCCCGAACTGGGTTCGGGCATATCGCTAGGAAGGTTAATTAGGCCTTATGCCCAATTCTGTAGAACCACATTATTTGCTTTTCTTTATTTTTCCCGTGCTCCCTTCTACTTGAAATTTTAGCCCCTCTAGTCATCAGCTGGTTTTATTCACATACTGTTGTATTGTAAAAAAAACACAATACAATTTCACAAAGCTGGCCCCTTTTAAAGTTCATGTATCATATTTTTTGGCGTATAGGACGATGAGTTTGGGATATTCTCACTGTATAAGACTACACCACTATCAACACACACCAAATAAAAGAAAATTATGTCTAATCTGATTTCTACCCCCAGATGTCCAACACCCTTAGAAGTTATAATATAATTAGTGTTTCCCTGTGGTTATGCATGGGACATAATATGTATACTTTTGACAATAAAAACTGAAAGAATGTTGGCAATTGTACAATGTAACTTTTACAGTTGTGTATAATTTATAAAGTGACTTTTTCGTTGACGATGTTGCTAGTGAGCACTTGCCGTCAGTAGCAGCCAGCTACTTTCACTTTCACACACAATGAGAAGGAGGGGGATGCTGAAGACCTCGTGCGGCCAGTCTCCTGTGTTCAAAAGTCTTCTTATATGCCCAAAAATACGGTATATTGTTAGGAACTGCTTACACACAGGTTCTCATGAATAAGGGTATATTAAGAATTGGGCAAAAGTTAAGTGGACCTAAACTAACATTAGCAGTTTGTGCTCATGTGCCATAGAACAAATATAACAATCTGGTGGTGTCTTTGCTAGGGCTTGTAGAAGAGAGTGACATGTTGGTGGGAGCGTTATTGTGCTGTTATTCTTTTTATCACATTATGTAATTTACACTAACCAATCACAGCACTGGAGCAGAGAAGGTCAGTAGCCGATAGCTAGGTCTACAGTGTCCCAACCAAGATGCAAAATTTTCCTACATTCAATGGCCATGGTAGTTTTAATGAATGCATTCTGGTTCGTATTATTATTCATTGTATGGAGCATATAAATCTAATTATTCTAAGCAAAATGTAAGAGTTTAGGTCCACTTTAAGAAAATGTAGCAAGGACTGCATACACAACAACTAAAACACTTGAGTAGGTCACCTGTATTCACAATTAAAGATTCAGTCTGATTAGATATATTTGCAAAGTCAAGCCTACACAGAGCAGAAGGTCTTATATCAAAAGTCTGAAAAGGTATTTGCCTTTCTAAATATTAATAACCACATATAGTGAACAGGAAGAAAAAGGAAAGCCCTGGAGAGTGCCGCTGAAGATTGTTACAATTATAACAGTTAATACAATAGCTTTTTCCCAAATCTAATAACAGTTTACATGTATAATGAAAATTAATAGTGTATGGAATATACTTATCCAGAGTATTTCTACATGTTGACTTGATCAAATCTCATCGAGTTGATTACCAATGTGTGTTTTTTTAAGCTTTAACAATTTCTACAGAATGGTTCCAAGGGAGAACATCAGCCATGGTAAATCATAAAATTCATTTTGTTTTGCATCAATTCATTCATCCGTGTTCCGACTAATCACCTCATTTAAAAATTCAATAAACCTAAATACCTGGATTTATGGTGCTTTGTCAGAGTGAACAAGGGAATATAAGCAGTGCAGAACTACATGTCTATTGCAACTTAAAGACTAGCTTTGAGTTGAAAACAATTAAAAAGACTCTACAGCAATAATTATATTCACAGTGTTAGCAAATAAAATAAATTAAAACCGATTTAATTTCTGCTGTGGGAGATGGAGAGGAAATAGTGAAAGGCTTTAATGTAGACACTTAAGACATTAAAGTTGTGTTAAAGTGAAACTTTAAACAGTTTATAAAGTGTTGCTGCAGCATTAGGAGCTCTTAATTGCAGAGTGCGTATATACAGTATGCTGCACAGGGGCAGTTTACGACTATGCTGTTTTGTAACATTTCGAAATGGTTCAGTTCATTTCTATCCACTGTAATTTGAATTGAGTAAAGAGATATCGGCCATAATGTGTCAGACGTGATTCTCAAAGAAAGCAGTAGCTCTACACAAGCACACTATGTCTTGAAATGTAAATTTCTCATGTATTTATTGTGTCCTATCCTTTTCATTATTTAAGGTTGTATTTATTTTTACTGAGAATCTGCATAGCCAATACATGAGAAATGACAGTCTTATTGCATCTTTCCAGCAGATATAGTGTTATGTGCCTGATCCTTCTGCAGCATAAAGTAATTTAATGATTTTGTACTTATCTCAAAAAAGATATATTGAATGTATTTTAAAATTAGGCAGAATGTGTAGATCTTTCAAGTACAAGATTCTGATTTCCCAATATAAAAGTCGAAAACCGACAGTTTGGTGAACTGAAACAAAAATTTCTACTTTCAATATTTTGTAATATTTTCTCTGTCTACCATCGTCTCTCTGTCCACCATCAAGGGAAGGGCTCTATGGCTATCTACAGGGGGCTTTTTTGCTACCTTTAAGGGGGGGGGGGGGCTCAGGCTACCTTCAAAGGGGTTCTCTGTCTATATATGGAGGGGGCTTTGTGGCTACAACTAACTCAGGGCTCTGGGTCTAACATCAAGGAAGGGGCTCTATGGTTACCTTTAAGGGGGGCTTAGTGACTAAAAAACCAACATGCAAACCAGACTTTACGAAGCTTTCCAAGGAGATGCAAAACAGGGGTTGTCAGTAATTGTTGTCATAGTATATTGTTATTTTTTTTATAATATTGTTATTAAGTATGGTATAAAGTTTTAAGCTTAACTGAGACTTATTAAGTTTATTACGTTTTTAGGGAAAGAAGACGTAATTTTTAAATTTTGACAGCACAAACTCCGTCCGGTTTTAAACAATTATTTCAAGCGCTACACCATTGGGATTTGGCAAAATTGACACCCCTATCTGCAACCTTTCATAGTTATTATTGTTCTATGTTTTATTGTTATCCAACTGACATAGATTGTATACATTTGACAATAAAATAGCTTTAATCTCAATCTCCCTGCAATAACAATGTCAGCCACAATAATGCTAGTGAGCACACTTGCTGTCAGTAGCAGCCAGCTACTTTCACAGACATCTTCACAGACATCGGGAAGGAGAAGGAGGGGACGAGGGGGATGAAGAAGATTTCTCCCTCTGCATCTGTCGGCCAGGGTGCAGTGCGGGGAGCACGGATCCAGGGAGCAGACCTACAGACTCCCCTAGAGCAGGAGTGCCCCCTGTACCCCCCTGACAGCAGCACCCGGCATATTTGACGACCTCTGACTTTTTGAATTTGCTGTTCGCGAACGGCGAACCCCATAGACTTCAATGGGCAGGCGAACATTAAAAAACAAAGCGACCCTTTCT
>CM070032.1:181559581-181582070 GCA_036250615.1 Ptychadena robeensis
TTAAGTCGAAACCGGCGAAATGGTCGAATTTTTGAAAAAAAATTCGACCATCTCTAGATAAGAGCTACAATCGTGGTAACCACTCAGTAGGTAAATAAAGTGAACTAAAGCCTTTTGTTATTTGTATCCACTTGCTATATGCTAGGTGTTCCATTTCTATAATTAGCAGCCCCTTTAATTTAGGAATTGGTAAGAGGTCTGGGAGACAAAGATCTTAGGTTTTTACCTAAAAAGATAAAATAAAATGTTTAAGGTCTAAATGCATACTAGGAAATTAGTGTTGAAATTTTTATTGTGAATATCAGCACTTCATGAAGATCTCGAATATAGTGCTATATCTTTGCAATCTCGAATATTCAAGATTTTTTTACATCAGTGCCCGGAACTACCATTCATTGCTTTAGCAATATGTGCATGTACAAGTGCCAATATGTGCAATGAAGTTAATAATGACTGGAGATCACAAGATCAAATTTTTGATTTTATTGTGAATATTACATGAAAAGTATGCAATATTTTCAAATACAAACAAGAGATTGGGGAGTACCCTCAATGGGGACTTTAAGTTGGTGAACCTACCTATTGAAAGGGATCAATAGCAATAGTGTGTATAACTGAACAGGTTTTAATTAGTACATAAAATGTACAGAAATATGAAAATAAACATCTAACATCCAGAAATGAAAAAAGTCGACGAAAGATTTTCCATGTAGGTACAAACTTTCTGCTTTATTAGTTGGGTTTTGGGTTGCAGATTATAGTTGGTTTTGTCAACATGTTTCGCCCATACAGTATAGGGCTTCCTCCGGACAGTGAATCATCTGTTTTAAAAATCCCAGAGAGGTAGAATAAATACACACAAAGCACAATAAAATTGAATAGATGTCAGTCATTTTTCAAATACGAATATTGCCTATGCTGCTCATCACTATAGGATATGAGTATAATAATATTACTCACACTCAGCTAATGTCATTTTAAGAAACATATATCTATATGTAGGGCTAACTCATGAACATGAACTTTTTTTAATTATATTTATTGTAGACATTATAATAATTTCAGATCTAACACTGTTTGTTTGCTTCAGTTAAAAATGTGGTGTTTTAAAGAAGATAATTTCCAGCATGCAATCTTTCTACCTTAACCTAAAACGAGGTTCTGGATAAATCATATGCAAGTAAAAAGTGTTCTTAAAATACTTAAAAAGGTATAAAAGTGTTCAAGTCACAAAA
This sequence comes from Ptychadena robeensis, assembly GCA_036250615.1. Lineage (NCBI taxonomy): Eukaryota > Metazoa > Chordata > Amphibia > Anura > Ptychadenidae > Ptychadena > Ptychadena robeensis. Next base: position 181,560,817 of record CM070032.1, read on the forward strand.
GGTCTGAATCTATCAGTTAGCCCTTTAATTAAATTCATAGAAGTAATCAGATGCAAAATGAGAAATGGCTGAGAGCGCTGCAGAATAATTTTAGCATTTATACCTATAACTGTCAATCTCTGCAATGCTGTTTTAAATATGTCACCTAAATCATAAGAGCTGGTACTTCCTCTAGTGATTCATGTTAGCTGTGTTCTGTGATTTACTGTGGAATGATTCTTCTTCTCTTTCAGGGAATTTCTTGATCTCTTAACTGTGATTAATCTCTCAACTTTGAATGATCATAGCTTTTTACATGAGTGAATATCACAATTTTTCTGAGTATAAATTCTCAGAGTTATTTTTTTACACATATGTTTTTTTAATGTGCTAACAAAAGACACCCATTAATTTAAAACCTTGCATACACATTTTTATACCAGTTACTTGCAATATATTATATGTCTGTCCCAGCAGAATAAATTACTGATTGTGTGACTAGACACTGTGAAATAGAGGAGAGAACAGAAATGATCTGGCTGTAGGCAAGAACGGGACATAATGGCACGTATTTTTTTCCTTCAATCGAGAAAGCTGTTATTTCTTACAAGAATTATTTAAGACGTGAACTTTAAATGTTTTGGAAGTGATGCATCATATTGTGATTAACTAAGTACTAGTGCTGTAGTTTGTAATGGAAAAATAATTAACATTATTTACCATACATTAAAAAGAATAAAAGAACTTTAGGGTGAACTATTAATGTTTCTTCCTTATTGTTAACCCTACCAATCAAAATTTCATATGTGCTCCTATTTAGTCTGTTGAACAGTTATTGGTACAACTAATGCATCATGGTATTAATAGTTTATAAATAATGTCTATCACCCATGAATAGTGATGGCTGCACTGTCCGCATGTCGGACAGTTATACCCCAAACATGGAATGTTCTCCTGGTGAACACTATGGGCGTTCGACCTGCCCCGTTCAACAGCTAGAAGAAATTTATTACACTTCTGCCGGGCGCATCAGGTGCAGTAAGATCCGTCTCGAGAAAAACTTTTTACACTAGAACCCCACTCTCTAGTGTACCCCAATCGGCTTTAAAACCGGAAGTGATGTCACATCTGGTAATCAGAATTAGGAACTGTGTGTTTCATGTAATGGAAGTGATGTCGCTGACATAACTTCCGTTTTTTATGATTCAAATTCCCTGCGAACAGACGGGGAATTTTAACTTTCCTGCAATCCGGCAGACGTCAGACTTTTCTAAAAGTCTGATCCGCCTGTTGGCAAATGGACGTGGCCGATGTTTGGCCATCACTACCCATGAACCATCCCTATATAATCCCCATGGATAGTCCATTCCCAACCACCCATTTATATTCAGCTCCTAGATGTAAATTAGTGATAAGGAATAAGCAATATTCATATTCAAATTTCTTGCCTAATATTCGCAATAAATTTGAGAATTTGTGATCTCCAGTCATTATTGCCTTCATTGCGCAAATTGACCCTTGTACATGCGCTAATTGCGAACAGAAGTTCCGTGTACTGATGTAAAGATTCCTAAATATTCATGATTACGAAGATAAGATCTTCATGAATTCTCAAAGTGTCGATTTTCACAGTAAGAATTTGCGATTTTAATTTTCACAATAAATACTAATGTAAATTAGTCTTAGTATTTCTTTTCCTGGAGTTATATATATATATATATATATATATATATATATATATATATATATAAAGTTGAAAATCTGTTTCAAAATAGTTGTTTCCTCTGCAGTTTAAAATGCTATTGGGACGTTTGCTAGGACTATAGAAAACCATTTCCTTATATGATGAAGATTTACTGTAATCCTTCAAAAATTAACAAGGGCACCCTTGTTAAACAGTTAAGCATAAAATTATGGTTGTAAAATGACAGTGCCTATTTCTCAGCCCATGGTTAATTGTTCATTTAGCATCTTTTAGATGGATTGATCAATGTGTAAACATCATAACTTTATCTAAATAACTCATACACTTAAAGTGTTTGTGAGTAATAAATGAATTAGTTCACTTTAAATGAGCTTGTGATTCTTCTACCCTACTGTGTTCCAAGGTACATAGTTAATTATATTTAGAGACCACTTAAGGCAACCTTTCTGTTTAATTTCAACAAAAAAATTTTTCTCGAGCATCTCCCATTGCAAATTTATATTCACTGGAATACTACAAAATAAAAACAGTTAGGCCATATACACTGCTTTGTGATTCAGATAGAAAGTTGAAGTGACAAACAATGCTCACCAGACCAAAACATCATCCAAGGGTCAAAATTCATGTTGTGGTGTCATTAGATGTGAAAAGCAATGACACATTTTTTCTGAATCTCAGAAGTTTGATTGGAAATATCGCAAAAGACATAGCTATCACACATTGTGCACGGTGTATTTATCCATCTTTTAAAGATCTGTGGCAAACTTTGTGCAAAACATTTTTTTTCTCTTTCATAAAATATTCTCTATAGCTTCTATATCTAAGATATTACATGTACAGATATATATCAAGGTTTTAGGGGGGTCCTCTTTGGTGAAGCTGGATAGTGCAATAATGATGTACATATGCTTCAGGTTATTCACATCTTTAACTAACAAATATTCTGTTATTACAGTTCACAATAACAATTATGGAGATCGCTATTGTTGGGGTTACCTAAAAATCCACATTGATAGAAATGGTAAAAATTTTTGACTAGCTGACTTTCTAAGCTGATTGCAAAGCCCCCGAATATGGTATCCTCACCAAAATTGCTGGAGATGTAGAGAAGGCTTGTGGGAACATTGAAAAAAAAAAGGTTTTGCTCTAGCACATGTAGTTTTTGCATAAAGAAAGTTCAAAGTAAAAGTCGAAGTTTCGACTTTCAACATTTTTGCTTGACTTTGAATTTAATTTATGCAAAAACTATTTTTGCTCTATACTATTTACATGCTCTATAAAACTTATAAGTGTCCATTTCAAAGACATTTTTTTTTCTAAACATATTCGTAATATAACTGGCTAAGAATTAGCTAATTATAGTACACTGTAAAATGCCAATGCAGAAATATGTTTTCATAGTGCAAAAGGTGAAACAAATCGAATATATTTAACCTTAGGTCATGAACATGGCATATTCAACTCAATAAACTCCAACTAAAATCAAAAGACAATGTTTTAAAAGTACAAGTTGCTATCTAGCCATAGTTAGTTTTCAAGAACAATTAGATTGCAAGTCAGATAGATGGCAAGTAAGGACAAGTCACACAGAGAACAGAAACCAAAAAGAAATCATTATGAACACTGCTTCATTTAAATTTCTTGTAAGATTTTCACATCAATATGATACAATGTGTACCCCACAACATATTTATCAGCCTGATGGCAAATTCTATAATTTTCATTAACCTAAATATGAATTGGCATTCTTATAATTTATCTTTTGCACATTTGTTAACATCAAAATATTTACTCTTTATTCTCTTGGACATCCTTAGTGATCAAGAAATAAATTCTATTTTGCACTAAGTATAGTAATATGCATTAAGATCAATATCATAACTGTGGCCGCAGCTGCAAGAAGTACAAGAAAGCAGGATTACATTATTTCCAATTTACCAAGCTGCCGGAATTTCCTGTAGTGTTTGTACTCATCGGTATCTTATGGGTGCCCAATTAGATTAGCTGAGTGCATAAACTATTAGAAGAAACTAATACTAATCTAAAATATCATGAAACGGAGGCAGCGGAAGACAGTTAATTTGATAAAACATTTAGAATGTGTTAGTAGATAGTGTCATATCTCCCCATTGTGGATTGTTTTCCACACCTGCACTTATAAATTGTAGGAAAGATGTCTTGATATTGTCTAAATATTCTGCATTTATGTATGAACTCTCTGCCCAGATATAACTAATCCTAATATTTTTTTTAGTATGAAGGCATTGTTATGCAAAATTAAAAAGGCACACACAATGGCTAAAGTTCAACTCACCATTGGTTTAACCCTTTTTAGGAGGGCTGTTGGTCAAACTATTGCTAAATAATAATGGGTAGTTAGGCACTGCTTTGTTTAACCTGTGCCAATTCAAAATACATTAATGAATAAATAAATATATAAATAACATATTTACAGCCAAAAGAGAGTCTTCTACACAGCTTTAGGTGTAATAGCAAAGTTGCACAAATCCTTTAAGTTAGAGACCAACATGTTCGCATGGTGGTTAGTTTGCATCAGGTATTTTCTGGAGAGCAAAACCCCATGCAATTCCTGCCCCCCCCCCCTCCTCCTCCAGGCTATACTAGCAGGGGATCTGTTATATTCAGGGGGTTTCCACGTTGTTCATGGCCCCCCTATTCCAGGAATACCAGACCCTATACAAGCAGGGGCTTTGTAGGGGGGGGCACAGATTGTTTGTTCCAGAGCATACCAGACCCTATGCTTAAAGAGGGATTGGGATGCTCTGCGGGAACCCAACACTTCTTAGACATAGTTTAAAAAAATACATAGGGGGGTTAGCCGTTGATTCACCTCTGGCATGACACTGTCCAGGTGTTTGCACACTTTTTTTTACTGTTATTTAAGTCAATGCGGAACTGCTGGTATTTTCTGAAAAGTCTGCGAACAGTCCTCCAATGACTGCGATGTTTGTCCTTCACAAGTACAAAGTACTTTGATAACATATTTTTAAAATGTTCTTTATTTTCTAAATGTTTTTTAGCACTTTTGTACTTGCAGTGGCTAGATTCGTTATGTTCTGTTTTACCTCTGTTTTATCATGCAGGGCATGCTCATCTCCTACTACTACTTTTTTGGTACCTGGAACGCATAGTTCCTGGTTGCGGGAGCCGGATGTATTGTCACTGACGTCACTTTCTGTTCTCGAGCCGGTTTTCACTAGGAGACCGGCTTCATGCCCGGTCTTCTAGTGAAAAAGATTCTTCCTCCGGCATGATCTCACTGTTTCTGATCCTGTCGAAGGAAGAATAGAGATCTCCTTCTCGCCAGCGAACGGGGCGGGTCGAACACCCGTACTGCTCGCTGGCGAGAAGGAGGGCGAACATTGCCTTGCGGGCAGTTCGGCCATCACTAGACACCATACAATCACTTTGGAGGACACTCTGTTCATGACTCACAATAAGACACATACATACAGCAAAAATATAGTTGTTTGCAAATCCCTGGACTAGTTACACATATTAGTTGCCGCTATTTATTAAAGTCTCCATAAAGCCCCTAGTGTTTATATGGGGAAGTGTGGGGGTCAATGCAGAGAGCATCCACCTGCCACTCCCAAACTTTTGCTTAAATTAAGATTTTTGGGATGTGGCACATATGCCTATAAACGATTAAATGGGGAGCTAGTGATTAATATAATTACAGTTACAATATAATTACTTTAGTATATTAGTACATTAGTTACATTAGTATATTATGATTCATTGGTTGATTTTACATCTGTATTTATATTTTAGCTTGTAATTAAAATAAATCTTCATAAAAAGGCATATGAAAACACACCTACACTTACCACTAAGCTATCCCAATGCTCTTAAATCTGAAAACATACAGTTTCCTGATCTGCTCTCATCAGTGGAAGTCACCATTTTTATTCTTGTGTAGGCTCTAGTCTTCCGGGGGTTATAGCTGCAGTAACATGTGAGGCCACCAGGGGCAGCCAAAATAATGGTTTTAAAAAGGAGGAAACATGGAACATAGACTTGTAAAGAGACGTGACAAGCCTTTCTCTCTCCCAAAAAACATTGCTATTCTGCACGGTAATAAAGTTACAGTAATGCTGCAGAGAGAATAGAGGAAGTGCAACGTAAGGCATTCAAGACTTTTTATACTTTTTTTACAGATGCTTCCAATAATAGGGGGTTTCCAGCAAGGGGCAGAAATTACATCAGCTGCATGTAGGGTTACTAAAGGATTATTTTAATCCTTCATGGTCTTATCTTTAACTAAATGAAGTCCCTACCTTCACATCCACATCCACAAGCTTATAAGTCATAAACTGTGTTGTTCTGTCATAAACTGTGTTGTTCCTTAGAAAACATGTATTTACTTCTTACCCAGCTAATAGCTAATAAAATACTCTCACATGCTAGTATGTGTTAGTTAAATAATACAACAGGAAACTTTAAATAGTGCGAGCAAACCTTGAAAAGGATAGATTCAGACATTTGGCTCAACAGTGTCATTTAAAGAATAACTGCTCTGCTGTGGTTGTCTAATAGAAAAACTCCATTATGTTATTAATTATTTTCTTTCTACAACTCTGAAGCCTAATGACCTCCAGTGTGTTGCTTTTGTACCAAACTCATTTCCATTGTGAATTATGGAAATGTGTAAAATGTTTTATACACTGTTTACCATTTGTTCTAAATGTATATTATAATAAAATATTTGAAATAAATGCTGCAATATTAATGTTTCTTATTGCTGCCCCAGGGCACTTGAGAAATAAATGCTTCATTTAAATTCAAAACAATTCCTACAAGGTACTCTACAGTGTGTGTTTTATAGTTCTTAGTGTCAAGACTTCCTGGAACTTTACTTTTTCATTCCTCTTTCAATGCTAAAAACAGAAAGGAAACAACAGTATATAATATAGTGAAAAAACTGCAAAGAACATTGTCTATTTCTCTTGTATTTCAATAGAGTAGCCTTTGTAAAAATCTAACCTTAAGTGATATATGACTTAAAATTTTACAATTGATGTCCTATTAAACCATATGAACACTACTAATGGTAACCGAGCATTCAGAAACACTTCCAGCTAACCTGAGGTACCCAAGATGACCATGAACCCTAAAACATGTCCCTGAACTTTGGGGTTCTTTGCATCAAACCTATAGCACAACAGAATGGACAATCATGCAGGCCAATAGTGGGACTCTATAAAAAGTAAAAAACAAATGGAGCTTTCCATTATTTAAGCTCTTAAAACCTTCACCTAAAATGTTCCTGTGTACACAGAACATGATTATGTGTTTTTCCTGAGTGAAAAGAAGAGAGGGGAGATTTCCTTGCCGCTGCCTCATCAGACAGAAGAGAGGAGGGGCAGCAATAAGAAATGTGGGTTTTACTTTTTTTCCACAAATCCCTATTGTATAGGGTTAGCCTGTGAGGGACACAAAGTACTAAAGATGAGTATAGGTCCACTTTAAGTTAAGGTAGTCAAGATTGATCCATCAGTCAGTTACTTTCCATCTTGCTGTTTATTGTGTATTATTAACAATAAGACTGCTCATTGTTTTCAAATATTTTGTTTTTCAACAATATATATATACATTTTTAAATGTATCACTATAGGATCAAAAAGTGCCTAATTTATTTAAATTTCTCAAGATTTCAATTTTCAAATTAAAAAATATACAAGTTCTTTAAGAAAGACAGCTGCTGACTGTAAACTAATTTAATTAAAGTGCACCTAAACTCAGAAACAAAATAAATTAACTTTTTACTTACCTCTGAGCTATCGAAATGGCCGATCAAGATTGATAAATAAAATATACTTACCTACTCTGCTCTCATCAGTCGCCATGTTGAATTCTGAGTAGCTTCCAGTCTTCCAGGGGTTAATAGCTGCAGTAACATGTACTGCCAGGTACAAAGGCTTTCAATTGGAAATAATTAAAGTAGTATAGACATGTGAAGACCTGCAGCTTAAGATGTCCTGACTGTCGACCTGTAATGCTGCAGCAATTTTGCAGAGACAAGAGAGGAGAGGGTTGATGGGAACATACAGAGATAACTCCTACAGGTAAGGGTTTGTTATTTTTTCTGTTTTTTTACAAAATGTCCTTAATAGGGGGTATGACAGTGAGGGGCACAAGGATGTCTGAGATAGGTTTCTAAGTACTTTAAGAATGCAAAAAAAAAATTGGAAAGATAGATAAATATATAAACACATAAGCAGGGATGTGTCTGGGGCACTAAAAGGCCATGGCCACCACTGGACACATAAATGCCAAGGCGATGGTTGGATAGCATACTTTGAGACCAACGCTTTCTTATTAAGTAAAAAGGAATGAATTGTATATGTGATGTTACATTAGGTCAGGCAGGGTCCTCAACTCCTCCTGTGTCGAAAACTGTTACCGTGTGTTATCTTCTGTTGCATCTCAACTCTAATTCAATGTAATGCGCTGCATTACCTGTTGGTGCTATAAAACTAATATTAATGTCTGTATGGAAGATAGATAAACTGAGAAGTACATAAGCTACACAAATATTATTAATTTATATTTATATAGGGCCGACATATCATGCACAACAGAGTACATAGTCATTTGGTTGCTTCTCAGAGGACCTTATGTTCCTACCATAGTCATGTATGACTAATATAGATGAGGTAAGGTTTCTTTTTTAAATTGGGAAAGTCAATTAATCTTGTCTTTGGAGTGTGGAAGGAAACCAGAGTACCTGGAGGAAACCAACACAAACATTCAAACTCCATGCAAATAATGGCCTCACCAAGATTCAAACCTGGAACCCTAGCGTTGCATTGGAAGAGGACTAGAGGGCTAGCGCCTAGAGGCGGAGAATTTGAATCTGTCCGCGAACGGGCGGACAGCGGACTTTTTTAAAAGTCCGCTCCGCCCGTTCGCGGACGGACACGCCGAATGTTCGGCCATCACTACTGTAAAGGAGGTTACAAAGCAGCTAGTGATGGTCACTAGCTGCTTTGTAGCCTCCTTTAAGCCGGCCATAGATGTCTCTATCTATGGCCGGCTTTTAGCAGACTCCTCACTCCTTTTGGGCTGTGAATGTCTGTTTGGGTCCAGCAGAGCTGCAGCCACTGTTCTTGTTTAAGAAATGTATTACCATGCAGAAAGAAAGCAAGAAACATTTCCTCTGCTTACCAGTTCACTTGGGAGGATATGTTTTCTAATTGAATTATTATAAAATAGATAAAACATCTATCAGCACAGCCTGTACTATGCAGCTGTATGCTACTTGGCATACAACCCTTGCAAAATGTTTGATCTTTGGTTTATTATGTTTATTTTAAAATGTATAAAAATTTACAAAATACAAATAGGAAGTAGAGATCCTTGTAAATAATGTATTGAGTACACACAATAATTAGATTACAAAATATTTTACCACTTCACACCTGTAAAAATACAGTAGTAATTTTCACATTTGCACTATGACTATATTATTATTATTTATTAATATAGCGCCAACATATTATGCAGCACTTTACAATAAATTAGAGTTGAGACAACACAAGATAACACACAGGTACAGGTTATGACACAGAAGGAGCAGAGGACCCTGCCCGATCGGGCTTCCAATTTAATAGGTTGGGGAACAAAGACTACAATACGAAGGGTGGGTGGGACTGGTATGGTAGTGATGTTAGGAATGAGAAGATGGGTAGGCCAGACTGAAGAGGTCGGTTTTCAGGGATTTTTTTAAAAGTGCCAAAGGTAGGAGCAAGTCTAATGGGGTGAGGGATAGAGTTCTCCAATATAAGCCATGGGTGGGAAATGCAGCAGCTACCTGGAAAGTCAGAGAGTGAAGTTTTCAAAATCCAGCTCAGGAATGCCATAGACAGAATACCGAATTCAGAAGAAAGCCACAGTGACTGCTGTGACCAGTTAACACCTGGACAGGTAAGCGGGTCCCTGACTCTGAACCTGACTCGAGAAAAAACCTAGAAGGGGGCTTTTTTAGCAAATGTATTTGTGCTAAAAACACAGCTTATACTTGAGTTTATATGGTAAATAAAAAGAATGTAGTTATATTACATACCGTATTGCATGCAGGGTAAGACACACTGGACCACAAGATGCACCCATGGTTTTTGGAGGCAATTAGGAAAAAACTCACTTCAAAAAGACTCAATCACTTATGGAGAGAACAGCATATTTCAGCAAAGTGTGCAGGGCTAAACCAAGCAGGCTTTTTTAGTGTTTCAGCTGTGACAGCAGCAAACTTACCCCTCCTTCCATGTAACAATGTAAAAATCAGGGTGAGCTGCTATTGTAAAGTAAGTCTCTAAAAGTTAGTCTCTGGGCTCAGAACAGTGGCTGTACTCCTAGTGAATACCAATATACAGCATGTACTAGCTCTGCACATCCTGCTGGAGCATGTATTATCCTCTATTAAGGACAGCCTACAGTCTCTTTTGAGATGTGATATATAATAAACACAGTGTGCTTTTTTTTATAGATGACAATGATCCATGATGATGATGACTACATGCTTTGTTGATTATTTCATTCAATAAGTTTTTTTGGATGGTTTCCCTCCCGATTTTAGACCAAAAAAAGTGCGTCTTATAGAGCAAAAAATAGAAAAATATGCTATGTTATTTGTGTTCAATAATTGACAAATAGCACAGAGAAACAAAATTCAGCAAAAAGAACACCAAATCTGGACATCATAAATATTTCTAATCATTATACAGCTGCTTTATTTAATTGTGCCTCACAGATGACCAAAGTACATACAATTTCACAAGCTCAGCTTTCATTTTTAGCAACTTTAATACCCCTGCTGTGAATGCCTTTGAGAATTATGTTCTTTCAGCTACTTAAGGAAACCTTGTAGCATCACCCTAATGGTCTGTGCTAATGTACTATAGTAAGGTGCTCCACAGTGAACTCTATAAGTCAATAGTATACACTCTCTAGCAAAAAAGTTTTTTATTGGACGCTCACTTTTTTTTAGGTAATTGAAAATTATCTGGTTAGTATTTATTTTTATATTCTGAAAAGAAATGCAGTCCTGAGGTACACGGATACATAAAATGGAATGCAGATGGATCTGCCACAGTGATTTGCCAAAAGTGGTTTGCACCAGGTGGAGAAATTAAAAAGAGAGCCATTTGGACAGTATCTCTCATTAACAGACACAACAGAAGAAATCCTGACCATTATCCAGTGGGCGAAAATCAAAAGCTTATCATCATTCTCTCCTTTTTACATATTTTATACTTTTTTCACATTCAACAATATGTTTTAAATAGTTTATTTTCCCTCCTTAGAAGTAGGGTTTTTTATTACAGTGATACTTGTTTATTGATGTATTTTGGTCTCAACATAAATTGGAAGTTCAATCTATCGAGTTAAGTGGATATCTGATTTTATAACAGAATCTGTTTTTAATCTGGCCGTAGCCGTGAACAGATCATCCAAAACAAGGTGGTAACAAATCAAATTATCGACTTGGCCTATAAAACCATTGTAGGAATTTTGATGAACTTATCCATTGGTTTTCTGGCACTCAGTCATACTTTAATGCTGTGTTGAGTAACCAGAGAAACCATTAACTTGGAAGAAATTGACGATTTCTGGAGAGTGGCATTTCAATATATCTAAGTAAACAGTGTGCTAATACCTTTAATATAATGCAAACACGTTGTTAAATGTAATGCCCACATACATTATCTCCGGGTGCATTGCTAAGCAATAAAACATATGAATGTGTGACAGAAGGGAGACAGCAGATGCCTTTTGCTAAACAGTTTTCATATTTCTGTGTGACAAAATAGATGAAATGCATAAAAACTAATTCACTTGCAGATTAGGTTCTGGAATGTATTCCAGGACAGTAAACAATTAGCTGTTTTAAATTCTTGCTAATAAGACTAAATTACCACATAATATCTACTGGCATCTACTTGGCTAATAAAACATTTTTTAATCAAATTTAACATTTTTTCAGTTGGCTTTGCATTGTGATGATGTCTAAACTTTGCTTCATTTCTCGTGAAAAAAAAGCTCTTGTTGGTAATTGTCCTAACATTTATTTCAGGTCAATTGGTTAACTGTGAATAATGATGTGTCAAAAATGTACAGTAGTGCTGTCAATAGAGCAATTATAATTTAACTAGAGATTATTACTGCACCAGAGGACATTTACTGGGCACGAAAGAGAAAACAACAATGAAAGAAGGGTAAAGGGAAACGTGATTGGCAAAACACACCAACATGACTTCTTCTACTGAATATCAGTTATAATGACTTAAATAAACAGAATTAGCTAATTCTCTGACATTGGAATACTAGGGACATATAATTAGATGTAACTTATGCAAATGTGGCATGCTATGTACATCTATCTAGCTAGCTTTTTGTCTATCAGTTATGTGTGAATGAGAAGAAGCAATGCATAAGAGCTAACAATACATTTAATTTATCTTAATTTCTACCTAAAATAATGCAGGGTCACGTCTACCTCCTATAGACAGTTCCATTGCCAGCGGCATCAGGGATCACAGCATCCTGAGGAACCACCTCTGTTTTGGACTTTTTATGGACTGTTATCATGATTTAGGACTCTGGACTATTAAATAATTGTTTATACTTTGTTCTTACAAGCTGCATTTGTTTATTACCACTAAAGTCCCTATACCCCTATGTCAGTAGGGTAAATTTACAGAATACACTAAGGGGGCAGAGTTTTGGTACTCTTCTCAGATCGGTGCTGTCTGTTGTTCTGTAAAAAATTTTGATCAATCCAAAAAAATAAAAAAAAACTAGCAAAATTGTACAAATTTCGTTTAGGTTCTAAAACCCACAATCACAATTATAAAGTGTTATACATTTATTTCTGGTTTATTCATTAAAAGATAGAGATCGGTTGGCAAGCAAGCAAGTAGTGATTGCCGAACTTCGGCCATGTTCGTCCGCGGACGGGCGGAGCGGACTTTTAAAAAAGTCCGCCGTCCGCCCGTTCGCGGACAGATTCTAATTCCCCGCTGCTAGGCGGGGAAATAGAATCGGGAAACCCGGATGTGACGTCAGTGACGTCACATCCGGCACCTGGAACGCATAGTTCCTGGTGTGCTTACCGGATGTGACGTCACTGACGTCACAACCGGGTTTACGAGCCGGCTTTCCACTGACAGACCAGGTTCTCTACCCGGTCTTCAGTGGAAACATTCTTCCTGCGGCGGGATCTCGCTGCGTATGATCCCACCGGAGGAAGAATAGAGGGCTCCTTCACGTCGGCGGACAGGGCGGGTCGAACACCCGTACTGTCCGCCGGCGGGAAGGAGTGCGAACATGCTTGTTCGCGGCCGAACTGTCCGCCTTGCGGGCAGTTCGGCCATCACTACAAGCAAGTTTCAAAAACCTTAACATGGTATTGTCACTATAATTGCCTGGAGGAAAAGTATTGCCAGGAAACCTTCCTAATTGGTGGTGAGCAGCATGGGTAATATTCACATTCACAAAATATCGCAGTTGTTTTGCATAATAATTGTGACAAATTTGTTAATTCAAGAATTTGTGATCTCCAGTCCTTATTACCTTTATTGCGATAAAAATATGGATATTTGCAATATTTTCGCATTAAACACTATATACTGATGTGTCATAATATTTGCGATTACGAAGATAAAGCATTATATTCGATTCTCAAAATGCCGATATTCACAATTAAAATTCACAATCAACTCTACTCCCAATGATTACCCAAAACTGTCCAAAAAGCATGCATGCTTTTTATTTTCACCTGGTTCATGTTCTCAGAGATCTCCCAGCCCCCATCATTTAACAACACCATGTTCATGCCTTTGCTTGTACATGACTGGATGGCTAAAGTCATTAGAGTTTCACTTCATTCACTAAGTTACGGGAAATATCCCTTGTAAAATCATATTTTAAATTGCGTTATCAGTCTTACTTCTTTAAATCCTCTCTAAAATCATCTCCATTGTCTAAAATTTTGAATGCATCTAAAGGTATTTTTTGATTTTACATTGTTTGAATGTTTTAGATAGTGATGCCTTTTGTAAATCAGCTCCATTGTCTGCCATTTATTATATTTAAAGTGTAGCTAAAGGATTTTTGCGTTGTTTAGATAATTTTAAAGAGCGGCGGGGGTGAGAACCTCACAGTTTTCATTTTGCTGTTAAGGAAACAGTCACCCTAAAAAAATAAATGGACAATCTAGAATTTTAAACAAATGCAAATGTTTCTTTCTCCTTTATTCAATAATATAACCTTAAACTGTAGATGTCTTTAATTAACATTTTATGTTTTCCAGTTTACAGTAAATCTGATATAAAAGTTCATAACTTTAATGTGGTATACACACTTTTTCACTTGCCTATTTATGTCCTAGTTTGCTTATTTCAGTTTAAAACATGATTTGCCTGAACCCAGCAGGGATTTTGAATTGAACACAGGATTGCTGGGATAGGTATAAAAAAAAACTTTTGGAAATCATCCCTGTGTAAGATTACGAATCAATTATGAACATAATAGTTGTCTATAACACCTCTGAGAGTAATTGTTTACTAATAGTGTCTGTGTGTAATGGCAATTCTTTTGTCTTGTAGGATTGTTTCCATTTCTTATCTTTTGTAAAAGCGTTCATAAAATATTTATAAAATATATATTTGTACTCTTTATCTTTCAAATCATATAGAAAACCATACTCTGTATGTAAACTCATTTCTTAAACACTTTATAATTAAAATGTTTTGTTTGGGTAAATGATTTCTGATATGCTAAAAAATAAATAATATTATTGAAAATTGTATTACTTGTAGGATATTAGAAACAGAAACTGTTAGAATGTGGTTCTTAGATGTAAATTGAAATGTTATGTTTTAGAGGGTTTATTTTATGTCATCAGAAATATAATACATTTTGAATGAAAATGTAATAGATAGATGTATTCCATACAAATGTAGGAAGATGGAAAATGTGTGTTGTCTTCTCATTTTTCACAGCTTGGCACATACTTCCTTCCTTTACAACTTTTGTACTTGCATGTTACATCTTTTATGTGAAATTCAAACTTGCAGACACCTTGTGAATCCTTCCTTAATAAGGGTATTACATTTCAACTTCAAATATGTTTACTGTCTCACCACTTTCTAAGACATAGGGGTAATATCTTTGAAACACAAACCTTAGCTCTATCCAATAGAGTATAAATAGTGAAAAACAAAGGAAATCTCAATATTTTGATTGTTCCACACCAATATAATGCTTTGATTTAAAATAGTACTTGTCCCTTTATAAAAAGAAATTAGTGAAATCAATTGCAATGGCATTTGTTGTTTACTTTCAATGTGTAAAGCTAGGAATAGACGGTACGATGTACCCTCTATTCCTTATCTGATCCTATGCAGTAGCAGGCAGCGTGATGACATCATCATGCCTGCCTGCTAGTGCCCAGAATCGGACGGCACTCTGCATCTGCAGCTCATTAGTTCGGCTGGGGGCGGTCGTCCCCAGCTGAACAAATGGGATCGGACTAAAATTTACCTGACGGATCTCTGACGGATCTCTGTACGATCTGACAGGATGACTGATTTTAGCCCAATCCCCATCAGTTGCAGCCTCCAATTCCTGCACGACCCGATCCCTGAGGGATGCGGGAGCGTGCACGGCATGAAATCAGGGATCGGATCGTGCAGGAATTGGTGCGTGTATGCCCAGCTTAACAGATATAAGTGAATCTGGGTATAGAGTAAATGCCCCCATACATCTTACAAACTTCCCATACAATGTCTGTACAATCAACTATTGTTCTACCAAAACCATGTAATACGAGGACCTTTCCTAACTTTCCAATCACTATGTATTCTATCAGGGAGGACCCGGCACTACATAGTTGTTGGTAGATCTAAAAGGAATTGTATGGGTTTGGTAGAACAATAGTGATCGAAAGGTGTATGGGGGCTTAAGGGTAAATACATAGGTGTGGCTGGAAAACACCAAAATGCTTACTAAATATTAGGAGTCTCTGAGGGCATTAGATTTAATTTGCAAATGCACTGTGCTTTATCAAACATTGTGCTTTATGTTCAACGCCTTGTGTTTGGATGACCTTTGGTCATCAACCTCATTGACTTCAGTGGGAAAGCTTTGCAAATGCCAGCCAGCAAGTATCATCCGTTTTTTTAACAGTTAACCTAAGGGCAGGCATTTGATCAATCTTACCCTGCTAGACCACTCCCTAAATGCATATCTCTTCCTCCACTGGGTTTTTTTAAGCTTCTAGACTTCTAATCTTTAAAACTATTTAACTAAAAATGTGTAATTAATGCTTTCAGGCTCTAAAGGGTGGTGGGAGAGCATTAAATATGCTGTAAATTATAGAAAATGTAAATGTAGTCTTTTTTTGAGTTTATAGAAATTTTCTACATGTCACCAAGAAGATTTTTATATTTAGATCAGCCTCAGCCTAGTGTTATTATAAAGTGGAAACTATTTGGGACAACAGAAACTGATGTAGGCTACAAGCCTCCAAACTTTACAGGGCTTTGTGATTAGATCATGAACTGTGCACTAAGTAAACAGAGTAACAGGTTTCCATGACTGAGCAGCTTACATCACCATGTATGATGCAAAATTTTAGATAAGTATTAAAAAAAACATTACTACAGGACATATCAATGGATATGGGTTCTCTATTGTAATGAATCACAGTTTTATGTTGGGGAAATCCAATAGAAGGGTCTGCATTTTGTAAAAACAGGAGAAGGGTACTTGCAGACAGCATTATGGCAAATGTAAAGTTTGGTAGAGAGGGGAGTATGGTGTTGGGTTTCTTTTTTAAGGGGTTGGGCTTGGTACCTTAGTTCTATTAAAATACTTTATGCTCTCATTTTTGTCTTTTGGGAAAGGACCCTTTATTTTCCAAAATGATTGTACATTAGGTCAAGGTCTATAAAGAACATATTTGCTATAAATAAGAGCAAAGACAGTAGAGATAGTAACATTTTTGGACTAGCTTAATTTGTGAGCTGATTGCAAAGCCTCTGAAAATGGTATCATCACCAAAATTGCTATATAGAGATTGAGAGATTGTGAGATATAGAAAATGGTTGTGGGTAAAAAAAATGAACTATGTTCAGAGGCATTTGACCATTTCTAAAAGACAGCAAGTGAGACCTTTTCATTCTACATGTCTGCCTGCCCTCAAATCAGAAATTCTATTATTTTAGAAAACAAGCAGTAAGCAAGAAAACATACATCCAAAGAATGTCCTTTCAGGAATTCCTGCCATACATTAAACCTATAAATAGAGATGGGCGAACATCGGCCCGGAGTGTCCGCGAACAGGGCGGGTCGAACTTCTAAAGAAGTCCGCCGTCCGCCCTGTTCGCGGACACATTCAAATTCCCCGCCTCTAGGCGGGGAATTTGAATCGGAAAAACCGGATGTGACGTCAGTGACGTCACATCCGGTCCTTGGACCGCAACCGGGAACGCATAGTTCCTGGTTACGGGCGCAGGATGTGACGTCACTGACGTCACTTCCTGCTCCAAGCCGGATTTTTCACTACAAGACCGGCTGCATGCCCGGTCTTGTAGTGAAAAGATTCTTCCTCCGGCACGATCTCGCAGGTTCTGATCCTGCCGGAGGAAGAATTTAGATCTTCTTCTGGCCGGCGAACAGTACGGGTCGAACACCCGTACTGTCCGCCGGCAAGAGGATCGGCGAACATGCCGAGTTCGCGGCCGAACTGTTCTCCGGCGAACAGTTCGGTCCATCCCTACCTATAAACAATCACCCAGTCCAGCCTAAATTAAGAAAACTTTGTATAGACAGAACTCTTGGTATTCTTAGCCCACATTACTATTAAATTGGACACCAAATTACTAAGTAGCAGTTTTGAAATAATTTAGAAAGAATCGGGTTCTAAATTAAGCTGTATTTATATTGTGCTTTACAGATGGTATTTTTTATTCAAGTCAAGTGTCCACCTTTACAGTTAAAACTGCACATGTTTATAATAATCTATCATCAAAAAGATACAACTTCAGTTAGAAAAATCTTTTTGATTGCTCTGGTTGCACGATCTTTGTATATACAACATATACATGTTACAATAATTGCATAACCTTGCTTTACCCTCTTTTGATGTTACTTGTGCCATCAAACATCTTAAGACCCCCCCCCCCCCTATCCTCCAAGTAACAATAGTAGTTGTATGAAATATACAGAATATTTCTGACAGCTTAATACTGACTTTCTGACTTAATCACAGCATAATGCAGCATTTTTTAGCAGCAGATTTCAGAGAGATATATTGAGATCTCAGTGACCTTTAAAAAAATTTTTTTTTATGTCTCAGGATATTGGCCTTGTCGCTGTAGGATTTTATTGTCCTACTATTGACATAGTATGCTGCAAATTATACAAAAGAATATTAACTATACAGGCAAGGTATTTCTTCTGCCAGTTAAAGACTTTGGCTGTTAAAATCAACAATTCTATTGATTGCCATCCATTGCCTCTGAGTGCTATTATGAAATAGAGCAAGTTACTGACCAGTAATCTTCTTCCAAAGTTTAAACAAGTAAGTATATGTTTCAGTGATAGGATGGCAAACGTGTTAAACAATATACAAGGTTAAAGGTTACAGGTTAAAAGCACACTTGAATTTTGCTGATGCAACTATAATTTTAAGTCAAGAGGTCATTGCTTTGCATAACTGTATATACCTGTTTCCCATCCATTTCTTTGTACTTTGCTATATGTGAAATATGGGAAATGCTCCTTAACAAAGTACAATTTGGCTTAAAGTCCATTTTTATTTCTTCTATTTCTTAATTTTTTTTTTATTTCTTCAAAATATTATAAATTGTAGTCATTTAACCTCCTTAGCACTCTTACAGATTTCTGTACCAATATTGCACCATAGACTTAAATGGATTTTTCTTCATGTTGTAGGCCTGGAACTTCCTAAAATAGGTCTGCACAAGGGTCTAGTAGAGTAGTCCTCAACATAATAATGTTTGAAACACCCAATTATGTAAAACAAATTACATTTAAAAAAATACATAAAAGGTATTATTTGATGAAATGATAAAATCTCTAAAATACTTATTTTGTATGAAAGATTTCAAAACAGTATGTATTCATATTTATGCTTATAATAACATTTTTATTCAATGGGAAATGTGTTTTTTTCTTTTCTTTGAATTGTACAATTCCCTTTGGCACCCTCTCTCTAGGAAAGAGAGGGTTTACTGCAAGGGGGCACATCTGGGGAATCACACTAAAAGCAGTTTTCTCACTTGGGGGGGGGGGGCGCTCTCCTTCTTAGATTTAGTAGCAGTGCGGAATGGTAAGTCTGAGCTGCCAGGGCAAGATGGTGCCATCAGAAACGGTGGGGGGGGGGGGGGGGGGGGGGGTTAAATATATCACAATAAGTATATGCCACTATTCTAATACATGAACATTTAAAAAAAAACATACTATCATTGTAAAGGGGATTTATCTGCACATACCTCTATGTACCACAGCAGTTCCCTGAAAGACAAAGTTTCTGACTTCCACCCCATACCACAATCCAGTGTTATGTGTCTGAACAACTAAGCATGCATCTAACACTGATACATCATGTACTTGCTATTTCTGACATCATTCTCAAGAATGGTAATTTTTTGGATGTTAAGCTGAAATTTTGGATTCAGATATATGACAATTAGCTGTTAGGCCAAGGATTATAACACCAACCAGCATCCAGTATTTTTTGAGGACCGAGTCAGGTTATATAACTTAATCTCTAGCAATGTCTAGAGTAATGTCACTGATGGTGACAGGTGATATATATATATGTCCATTTCAGAGTCACTTAACTCTCACCTAAACTCACCTGATGTACTTTATGACCCTCACTTACAAACTCCCTATTCTTGGGAGGATCTAAAAAAAACATCCCATCCTTTGTAGCTCCTCCTCTCTTCTCATCTTAGGAGTTGCACTCTTCTACTTTTTGTTCATCTCACTCCCGATACAGAAAACGGTCATGTCCCCATGCCTGTATACACCAAACTTTGCCATTGTAAACAAGTGCATCTGGTGCCCCCTGCCACCATTGTTACTGTAGTATCTGCATCCAGAAGACAGCAAAAAAACACAGTGACTTCCACTGGCGAGAACAGAGAAGGTAAGTTTATTGTTAGTGATGGCCCAAACTTTTCGCCAGAGAACTATTAGCGGCGAACACCGCATGTTCGCGTTCGCCCATGTTCGCGAACATATGGCGAGTTCGGTTCTGAGTCAAGGACCAAGCTTACATACATACATTCCCAGTAGGAGTTCAAAATACAGACAACAAACTACCCAGCATGTCGCGTTCGCCCAGGTTCGCGAACATAGGCGGTTCGGTTCGCCCCTATCTTTTAACATTGCAGAAGCTTTGACCCCGTGCGTCAGTCGCAACATAATCAGCCATGAGCACCAGCCTCACCAGACCCTCACACCCCCTAACATCCAATCAGGACCCATACACATTCTGCTGAGAGAGAGATTAGGAAGAGAGCTGCTGCTTCTCTATAGGGAACCATTAGCTAGGTTCTGTGTAACTACATCTTCACTGAATATCCCATCCCCTCCCTCCTGGGAATAATCCATCTCCCCCGTGTCCTCCACACTGACCATCACACAACACCTCGTGTCCTCCACACTGACCATTCACCACCATGTCCCTCCACACTGACCATCACCACCAGTGTCCTCCATACGGACCCATCACCCCTCACCCCCTTGTCCTCCACACTGAACCATCACCACCCAGTGTCCTCCACACTGACCAGCACCAAACCACCATTGTCCTCCACACTGGGTCCTCTCCACCGTGTCCCTCCACACTGTCCAAATCTCCACCAGTGTCCCTCCACACCGTCCATCTCCCACCAGTGTCCTCCATACTGTAACCATACCACCAGTGTCCCTCCACACTGACCATCACCCCCAGTGTCCTCCACACTGAACTCACCACCATGTCCGCCATACTGACCATCTAAGTCCCCCAGGTGTTCCTCACACACTGACCATCTCCCCCAGTGTCCCCCACTGACCATCACCACCAAGTGCCTCCACCCTGTCCATCTCCCACCATTGGTCCCTCCACACTGACCCTCTCCCCCATGTTCCTCACACTGACCATCACCCACCCCATGCCCTCCACACTGTCCATCTCCACCAGTGTTCCTCCACACCTGGACCATCATCCACCAGTGTCCTCCACACTGTCCCTCTCCACCAGTGTCCCTCCACACTAGTTCCAGCCTCCACCATGTCCTCCCACTACCATCACCACCAGTGCTCCACCATACTGACCATCTCCCCCAGTGTCTCCACACTGTCCATCTTCCACATGTCCTCCATAAAATTAAAATTCACATTTAAAGAGCTGTCGGCAACGTGGAAGAGCCGATCTTCCCAGTTGTTTCAGGTGGAATTCACACAGGCATTTTCCAACCATGTTGTTTATTGTTCCCCAGCTCCCCTCTTTCAAAATCCCAAATGA
>CM070032.1:181601209-181622819 GCA_036250615.1 Ptychadena robeensis
CGCCATACTGACCATCTCCCCCAGTGTCCTCCACACTGTCCATCTTCACCAGTGTCCTCCGTAAAATTAAAATTCACCTTTTTAGCTGTAGGCAACGTGGAAAGCCGATCTTCACAGGTTGTTTCAGGTGGAATTCACATAGGCATTTACCAACCATGTTGTTTAGTGCTCTCCAGCTCCCCTCTTATGTTCAAATCCCATTGACTATCATTGTAGAAATCCTTCGTGCGGATTTATTGTGTGAAAAAAAAATTTCTTGGGAGTTTTGCCGTGGATCCCCCTCTGTCATGTCATAGTCCAGGTGTAGACCCCTTGAAATAACTTTTCCAACACTATTGTGGCCAGAAAGAGTCCCTTTTTTAATGTTTGCCTGCCCATTTAAGTCTATGGGGTTCGCCGGGTTCGCGAACATTTGCGGAGGTTCGCGTTCGCCGTTCACGAACATCAAATTCCGGGTTGGCGCCATCACTACCCATTAGATGGGTTTCTTGTAAGCAGATGATATGGGGCTTGTGCTTGCGGAGATAGTTAAAGACTAGTGCCCGTTTAATAGCCACATTCAATCCCCTGACATTCCAGGAGATGGTGCTAGATATTTGCTTTCATTTTCTCTTAGACCAGTAGAAGAGTAGCTGTCTCTATCTCAAGAGTAGGAGCAAGGCAGGACAATCAGGATTTTCTGATTACAGGTAAGGGCTTTTTATTTTTAAAATATTGTTCTTTTAATGTGGGATTTGACAGCAAGTAGTGATGGCCGAAAAGTTCGCCCGGTGGACAGTTCGCGGCGAACATAGTATGTTCGCAGTTCGCAATGCTGGCGAACATTATTGGTGTTCTACCCGCCCCCTACACCTTAACATGGAGACAAAGTGCAACCCCTCCTCCTATAGTCAGGTGGGACAGTACAGCCAATAACACTTCCTTTCGCTCCTAGAGGACACCCCCCCCCCTTATAAAAGAAGCTGCTGAGGGAGAGCTGCTGCTGATTGAGGGATGGCTGAGCTACTTTCCTATTATACTCCATTTAGTGATTTGCAGCTATAGCTAAGGTGTTCTGTTACATGTAGTTCATCATTACTGAGCCACAAAAGTCCTTCTCTGGGGGTGGGGTATGCTGAATTATGCATTGCAGAGAGATCTGACTAAATGTGAAGAGCTGCTGAATGTACTGTCCGGTAACTTTTGGCAAAATCTTGAATCTAGATGTGATTTCCGGCTATTAGACCTGAAGAAAACAGCATTTAAAAAAATCCATATTTTGGGGGAGAGGTTTAGCCTTTGATCCCCCTCTGGGGTGACACTGTCCAGGTGGTCGCACACGTTTTACTTTTTTTATTGGTATTTTGGCTACAAATATGACCTGAAGGTTTGAGAAGTCCGCCCTCCATTAAAGTCAATGGAGGTTCGCCGTTCGCATGTTCGCGGCGGGTATTTGCAGAAGTTCGATTCGCCTGTTCGCGAACAGCCACAGCTGATGTTCGTCCATCACTAACAGCAAGGTACTAGAGGTCCACTTTTACTAAAGTTAGTTCAAATGTTAAACTTAGGATATCACCCGAACACCTGGTGCAGAAAGCATTGGTGTCTGAAAAAAGAAAGTGACAAAAGAAACGAATAGCTCAATTCCTACTAGCATGTCATCTTTTGTGTTACCTTGCCACATATAAAAACCATTGAAAATTGCTATTTGATTTTATTGAGATCAAACTGATCAGCGGCAAATATTACTTGTATTTTCTGTAAGAAAAACGTTATCCAAGCTAAGTCAAACAAATACATAAAATAAAGCATTGTGAAAAGGTGTTGATGCAATGAGTATTTAGTAAATTAACATAAACACATTCTACAAAATTTCCCCTGATTTTTTAATGAACTTGTCTATATTTTCAGAAAATTACAATTCTCTGATTGCACAGATAAAACTTTTCTGGACTTTTCTCCAAATCAGTATATGTCATTAGAAATATATTACTTTTGTGTGCAATTCATTATTTCTTAAAGAAAGTTTAATATAGTTTGGCCTTTAGAAAAAACAAATGAGCTTCACACAGCTTACGTGATGAAAATCAGAAAAAAGTGAGTATTAGCATGTGTTCTGCCTACATGATAAAAAAAAAAACATAAAGAAAACAAGGACACAATGGTATATTGAATTTTTGCAAGGCATTTTATAGAACAGCTAATATTAAACAAGATGCTTTGCTTTTACATAGGTTAAAAATAATTGTGTTTGCGAATCTGTTGGGTTTGATATATGCACAGCTTCTCTGATTTATCTATGTCCAATTAGACATAGCTATGTGAGTAACAGCTCTGCGATATCTGGTTATTGTCAGCAGGACAACTATTATAGCATATTCCACGCGGTGCAACGTCAACATTTCAGAATCATCTTTCTGCTATTTTAATAATTGTAAAATATTATTGGTCTGCAATGTGTATTGCAGGAAAAAATAATACTTTTTGTTTGACATATGAACCTTTGAACTATTTTTCTATATGTTTTTAAATGAATACTCATATAAAAGGTCAAAATAATCTAAATAAAAAAGAATGAAGGGAACAGTTTTTCTCCAATGTTAAAGGTTTTTTTTATCATTTAAAGGGTAAGTTTGCATAAGTTAGTGTGTTTTTTTGGTTAATGTTGGAAAATCTATTTAATCTTTTCTCCTTGTCCATTTCCATTTCATCCCCCATCTTGATGTCTCACTATGGTTCTATTATAAACTAGAACATTACAGAAATTGCACTTATGCTTATGTTTTGCACGTAGGGTGACAATAAATTCATTTTGTTAATGCTATGATGGAGTTGTGGTTTCTTTCTTAATATTGCACCATTGTTTTATGTTTATTTTGTGTATAAAAGTGAACCCCACCCAAATATTGTTGAGTCTCCTAAATGTGTGCAGACTAGAAACACTGGCATGCCATCCTGAGCAAAGAAAGTTTTTGACTATAAATTGATTCCTCCATAATCAACTGGGGTTAACATTAACTCCAACCAGATGAGGCCATTTGCATTAAAGATATTGTAATACACATATGTTGTGGTTTTCATGTAATATCCCTGAAATGTGTAACAAAAGGCTGATGCCAGAACAAGGCTATGTTTCCATGACGTCAAACCCCTCTATACGTCAAACAGAGGGGTTTGACACCATGCAAATATAGCCTTATGTTGATGCATTACATTATACTCAATTAGCATGTTTCCATATGCATTGATGTAATGCATTGAGCTTTGTTGTGCTAAAAGCAATGAAGCTTGCTTTGGCGACATTAACGCAACGAAGCCCAACGCAAGTATGGGTGCCCCGATGCACCTATAGACAATTAATTGAATCCGTTACCAGCGGATGGGTATCCGCTGGTAATGGACCATTTTCCCTAAAAAAAACTGTTTATCACATCCAGTCTTTCGCAATCATCAATTCCGGGGTCGCAAAGGAGCAGAAGAAAGGTTCCTCCATTTGTAATACATGTCTTAGCGCATGCCTTACATGATGTCCACAGATGACCTAATGTATCATAGATGCGTTAGATGGGGGGACCTTGGCAGACACCTTAGCCAATTACTATTACAATTACCAAGAACTATCATTCATCTAAAATCTTTTAAACTCTTTGGAACAATGGTTTTAACATGAAAGTGTACGAAGATATGGATGTACAATATTTTACATCTGACATATAGGTGGGATAGAAATGTTTTTCTGCAAAAAAAATTGCATTCAAACATCTAAATAGGCAGTGGAACCTACCTATTGAATCACTTATATTGCAGTGGTCAATTTTGTGATTCACACAGATTATCGTTTTTAACACCTCTGGGTGAAGGAGTTCATATTGGAAGGGATAAGGTTGACTTTAGAATAGGATTCAGGGTTACGACCACCATACATTCAAAGAAAATCCTGTATGTTCAATATAATGTGGTCACTGGCCTGGGAACTTGTATTAGGTGTAAACCCACAGTGAATGGTAGTACATGTGGTGTTTTTTTCACCTTTTTTTATTCTTCTGTTAAAAATGCTGCAGATATCTTACAGTCTAAACCTGTCCTTATGCACTACAGCACACACTGTTTGCCAACAACTTTCCTTAAAAATGTAGATCAGCATGGCAGCATATAGTTTTTTGGACAAGGAATTGCAGGACACAGCACAATCCCTTCATTGGACAATGATGATGGGGGAAGATTGTAAACCTGCACAAGGCTTTGTGGAGTTGCAATGAAGATAAGAACAGTGAGCGAGCAACGCAGAACTACAGGTTATGAACTTGAAATTTTTTTTATAGTACCCTATGATGTAAAGGAGAAATCTTGCAGCACCCTCAAGGCCCATTTGCAGTATGAAAATATCTGAATGGTCCAAAGGAGTACTGGGTGCAAGTGTTTTGATCAGATGACACCAAAATCGTGGTCTTTTGCATCAAATTACCTTGCCATGTTTGAAATAGTGTTTCGCAAATATCCGCCATAATATTCGATTCCATATTCGTAATCTCGAATATCTGCACTTGTGGACATAATTTGCGATCTCAAAATCGCAATTGCGATCAGATATGCACAATGCATGCAACTCAATGGAGCTCGGATATTCGACTGGGAGAATATCCGTCATTTCCATTTTAAAAAAGATCCATTGCAATGAATGGGATCGCAAGATCGCAATAAATCGTGGAAAAATCGCGATCGTGTTGGATATCTGATTGTATATTCGCGAATATTCGCGAAATGGTGAAATAGCGATATTCAAGCTAAATATTCGAAAATCGAATATTCAAGCTCAACACTAGTTTGAAAAGGAGAACTGCTGCCTATGACCTCAAGTTCTCCATCCCCACCATCAAACATGGAGGTGGATACGTAAGTGGTCACATCACTGCATGTATATACATACATGGTGGGAACATAACATACATAAGGGTTTTTTTGTGTTATATATTATTTTTATTTTAGAATTTTTGTACATTTTAGTTTTATTTGTATATCAATACATATTTGTTGTTCCTGTTTTCCTTTCTGGTGGGGAATCTTGTTTTTTTGATGTCCTATTTAGCTTCATGGTTATGGTCTTAAATATGACTATCCTACCCACAACCAAATTCAGAGAATCAAAGCCCAAACTGCTTCTGCTACTCACAAATGCTGGAACAAATCTTGAGGGGAAAAAAGCGCATGAAAATAAATGAGTCACTGTTTTCTTCCATATTATCTGGGTTGGTATACTTGATGTTTATTAATTCCTGTAATGGACATATTTGCCACTTAAGCTGAAAATATTGCTAGAGAATGGATGCATTCTATTAATACACAATAACAACCAAAGCTCAGGTAGCCTTGAATTTTGTATGTTACTATTTGTGCTGCAGCATTTCACATCTGTCAACTTCACATTTAATCTTAAAGAATGCAAAGCAAGCAAGTTAACAAAACACTGGAATGCACAAAATTCTGAATTATATTGACAATAATCCATTAAATCTTTTAGGTTATGAACTTCTGAGTACATTTATCTGCTAATGTTCCTTTCAGTGTGTATGAATCATAGCTTAAAATGTTTGACAGTTTAAACTATAAAGAATAAAATACAGTAAAAAAAATATGTTTCTGGTTGTAAATAACGAAAGAAACGTTCAAAAAGAATCCATCAACAAGGAAAAAACTTATTAGCAATTTGTTATTAAAATATATGACTCAGTCACTCTCTGTTACCCCCCCCCCCCCCTCCCGCTGGGTCTCGGGGGTCTGGGGGTAACAGGGACCAAGTGACGCCACTACCAGTCCGTGCCCCCTTACCTGGGAGGTCCCGTGGTGCCAGCTCTGCTGCTGGGGGATCCCAAAGGAGACCCCTAGTCCGCTCTTTGTCCCCCTCTCTCTAAGCAGGGTCCGCGCATGAGCAGTGTCTCCCTCTGGCTGCCTGCTGTGTCTCCGCCTAGGGGCTGGGGCAGCGTCAGCTGACAGAAACCACAAATCCAGGAAGGAAGAGGTGTGATCATAGCCAGTGCTGCCTGATCAGCTTGTGTTTCCTGTTGAGCCTGCGATCCTTGTTACTGATAGATCTACTGTGTGTGACCTGACCTGTTTTCCTTGACCATCCCGCTATCTCCAGTCCCGACCATCGCTTGTTTCCCGGTTACCCTTCGTCTGCCGCCAGCCCTGACCTTCTCTAGGTTGCAAGTCTATGCAAGAACCCTGCCAGCCTTGACGAGACTGCTAACCCCTGACCACGTTTTCTGCCTTTACCAACCTCCACGCAGGGGCAGCCCAGCCTTGCCGCCCTCTTGCCTTTTGGGGTTTTCCAGGTGAAGGGAGAGACCTTGCCCTACCAGCCGCAGGAACACCACCGGTGTCCCCTCAAGGGGCATCGGCCCATCTCCCATTAGGGGGGGCTCTGGGTGGAAGACCTGGTTCTACGGGCATAGACTCCTCTCCCGGACCCCGGTTCCCCTACTCTCTCAGGAGGGAGTGGACTAACACTCTCAAAGCAATTTGTTTGTCAGGTAGATTTGTTACTGAACAATTATTAAAGAATTATATAGAATTAATATACCCAGAGAGGTAAACCACACTTATTTATTTTCGGATGAAGCACAGATTATGCTGTTTTAATTGCTTACAGAGCTCAGGAGCTAAGGCTGATGTTTAAATACACACTGAAATACACATTTTACTAAGTCATCAATTGATGGCACAATTTCAGAGTCAACAGGGTAGTACCCCAAGGTTGAGGCGCTACTGATGGACCATTGCTTTATAAAACCCCTTAGCGTGTACTTGCTGTTCATAATACCCGCAAACTCCCCCTGAGCATTGAGCATTTGGCAATGCAGAGTATCAATGAACCCACTGATTTCTCTTGGGTCCGCTTCTACGGTGTCATCGATCATTCTGAAGAGGAGGGTGGCTCAATTGACTTCCATGTTATGGAGGCAGTGCCAGAGATTGGAGAATCGTGGTGGATTACATTGTAATCCATCTCGATTGTCCGTGGCTCACTTTTTAAAAAAACGCTCAGAGGGTTTATTGAATGTCACTGACCTTCAACTATATTCAACTTAATCAATATTGTGAAAAATAACATACTTTTTTACTTTTAATGTTTGTGATAGAAGTTTCAGCAATTTTTTTTAAATTAAACTTTCATTAACCTCCCTAGCGATATGCCCGAAGTCAGTTCGGGCAAAGGGACGCTGCAACTATCGATACGCCCGAACTTACTTCGAGCACATCGTGGGAGCTCACCTGCTCCGCCGCCGCCATCTTCTCCCTCCGTCGTCGGCTTCTTCCGGTTCCGGAGTGACGTGGAGGCGGGACCCGGTCCCTGGTCTTTTTTTAAATCTTTTTTTTTTTTTACTTTTGAGCTGGATTATAGAAATGTCTTTCTATAATCCAGCTCAAAGTGGATCCCGCTAGCAGAAACGCTCAGGCTGAGCGTTTCTGCTAGTGGGATCTGTGTCCGGCTGCACACGAGCCGATCCGAAAATAGCCGAGGTCTCTGGCTATCTCCGTGATCTGCCCTCGTGTGACGATGGCGTTATCCGGCGGGCGGGAGAGAAAAAAAAAATTCTTTAGATTTTTTTTTTCATTTTCTTACATTTGTTTTTATTTTGATTGGATTGGATAAATCTTTTATAAATGTTTTATCCAATCAAAATCAAAAGAAAAGAAAGCAAGTGTAAACTCCGTGCCGGAATCAGGCGCAACCGCTGGCTCTCTGTGTGCCTGCAGCATTTCTACAAAGCTGATGGCACACAGAGCCTTTCCGCCCCCATCAGCGTCATCGGTGACGCCGATGGGGGCAGAAAGGCAAAACACTGTATCACTTTTGGAGGTTAAAAAACAAAAACAACAAAAAAACACTGAGTACAGACTATATATAATATGCAAGTCTGAAAAATACTGTATTAAAACAAAAATTGTTTGCAAACCTTGGATACAAATGTTTGCCTGGTGCTACTAACTCTATATATACTATATATATTCCAACTCTGTTATATAGATCTAAGCTGCAGAGTTTTTAAAACTGTAAATGGCTCATTTATTTCTATAACCTCCACTATCTACTGCTTTATACACAGCAATTTCAATATGAATGTAAAAAGAAAAAACCCTTTTTTGTATTGTTTTAGTCTATTCTACAGAATTGTGATCATACTTTCATTATTTCTAAGCTTCCAAAATATTATTTCCACATTCAGAGGTACAACGAACCACGAATGAATTGTGAATTGTGATTCATATTTAAATGGAAATAACATTTGGAGAGAAAATGTGTAAATTGTTTGTACCTAAAATTCTCTCAAACTACGTATGAAGTGGCTCCTCAGTATTAGACCATAATAACTATACTATCATAAACACCAATGTTGAGTTAAACCTAAAAAGACAGTTCACTAAAAACACATTAAAAAAAATAATGTCTTCTAGTTATGCATGCTGTAATTTTTTATAAAAAAAATGCTTATACACATCTGTAAAGATTTAAAATGATATGTGCTGCCCTTTAGTGATGCCGAGGGCCGCATTTGTAGCCCTCCATATCAACTCAGTTGCCCACCACTGATCTAGACCAATTGTATACAACCATATACATATGCAATAGCTTACTCTTCTTGGTACATGCTCTCCTATATTACTTACATAGACATGCCACTCTGTTAAGTATTCTGCAATATGGTCTGGACAACCGATGGGCAGCTGTCATCACCACCGAAGCCAGGAGCCATCGCTATTCTAATAGGCAATTACAGCATAACATATCTGACCAATGGTTGCCAGGAGCTGGTGGCCCCTGATCAACAAGTCTGCTGGTGGTGTGTAATAAAACATTAAAACCTTAAAAGAAAAGCTTCTCACTGTTTACCAAATCCTATTTACTATTCATATAAAGAGAAATAAAGTAGCACATTTGTCTGGATTACTATTTCTGTTGCTGTGTCTGGTACTGTATCTGTTAATTTTAAACAAAAACAAGCTGATATAGTAAAATACCATGGAAATGCTGTACTGTAATAATACAGGCTGCAGTCCTATTTATATTGCTAGCCTAATCAGCAGTAGTTGTAATATTTTAAGCATGTTATGCATTTTGTATCAATTAGCCAAAATTAAAGTGCCAAAAACAAGTCAAATTGACATCAGTGTTAAGTGTGGGTAAGCTATTTACTTGATTCCTATTGTGAACTAATGAATGCAGAACAAATAATGGTAGTGGGTAGTAGTCCTTAGCATAATTATTTTATTAATTTTCCACTCACTATGTCCACATAATTGTCTCTACATCACACTGTGAACACATACTGTTATAAAGGCTCAACAAATGTTTTCTTAAATTGGCAGTCAACTGCATTACGAATGGTAAATTACTTTACAGTTCTGTTAGATCTATAAATTCAGCAATTGGACTGAAAGATCCCTCACATAAGTATACTGCAGTTTTTTTATTTTGTAAAGGAAAGCAAAAATGACACAATAAAGTTAAAGCACATTGACTGCAAAACGCAGAGATAGTATGATTACAATGAGGCCATTAGCTTTGAACTAACTGTACTTGACTAGGATAATGTACCCGAGGATTTTGTGTGGCAAGCCCACAGGAAATCTTTTGTGTTACGTTTTAAGAAAAGATTTTAAATCATTATTCTTGCAGAGCCTGCAAAGAAAATTTACAATTTCCAGGCAAGTCAAATTGAACCTTGTTCATACTTCTGACCAATTATTTATACTATACAATGTACAATACTTTTCTTTAGATGATATGATCAAACATATACATTTATACAGCATGTCTTACCCTGTTATAGAGTTTAGCATATTTTACTATTCTGATAAAAGACCTACACAAAAGTATGTATTGTACTTTGCTGCTGAAGTGAACAAAATATATGTAAGTGGGATACTTATGAGTCACCCACTCATCTATAAATTACTAAAGGCCATTTCAAGATTTGTTGATGTGAGATGAATGTTCAAAGTTCAAAGAAACATAGTGATAGTTTTCTGTAATTGAAATATTAGGTTTGAATTTTATTTTATGCATTATCAGTGAAATAGCCATTGCCTTAGTATTTGTATACGAGTGTTTCCTTTTACATTTGCATGTTTGCCTCCTAAAAATGATGTGATGAATAGAGTTGGTCAAATTTCTTTTTCAAAAATTCGAAGATTTCGACGATATTGAGTTAATTGCAAAGCCCCTGAACATGGTATCATCACCAAACTTGCTGGAGATGTAGAGAAGGGTTGGGGGTATACTTTAAAAAAAGAAAGTTTGTCTCTTACACAAACAGATTTTGCACAAATTAAGTTCAAAGTCAAGTCAAAATTTCGAAAATTGGAATTTCGACTTTAATTTTGAACTTAATTTATGCAAAAACTACATGTGCTAGAGCAAAACTTTTTTTTCAAATGTTCCCACAACCCTTCTCTACATCTCCAGAAATTGACGATACCATTTTCAGGGGCTTTGCAATCAATTCACAAAGTTAGCAAGTCAAAAAATTCGACCATCTCTAATGATGAACTGGAACCTTACATAGGTCAAATGAATGTATTTGTACATCATAATCTGATCCCATCCCTGTCTGCTGTTGGGCAGGAATTGAAAATATCTGAGGTGCGGGAACATACACAAAGTACGATAAGGAGATGTGAGGTAAACATACAAATCCATAGTTTTTTAAAGACATTCTGTTCTTAGATGCCCTTAAGGTTTGGAACAATATGTTAAGCTCAATTCTATTGTAAACATATTTGAAAAGCCTGCTAAACAAATTAACTGTTAACGTTGTATCTGATCTCTTATTTAGGGAGAAATAATGAAGGAGAATGAGGATGTCATAAATACCACCTTCTTCTTCTTCTTGATTTTTAGAAATATATACTTACAATACTTAGCATTGTAGTGTCGTCTGGTGTAACTACCAGAGCAACCAGATCCTTTTTAATAAATTCCGATGCTCAGCTCTGTTACACATCTTGCACACAATAAATGGATTGTTCACACAGCTGGTAGGGGATATTTAAAGTTCTTTACTACAGTATGAGGAATATATACAGGCTCTCACCATCACCCAAGGCTGAGATGGGGTTTAAGCATAGGGAACTATGTTGCAAACAGTTTACCAGCTGCTAGGGATGTGCTGATGGCTCACTTACCCACTGAGGAAGTTGATGAATAAGGAGTAATCAAAGGGGTAGTCCATACAGCAGCGGGCGCTTAGTGAAGGCGGAGTTGAGGAGGAACCCTACATCTCTCCATAGTCTAATTAAATATCCTCTTGAGGCCATATCCATCAACTCAGACAAGATTGGTGGAAGGTTACCCTGGTCCAAAGGATGCCAATTTGATTCACCGTGGATGGGGTCCAGCCCAGGTGCTGCAAAGTGGACGGCTGGAGGGGGAACCCAGAAGAAGGGAGCAGGCTGTTCCAGGAAGGCTGCAGGCTACCAGAACTGGGAACTGAACTCTACTCAACTAATCCAAAAAGGTAGATTTATTACCTCTGCCTGGGGGAGGTCAGTAACCAGTATCCAGCCAGAAGAGGAATGATACCATTAGGTGAAAACCAAAAAAGAGGAAAAAGTGAGCCATGAATCATCCCCTGCACCTGCTATCCAGAAAAGTAATTATCATTGAAAGGCATATAGACATGTTTCTTACCGGCATTAACCAGGTCATGGCCGCTATACACATATATACACATATACATTCCATTACACTGAACTATTATAAGGTGACAATGTAATGGTTTTACTCCCTGTTTATGCACTTATGGATATTTTTATAGTCCCTTCAGTGTATTTTGCCATGTTACAAAAAGGCAGCTGTGGCCTGGCATATGGTCATCAGCACTGACCTAGATTGTAGCAGGAATTTTTAGGTAAGTCCAAGACTAACCCAACAAGTGGACTGAACTTTAACTGAATTTACAGTTAGGTAAGAGATTTTTATTCTGTTCCCACAGATAAAGTAAAGGCACACACTTGACACACAGGATACCCACACAGGCAATAAATGAGTAGCCTGTAGAATGGGGTAGAGTAGACCTACAATAGCCATGATATAAAGGAAATATAAGTGACAAATATTAGTGTTGAGCTTGAATATTCAAATGGCGAACATTTTTTGTCTAATATCGGCACTTCCAGAATTAGCGAATATATCACATATGGCGGCGGATATTCGCGATTTTGAATATTCAACTTTTTTCAAAAGAAACATGATCCCGCACGTATGGCCATGCAGTACCATTATTATTATCAATTATCAATATTAATGTATTACGTATGTATTTACAAATATCAAATCAATTATTAGTAGAATTATTTAGGTTTGTGGCAAACATAGCAGCCCGGTGGCCATTTTACATTTATGATGTGCCTGCAGTACTGGATAGATAGGGATGCTGCTGATTGAGGAATAGCTTAGTTGCTTTGCTATTATACTCCATACAGTGATCTGTAGCTATAGCTAAGGTATTCTGTTACATGCAGTTCATCATTACTGAGCCACAAAAGTCCTTCTCTGGGGGTGGGGTATGCTGTATTATGTGTTGCTGAGAGATCTGACTAAATGTGATGCGCTGCAGAAGGAACTGTCAGGTAACTTTTGGCAAAATTTTTAATCTAGATGTGATTTCTGGCCATTAGACCTAAAGAGAGCATTTAAAAAAATCTGTATTTTGGAGGTGAAGTTTAGTTTGACAGAGCATGTTTGCCTAACCTGCCCATTACTAGTCCAGTATGGTGCAGTACTATGGAAGGAACAGTATGATTTCAGATCTGTTCTAATGATTTTCCTAGTTTATTTGTATTGTTTTGTGTTCCACAGGTCAGCTTTTACAGTGCCCATTCCGTCTCCACAAGGTACAACACACAATTCTGTCAAATGTAAATTCCCCGTACAAAATCTGTTTATAAAAACGAACATTTGGCATGTGCATTGGTTCAGCCTGACTAAACACTGTTTAGTCTGTAGACATTTTATTAGCCAAAGGAGTTGAAAATTAAGCTAAGTCTTTCCTTAGTTTTGGACTTTAAATGGGGGGGGGGGTTGTTGTCATTAAAAATTACAAGCATACAAGCATAAATCAAAGATGTGGGAAAGGGGATGCAAAGGAATTAAAATGCTCAAAGATATACACAAGTGATACTCGGGTGACACAGAAGGAAAGCAAAACTCATAGCTGGGCCTCTGACATTATGGATCTAGAATGTTTGCCTTCCTTTTATCTACCTATACATATACACTAGCTCCAGGGTCTGGACATAAAAGTCATAGGTTGTGTGTGATCCATAAAGGAAGAACAGTTCACAGCCTGAACTATAGATTGGTGCCAACAAGTTATACATTTGGTTAAAACAGTTGGAAAAGACTTACATTTGAAATGATTATGCCTACATTTGAAAAAGAAAATACATATAATCGGCCACAACATGCATATGTACATGAATGCAATTTATGAACTAATTTCTAAATAGTCAGGGAAAAGGAAGATAAAATGAATGTCATGTGTTGGGATGTAGGGCGAGCCAAATTGTTTAAATACAACCTTATTGTTGCTGCTTCTGTACATCCTATAGTAAGCTTACACATATATTTTTTTATCAAGAGCATAAAGCTTTCAGATACCTTATGCTTTCTAATAATTTGAAAAGTCTGCAATTGTATATCTTGCATTAGACTGCTTGTTATGTTACTAAGACAGAGAATTAAAGCAATAAAACAGTCTATGAATGATAAGGAATACCGATACAGTAATTTCTCTTATGTTCAAGAATTACTCTTCAAAAAAGAATTACTCTTCAAAAGGCCTTTTATGATTGTAATATTAAATTCTTTGAAGCTTGAAGACTGTGTTGAAGTCCTTGAGTTTTCAAGATGTAAAGCTCAAATATTCCTTCTGCTCATACATTTATTAAAAGCGAGCATGAGTTAGCAACTTTTAAAATACAAAATACAATACATTTAAATAATATATGACCTGATACATTTTAAATCCACATTACAGAGTACAATGTGCTGAGATTTGATTTAATGCAGAGCAAAATCTATTTTACCACTGTCTTACCTTACAGTATTTGCCCAAATGCACTCCAGATGTGGTCACTCGAATGAGAAGGTGACAACAGCAAAATATTGCATAGAAAGGCAGACAAATGCTAAAACTGTCACTCACACAGCGTGCTAAAAGAAAAGAAATTAAATCAGGCTTACAATTCAATGTTTTATTTCTGGAACATGGTGATAAAAGGAACGGTTGTTTAAAAAGCTCAAAGAAATGCAGCTAGCATATTATTAAAAATCAAGGATTTTATCAACCTTTTGAATTTCTTTGTTTAAAGAGTGAT
This sequence comes from Ptychadena robeensis, assembly GCA_036250615.1. NCBI lineage: Eukaryota > Metazoa > Chordata > Amphibia > Anura > Ptychadenidae > Ptychadena > Ptychadena robeensis. The sequence continues at coordinate 181,615,571 of CM070032.1, forward strand.
CATTTTAAATATAGGGGGTTTAATGCAGTGAGAATTGCTTTTGTGAAGTAACTGTACAACATTTCCTCATAAATGTCATATGTTACCTACAATAATATAACTGAAGTAAAAAGAAAGTTTTTCCCCTTAATAAAATATAGATGGCTATGAAGGAAAGGTGCTACAAAAAGGTGAACAATACAATTACTTTATTATTGAAAATTCTCATTTCTTTCCTGTCTGTGAGGTCAATAATTTTAGGCTTTGAATCAGAAAAGGTATTAAAAATCATAAGTGAGAGACTGAAGTTCTAATCTGCTTACCTATTCTTAGTCAGAGGCAAAACAAGTAGTACATGTAAGGAGCAGGTACCGAAAAGTTGATACAGGGGCCAGGTAAAGAATTTTTGGAAAAACTTTTCTACATGAGTGCAGGAAAGACTCGTACTGAACAGGGCCAACAGGATAATAGATAGTACCACTGACAGAGACACACTTGATCTCTGGAGTGTTCCTTCTGCTCTAAAAACCAAAATCTTCCAGATGCACTAGAGATCAGGCCACAGTTTACCCCACTGTGTTGCTGTTTTGCTCAAAAGCTGCCCACACACTTTCTAATTGGGTGTTGCACTTTGGCAGAAATGGACTCTCGAGCTTTGCAGTTAACTCACATGTGTTAGAGCTCTCCCTAGTGAAAGATTAGCAAATTGTTTGATCTACTCCACTTGCACCATCCTCTATCCTCTTACTAGTGAAGGCCGAACTGCCCGCAAGGCGGACAGTACGGGTGTTTGACCCGCCGTGTTCGCCAGCGAGAAGGATCCCTCTATTCTTCCTCTGGTGGGATCATTAGCAGCGAGATCCCGCCGCATGAAGAATATTTCACTGAAGATCTGGTAGAGAACCCGGTCTATCAGTGAAAATCCGGCTCGTAAACCCGGATGTGACGGTTAGAACAACCAGGAACTATGCGTTCCAGGTGCCGGGTTTCCGCGAACGGGCAGACAGCGGACTTTTTTAAAAGTCCGCTCCGCCCGTTCGCGGACGGACACGCCAAATGTTCGGCCATCACTACCTCTTACTAAGCAAGCTAACCTATATCTTCTAGGTTTGTCTAGGCTCCCCCATAATTTGAACTATGGATTAGCAAAGCAGCCTTTGTGATTAGTTATGATCACGAATATTCGGATTTTAAATATTAATCGCGGATATCGGCAATTCGGAAATTCGCGAAGATGGTGAATATATTGCCGAATATTCAGAATGCCGGATATTCTGTATTCTTTTTCCATTACACATGCCTCTCAATGCAAGTGGACGAATGGGAAGGCTGCAACAAGAGCTTAGTAACACGCCCTGCAACCATCAACAGTTTTTAAGTCGAATATTGGGGTGATGCGAATATTGCGAAAATCTTCACTATTGAAAATTTGCATACAAATTCGTGCCATGTTAAACATATATTGCGCCCGCGAAATTCGCAATAAAAGCTGCCAATATAAAAAAAAAAACCCTGAATATTTTCCAAATGTTTTCTGAAAAATTTGCAGCATGCCGTGAATACAAATGTTGCCTATGCCGCTCATCACTATTTGTAATATTATGTCTATCACTATTATTTATGAATGCCAAACATCATACTGCCTTTATAATAGTTTTCATTTATATAAGTAAATAATAAATATATTAGAACAAAAACCCCCAAAAATGCATTCATGACCTCTTTGGGTGCTTTTATTGTGATTATATTATGTTTTTACAATATTTGAAGATGAAAACAAATACTGTAAAGTTGGATTTCAATCTGATTCCAACCTCTTTGGCAGCATTTAAAAGTACGCCTTTAGTTGGCAGCAGCCTGGAAAGCACCTGATGCCCCCCCCCCATGCATTTGTACACAGGTTGTGTCTTCCCATCTTCATCTCTTTTCGAGCATCCATGTGAATGCCCACTTTAAGAAATCTTTAGTCTTTTCAAACATCCAGCATACAATTTTAGATCATTTCATTATATTCATCACACTCGTGTTACAAGTCTACAGAAGTGCATTTTCACCATTGTAAAAAATTTATATAGTGCCATCTAATATTTCTTTAGACAATTCTTAATAATTTCTCTCTTGGTGCAATTACCTGACAGCCATATATTAAAATTGTTGAAAACCAACCTAACATACACCAAGAAATACAGTTTTCTTGTTAGTTATTGTTTAATAATGTCCCAAGATCTCAGGAGAGATAACTTTTTGTAAACGTGGAAATACCATAAGTTAATCATCACCTCAATAATCCCTTTTGCTAGGACCTTTCTAGATTGAATGCTTTATTATGTTCATACATCTGTCATATGTTTAATATTATCTTCTTTTTTATCATTTTATATTACATTTTATTAAAAAATGAGTTATTTGTTCAACTAAAGAATACTGTCAATTTTCTTTTAAGTAGTATAGTATATTGTCTGAATTACCACCGATAAAGTCAATGTCACTTGGTTTTATTAAAAATATTGGAAACATAAATCTTGTTAAAAAGGACCAGTTTACTGTGTAAATTGTAAATACTAAAAACGTTATACTATTTGTGTTAACTTTTTGAGTGGGAACCTTAGATAAAATACATAAAAAATCACTAATTGATTTTTGTCTTTGAATATTTATAAAGCAACAATTAAGAGATGTAGTTTGGGTTTTTTTTGGGTGAAAAAATCGGAATCACATGCTCTCCCTAAAACAGAAACCCAATTAGCTATCCCAATTGCATCAGTCTACATTATACAAATTTAAGATTCTATGGCATATAAAGTTGATTAATCTCTGAATTCTCCCAATGTGTAGACTTATCCCTTGGTTGAACAACAACCTGCTTCGCTTATGATAAAAAAAATAAGTTGGATTAAATGTTTGGAATCTATAAAGCTACATACAAGGAAGAATTTTTCCCTGCATCATATGTCGTTATTTCTTACATTATTCCTCCTCTATGTGCACACAGGCATCCATATCCTTTTCATAGGGAATACAAATTGGAAAAGTGCAGATATTAATTGAATATGCTGGATGAGTGCCAAAATATTCATTAGAACACAGGTCTCAATAGTAATGTCAGAGTACCACACCCTAAATATTTTTGCTTGTTATTATTTTGAGTTTTTGGGTACCTAAAAACAAGAATTTACCAAAACATTGTGTTGCAGCTAGCTTTGGAGACAAAGCAGATAATCTTGTTAGCTTTATGCTGTTTAATTCAATAGATATCTTAATATTTTAGAGAGGTTTTGGATGGCATAGCCTTACTTTTCAGCCAAGCTGTACTCCGCAACTGTACAACATTATTGTGTAGTCAACTAATAAAGTTTTACAGATGCTTGGCTATAGCTATGTACAGTATACAAATGAAAATTTGATTGGCTGTGTTCACAGCAAATAATTACCATTAATAATGTATTTGTAATAATCTTGCTATGGATTTTATTGAACAAATAGTAATAAGTTCAACAACTTACAACTGTTTGTCTTGAAATGGAAAACCTTTATTAACAACTTTAACAAGCCAAATCTTTTCTTATTCCCATATTAAAATTGCTAAGATTGAATTCTTCAAAACATAAAAAGGTAAGGGAAAGGGCATAGTCCAAATTTTAGCTCAGGTGTATAATAACTGTTGCAAAAAGGTGATATATATAAAATAAAATAATATATAAAATAAAATATATATATAAAGGTGATTTTCTGTGGGACAAATTGAAATGTCAAAAGAAACACTCTCCTACCTAAATAGGACAAAGACCTTTCTTCACTAGGTGTGTTATAGCTATTGTTTTTTAAGTAAATAACCCATGCTTCCCAAAGCCTGGAATACCTTCTTTGTTAGGAGTGAAGTCAGAAGATGAGGAAAGAGAACTTGTGAAATGTTGAGTATATCTTGTTGACATCATAGCCTATAATCATGACATGCCTTTGACACTCTAAATGGACAGACGACAACATTTGTTTAATGCTTTACAAGATTGTGTTTGCTGGCCCAAATATTGGTCCAACACAAGCTGTGATCCAGGCATATGCAGTTGCCATGAACCATTAGACTTTAATATGTATATATTTTGCTAGTCTTGGTGAACTCAAGCTGCAGCTCGCAAATAGAGATGGGCGAACACCAGCCCGGAGTGTCCGCGAACAGGGCGGGTCGAACTTTTAAAGATGTCCGCCGTCCGCCCTGTTCGCGGACACATTCAAATTCCCCGCCTCTAGGCGGGGAATTTGAATCGGAAAAACCGGATGTGACGTCAGTGACGTCACATCCGGTCCATGGAACGCATCCTGGAACGCATCGTTCCTGGTTGCGGGAGCCGGATGTGACGTCACTGACGTCACTTCCTACTCTGAGCCGGAATCTTCACTACAAGACCGGCTTCATGCCCGGTCTTGTAGTGAAGACATTCTTCCTCCGGCACGATCTCGCAGGTTCTGATCCTGCCGGAGGAAGAATTTAGATCTTCTTCTGGCCGGCGAACAGGACGGGTCGAACACCCGTACTGTCCGCCGGCGAGGCGAACGGCGAACATGCCGAGTTCGCGGCCGAACTGTTCTCCGGCGAACAGTTCGGTCCATCCCTACTCGCAAACACAGCCAAGGAACTGTGTAATCAGCCAGTCTGGCCCATGGGCGTGCTATACATTGGAGTGGCTTATGGGCATAAAAATATGGTACATTTTACCTTGATAAGCAAATGGGGTCTTGCAATACAATTCTTTTTCACCCTTTGAGGTCCCTTGTGTTCTGCATGAGTTTAGCTATGCAGTTACCTTTCCAATTAAATTTTTTGGAAACAGAAACGATAAATGGTTTTGTGTTGTTGGAGGAAGTCTCCTCTTGCATTATTTCTTATGGTGAAATGTGCTTTGCTATAAGAGTTATCCGAATTTTACACTAGCAGTGTTTTGGAGGTTGAGGAAATATTCCTACTACCATCCAGTAGCTGCCAATTGCTAAATGGGACTTTATGGCCACTAGAACATAAATTCAATCATAAATGAATACGTACTCTCACCGGCCACTTTATTAGGCACACCTGTCAAACTGCTCGTTGACACAAATAACTGATCAGCCAATCACATGGTGGCGACTCAATGCATTTAGGCATGTTGACAAACCGAGCTTAAGAATGGGGAGGAAATGGGATTTAAGTGACTTTGAATGTGGCATGGGTGCCAGACGGGCTGGTCTGAGTATTTCCGAAACTGCTGATCTTCTAGAATTGTCACACACAATCATCTCTAGGGTTTACAGAAAATGGTCCGAATAAAGGAAAACATCCAGCGGACGTTCTGTGGGCACCAATGCCTTGTTGATGCCAGAGGTCAGAGGAATGGCCAGAGTTGTTTGAGCTGATAGAAAGGCAACAGTAACTCAAATAACCACTAGTTACAACCAAGGTGTGCAGAAGAGTATCTCTGAACGCACAACACGTCAAACCTTGAAGAAGATGGGCTACAGCAGCAAAAGACCACACCGGATACCACTCCTGTCAGCTAAGAACAGGAAACTGAGGCTACAATTCGCGCAGGCTCACCAAAATTGGACAAAGATTGGAAAAATGCTGCCTGGTCTAATGAGTCTCAATTTCTGCTGCGACATTCAGATGGTGTCAAATACATGAAAACATGGAGCCATCCTGCCTTGTATCAGCTGTCCAGGCTGGTGGTGTAATGGTGTGGGGGCCCCTTAGTAGTAATTGATCATCGATGCAATGCCACACCTGTATTGTTGCTGACCATGTCCATCCCTTTATGACCACAGTGTACCACTCTCCTGATGGCTTCAATCATCTCAGACTAGTTTCTTGAACATGACAATGAATTTACTGTACTCAAATGGCCTCCACAGTCACCAGATCTCAATCCAATAGAGCACCTTTGGGATGTGGTGGAACAGGAGATTTACATCATGGATGTGCAGCCGAGAAATCTGCAGCAACTGCGTGATGCTATCGTGTCAGAATGTCTCTGAGGAATGTTTCCAGTATCTTGTTGAATCTATGCTTGAAAGATGAAGGCAGTTCTGAAAGCAAAACGGGGTCCAACCTGGTACTAGCAAGGTGTGCCTAATAAAGAGTAATTTATGTAAGAAATGGAGTTTCACTTCTGATTGAATTGCTGTTGTAATCTAGTGGCCACAAAGTCCAATTTAGCAATTGGCTGCTACTGGATGGTAGTGGGAATACTTCATCAACCTCCAAAACACTGCTAGGCTAAAATTTGGATATGTTTTATTAGGGACTGTATATTTACAGCCTGAGCAAAAAAAGGCAGGGGGTAATTTCCCCTTTCCTACCCAAAGATTTTTCCAATTTTTACAATAGGGATGTGGGGACTTTAAAGGCCATTGTAGATAATTAAAAAAATATGTTTAAAATTTCCCAAAACATTAAATGTTCATTAAAGAGTCCAATGAATTATTAATCACTCCAAAATATATAGTTTCTTGGCACCGCTTCCGGCTAGGGTAAACAAAGAAGGTAGGTGTATCCACCTGTGTATATTGTATTAGGGACTGGCCATAAACAAATTACCCCTGGGGAACACCCATTAGTTGGACATGCAGTATTTGCTATAAGAGTTGTTTGGATTATAACCATGCACCATTGTGCTTCCTTAAAAATATTTAACATTGATTTAATTTGCATTATTTGTTTGCATAGAATGAAAAAATCAGACTAAGCAAATCTGAAAATGCCTGCTCTGCAACACAAAAAGAACCCAAAGCATAATTTTCAAATAATTTAATAATATACATATAAAACTTTCATGAATTACTACCTTTAAAATATCTTAAATTGTCTGAATCATAGCAGTTGTCACAAATGTACTCGAAGTTCACCTAAGAAACTGTATCATCTAATTGTGTCGACTCAAACTGCCAGTAGCAATAACACATTGACATACATCACTTATCTGTTTCAAAGTTATAAAAATGTCTGAGAGCTATAATTTAATCTTCTTCCAACTGCAGAACATTTAAAACACCATACTCTCAAGAGAAGAAAATATGGTATTAAAACATTTGATTGTTCCATTCAGCATTAGTGGAGCATGCTATACATGCTACATTTAAAAAGCAAGGTATTTTTTTTAGCAAAACATGAATTGTACTAGTGCACTAACTGGACATACAGGGAGTGCAGAATTATTAGGCAAGTGGTATTTTTGAAGATTAATTTTATTATTGAACAACAACTATGTTCTCAATGAACCCAAAAAACTCATTAATATCA
>CM070032.1:181624216-181636086 GCA_036250615.1 Ptychadena robeensis
CCCCCACACACACACACACTCTCCACCACAGACACACACTCCCCCAACACATCACAGAGAGTGAAAGCATCTTACATGCCTCTCTCTCTGCAAGGGAACTTCCAGTCTACTAAAAGAAGCTGCAGAAGAATTGCTGGGCACCAGCGGGGCGGTCAGAACGCCGTGGAGGGCCTGATCTGGCCTGCGGGCCGTAGTTTGAGAACCCCTGATGTATACCATGGCCTTACTATAATGCACTATGGACAAACTCTTGCCCAGTTGGGGTTTATATACTTTATGAATTTGTATTCATTTTCACACTGTTATATACAGCTCTATGTGAAGCATATTTGAATTTGTCCCTATTCATACGCTACTAACGGTTTGTAATAAGCCTACTCTTGTTATTTGATAAAAGCTTCCATTTTCTTGCATTGTATTTTATTTTACATGAAAATTATTTAAATAAAAATAAAAAAAAAACAGCCTATTTGGATATTAGATTTATGGACCTGATCTAAAATTTGGTTAGGGTAAGCTCACTTTGTCAATTGGAGAGAATTCACTGTGGAATGTTTGTTGTCCCTAGGTCTCATTCTGTTTGTTAAGGATTACCCTTGCCAGGAGCCTGTCATCTTTAGCTCCACTTTAGCTCCTCCAGAATCGGGCCACGTAAAAGGGGCACTCAGAGGGACAGCAGCAACCAGAGCCCTGAATATTCATATAGGGTCACCAAGCCATTGCATCCACCTGTACACATACATTTTCTTCAGGAGACCCCAGAAGCATAAGTCCATCTCCTATCCACTGTATCCCACAGCATCCCATCTTTATGCCCATTAAGGGCCCCTTGTACATGATTCCACAGTATACTCTCTGCAGGATATCTTCTTACCCCTTTTGAAGGAATTGTCCATACTTATTTTTAAGGAATGATAAAGACAACGTTTCGAATTCAAAGTTGTCAGGAAAACTATTTTCTGTTTCATGCTTGATTTCGGTTGCAAATTTGGAAGGATAAAATTTTTATTATAAGAATCCAGTTTAACAATGGCAAGGCTCAATAATTTAGCTGGGGTTTCTCCTTCGAAGTCACACAGAGCTTCCCACTGGTCCTGTTAGAATAAGCATTCCTGTTGCTTTACATAATTAATTGAATCTACTGATTGGAGAACATGGAAGCCTAAGGGAGCACAACACACTCCTCCAAGAACAGGTACACAAAACTGTTCCACTAATCAGGGGGTTTCTTGCTTCTATAACATACCAGAGTCCTCCTCCTCACCATCACTAGAGATGGTCGATTTTTTTTTAATTTTAACAATTTGACGATTTTGAGTTAATTGCAAAGCCCCTGAAGATGGTATCATCACCAAACTTGCTGGAGATGTAGAGAATGGTTGGGGGTAAACTACAAAAACAAATAGTTTTTGCACAAATTAAGTTCAAAGTCATAAAAAAAATCTACTTTGTTTTTGTAACTTAATTTATGCAAAAACTACCTGTGCTGGAGCGAAACTTTTTTTTGAAATGTTCCCACAACCCTTCTCTATGATATGGGAAAAAATAAGGGTTGGAGTAGAAGATCAAACTTTTATCCCCATTGGGACTTTAAAGGCACTCAAACATAACAGTATGTCTAAAAGGGTTTAATTTATTAAATATATATCAAAAAACACAATACATAAAAGTACATATAATACACCATATTGGTCAGAGCCTCGAACACACATAGGGTTGACCTCATAGAAAATAGAGCATAATTTGCCATACAAATAAGAGAATACATTCAATTGTGAGTGATACGATGGAATATATAGGCTGGAAAAATTTATAGATTCCCTCCGACATGTTTCGCCTGGACGGCTTCTTCAGGGAGACAATTGAATCAGAACAAATAGGCAGCCTAGAGAATCACTCAACTTAAGCCTGAGTGCAGCATGGAAAGGGAGAAAGGTCTTGTATCTCAAAATGTCCACAGACGTACAGCATGCCCAAGGAGCCCTAAACAAGGCAGAGCAAGGGTCAGTCCAGGGAAGGCACAGAAGTGTCCCCTCTTACCGTGATGTAACAAGGACTGGTTTTACCATTTGACGGCAGTGTTTGATGTTTTTAATATTGTATGTTCACCCGCTAACTGTCTCCCCTCGTGTGTGGAGATAGTTTGTTGATGTTCTGGTTTTGCAGCTATCGACCTATTTTTCCTTGGTCTGGTAGCCCTTTAGGTTGATTATTTGATACGGATTAATAAAAAGTGTATACTTCTTTGAAACGGTCTGTTGTCTTTCCTATGGTGGTCAAGTCTCTGCTGGTCCCCGAAACTTGGGGTTTAAGGCAGCCCCAGCACTCCTACACGCTTAGGGAGTACCCCACCCTTCATTCTTCCATGTAATTTAGTTCCACCAAAATTCATATTTTCTATAAAATGGCCCTTAAGTCCGCCTTGCTAGGCAGACTGCACGGCTGTGATGGAAGGAGAGGCGGGAGCGTGTGTGCACCTGCAGATGCTGACGCCAGCGTCCCGCCGCCCTGACACATATACATGGTAGATCTGGGAACTGAACTAATCTTTAATATTCACAATTACGAAGATATAGCACTATTTTCGAGATCTTTACAAGATCTTTACGATATTCGCAATAAAAATTTGCGATCAACACTTCTTATACTGCATTAATGCACCTTGTAGGTCTATTCAAGGTTGACATGCAGATTTCACTACTGCTTCTTTGTCTCCTAATATTTCACTTAGGGCATTTCAGTTGCACCTTTTCTCTATGCTTTGCGCATCCAGCAATTTGCATGCTCCAAAAATGCTCTGATCCTTGCAAAAATGTGCAAAGAAAACTTAAAATTACATTTTATAACATTTACTAAAAAAATTTTGACATTTTGAAAATGTTATCCATAAGAAAATAATACAGATTAAAACAATAACATTTTTGCTATTGGTTATGTATTTGAAAAATTACACCTGGAAAAGAAAAAGATTAGACAGTTCTATTCAGCAGTTCAAAAAAAAACTATTACATGACAGCACAGAAACAAAGTATGAGCAATGGAAGGTGGAGCTAATAGTTGTAATGTTTAAAATTCTATTTGCCTAATGCTTTTATTTAACCTCTGCCTTCTACCATTAAGGAATTCATACATTTTAATTGTCTGGATGTAATCATAATCCAGGGAGAAAATTAAGTTAATTGGCTCCCTTGGAGTGTGCTACATTTTAGCAGAGTCCTTAGATAAAGAAATACTAATCAAGTTCCAAACCAAACTTGCCCTGGAAATCAATTAATGTTATTGCTTCCTCTTCTATTATACCAAATGCACTTACAATTTACTACGATAACATTCTCTAGCACCCCCAGTGTACTAATTCAGATGTATCAAATACAATTATAATTTCCTTTTCTCAGCAAGCTCCGCATCTGAGAAAGAATTACATTATATGTATATCTTTGTGTTTCTTTATACTCAACATTAAACCATGACTTTGATGCCTCGTTATAGTACAGTGAACTCATTGCTTAGGGAGTATTAGTAAATATTCATATTAAAAAATGAATAAAATTCCTATAACTATTTATAGACATATAAGATTTTCACATGTCCACAACATAGTAAAAACAATAGATAGATCTGGTAAATAGATAAACATACTCACATTTTTCTATATAAATTGAATTCAGTATACAATATGGAATTTATATTCATTCCCTTCAACTATTATACATTAAATAGCTTTGTTTTTTCATGTAAAATACTGTATACAATTTATATGATTTGACACAAATACAATAAAAAACTGGTCACACAATTCGGAAATTTGTAAATTCTCCCAAATTTTTGGCAGCAGCAAACATTTAGGCAAGATTTTAAGGCAGCTTACTTTCGGCAGCCAACTTGAAATTACATTGTGCCAACGTGTGCACAGTTGGGTGATAGCTGTAGATCACTGATATCACAATTATCACTATACAAAAAAGCTGTTCTCAACCTGGGGGTAGCAACCCAGTAAAAGGGGACCCACTGGGTTCACTGAAAGCATCAGCTCTGCTATTTACAAGCTGCAGTGCTAATGCACACAAGAAGGGTGGGAATTTTAAGCCGCTATGCTCCCTGCTAACTGCCCTCCCTACACACATCATCTGCAAAATTGGGGAGGGAATATAGGAGGGAGGGACATAATACTAACCCAGTAAACACTGTATGACGTCACTTTACACAGTATTTGGAATGGCACTTAGATGTTCCATATACCGGAAGTGACACTTTAGGACGCCAAGTATAAAGGGTCACAGCATTAGGTTGAGAACCACTGCTCTAAAGGAAACTATTTTCAACTGGTACCACTATTACTAGGCTTGCCAGTGGGTCTGGATCCAGGTCAGTTGCTTATATATACAATGGGGAGTGTTCCCATTGGCTGGTGGTTTTTATCTTGTTGCTATCCATGCACACAGGGGCTTCACATATAAAATGTGTCATGAGCTCTGACTTCTTTTGATATTTAAATGACACCCAGGGCCAAAGAACTCAGCAGCTCTGTAGATGCTGTTAAAAACATGTGAACATTGTGAAATGTATGAACATTCCTGCTGAAGTTAATGGTGATGTTTTACCCCAAAATCACAATAAATGCCCGCCAGAGGTTACATGCCACATACACAGGCATTTGAAAAAACTGACAAAAAAATTGCAAGAGTGGAAAAAAACTGTTCCCCAACGCATTGGCTTTTTTTTTATTTTTAAAATGCATTGATAATGCCTGTGTGAATGTTCCCTTAGTTGATTTACCTAAACAATTATTGAACCCTGATCCAGCAAATCATTTTTGTGGATTTCTATAAAAAAGAAGGGGAATTGCTTTACTGCTGTACATGTCCTTGCCAGGAAAAATTACCTTATTTACAAGGACATAGACAATCTCTTTAAAGGAGACAGGTTCTTTTTATTATTTCTGTCTTAATGGTCCTTTAGTAACTAATTTTGATATCATTTACTTGTATGGGCATCATAGCAAAATAAAAAGAGGAAAAACCTGCAGATTTGCACACAGACAGAAAAAAACTAGGCCATTTTAAAACCAGACATTTTAAATCTTCTTCCAAAATAAATAAATAAACACTCTATTTAAAACAAATAAATGTTTAGGGGTAGGCCTTAAAGAGCACCTAAACCCACCAGACAAACTTTCCCCCCTAGCTAGCCAACAGCACATTATTGGAGCAATATGTAAATGAAAAAAAATTGTTACCTGTGTGGAGATATCTGTATAGTTCTCCCATCACCTCTCCCCCTCTGTGGATCGATCTCCTTATAGCTGCGAGGGGCTTCCGACATCTTTAGCAGCTATTCACATAGATTGTTTATTTCTTTTTTCCTGCTTTTACTGTGTGTCCATTGACACACATTGTATCTGGTGGCCATCGGCATATTGGAATCTTAACTCATGCAAGTCTGGACCACAGAGGTCAGCAGGATAGCTTAATAATTTTTGTTTTTTGAGCAACTTTGAGCTATTGGGACAGTTTAGAGGTAAGTAAAAATGTAATAAAAATTTTTTGGGTGTTTTTTTATTTTTGAGTTTAGGTGCGCTTTAAATATATGAATATTGTGATCACCTTGCTATAAAAACATTGTGACCGCCAACAGTTTACATCCCTGTTACCTCACATTATTAGTAAAAGACTTTTGGACAGTAACAGTGTTAAGTTGGTAACAAGAAATCATTACAGTGTTTTTATTAGTGGTGTGGAGTTGGTAATTGAAAGAAAATGTCAGATACATCTACTACAAAACAAGTCAGTGCCAAAATACAGAACTACCATTTACAATAAAGGTTTACGTATGATGTGACAAGTTCATTCTTGTTCAGACTTGCTTTGTTGGGAACTAAACGAATGGAAAAACTAGCCTTTGATCTATTAAGTAGAAGAAAAATTGATTGAACTCAAATTGTTTACCAAAAATAACTATCTTTTATAAAAACAAAACAGCATTGCTGCCAATACAACACAGCTATCTAAAAGTTTGCTGGAGAGTAGAAAAATGTACCGTTTGTGAGACTTAGTATATGTGTGAATGAGTACATATACATTTATATTAAAAAGCTTGTAATGGGTAACATGTTAATGCTGAAACAGTGATTTATTATGTATCACAGTCTACAGCAGTGGATCCCAAACTGGGGGGCACTGAAGTTTTCCAGGTGGGGTGCAGCTGAGGGGCAGCCGAGGTGGCAGAATTGTGCTGCCAGCCAGAGAGCTCTCCCTGCGGTCAGTTCTTTTCTTCTTCTGGGGATTGCACACAGTCAACCCACCCTCCCGTTCCACTGCCAGCCAATTAGACAAGACAAAGGGACGGACAAACAGTAAGACAACCATGGGGGAGCTGCAGAGAGTAGGTAGAGTGTATGAAATGTGTGTGTTTCTGTGTGTGTGTCTTTATGTAAATGATAAATGTTTCTGCATATTGGTCTGTGTATCTATGATGTATGTGAAAAGGGAGTTGTATTTCAAATAATATTTAAGGGGCATTTCACACTAGCCTCGCTGCGGGTATGGTGCATTTATTTTTACTGTAACGGATGTGATAGTGGTAATGCTACCGCGTCTGTTACCTTTAATAAAACCTTCTGTTTCAATGGGGAGGGACTCGAGAATGTTACTATATAGAAAAGGGGGGTCCTGCGAGGAAAGTTTGGGAACCACTGGACTACGCTGTATGATTTCCCACATAAAACTAGAAGGTCTGTCCTTTACCCATCTCCATTAATTTTGTCGAGCTAGGTCTCAATCCTTTTATTGTATCAGTTTAATAAAACATTTCTGAGTGCTGCCCTTCCAATGACCATGCCATGAAAATATGGATTAGAAACTCATAATGGCCCAGGAAGAAAGAAATGTATTAGGATCCTAAAAGACGCATCTAATCAAGAACCTCAATGTTAGACTGCATAAACTAAATTTGAAAAATAGGAAATACAAATCTATTTTTTTTTTAATTGAGAAATTATTAAGAAATTATTTTTTTGAGCACAGTGTTGGCCAGAACTACAGAGTAAAACAGTAAAACGAACATTATTTAAAATACATTTCAGATGAAAACATCATCATTTATATAGGACCCTTTTCACACCAGCGGTGCTGCAGCTACAGTGTGGTACAGTACTGTATGGAAAGTATTGAGATCTGTGCAAGCCCAAAAGGTAGCTCGTGATTTACCGGTAATGGAAGTAGATCACTGTCTTTTGGTCAAAAATGTACACAATTGTTTTGTGCCATACATATTCATGCTTTTATGCAAGCCAAACAATATATAGTGTAAATATAAATATAATATAAAATATACTTGGTTTAAATATATATATATAGTGATGGGCAGCATAACCAATATTCGTATTTACAAAATATTGCAAATATTTTGCCTAATATTCTCAATAAATTCATAAATTCATGAATTCTTGATCTCCAGTCTTTATACCTACATTGCACAAATCGGCACTTGTACATGTGCATATTGCGAACACAATGAACAGTACTTATGCTTATATTCTCAATTAATTAATAAATTCGAGAATTCATGATCTCCAGTCTTTATTATCTTCATTACACAAATCGTTACTTGTACATGGGCATATTGTGAACACAATGATACTTGTGTTTCATTCAGTGTTTCATTGTGTTTCAAAGGTACTTCCGGGTAATGCAGAAAAAAATCAGAAATATTTGTGATTACGAAGATATAGCACTATATTCGCGAAGTGCTGTTATTCGTAATAATAATTCTCAATTAGAAAATTCATGAACTACACTATATATATATATAATCCATTAGAGTCCGTACCATATGGATTATATATTGATATTGGACGGATTGTGAGGATGTCTTAAACAGAGCGACCAAGTAAAAAAAAGTGGGCCCCCCACCTTAATGTTTAACTTCATTTCCTTGTTTCTTTCAAATTATAAGGAACTTAAATGTCAAAACAATCTCAATATTACATAGCTTGCACTTAGAGTGAACTTTAACACATATAATTAGAATTTTTAACAATTTACATTTCTACATTTGCTATGTACATGAAATAATGAAATAAAAATAAATAAATGATTGAAATAAAATAATGTCAAATTGAGTTTCTTAAAAATACAAAGGAAGAACTGGTAAATACATAGTGCATTATGGTTTTACTTTTTCATAGAAGCTTTTAGGTTCCTTTTATTGAACACTTTTATGGTACATTTTCTTCCTTGAAAGGCGTTTTTAAATGTAATTTGAACAGTTGAAAGTTCTTCTAAGCATTTAATCTATCAACAGTTGTGTTTGGCTTTTTACTATTCTTAAGCTCTATGTAAAATTGTTATGGTTATTCTTTAGATACATCTGTCTTTCATCAAGTCAAAATGTGTTTTTGTTTACAACACTTTTTTGTGTTTTATACTTCAATGTGCACTCTATTCACTGCATTTTGAGGATTTGAGTGGCTATAAAAGTATGGGTTTTAGTGTTTCCTCTGCATATTTCTAGCTGCTGTGCTTATCTAGCTGCTGTGTTATCGTCTCAAAGGTTGCTTATTTATCCTATCACCTGCTGCTGATTATGTTTTTTTGTTTTTTTACCAAACTAATAGTATGTACGATATATAAAGTGAATGTTATTGAATAGGATGAAGCCACTGTCAATTATCCTTCATATGTAATAGGTATATAAATGGGAAAAAAGGGACTTAATTGGGGATTCAAAACTGACAGTTTTACTTTATTAACATGTATTTTTTAAAGTAGACATGACAAATAGCACCTATCCATTTTATTTACCACACATAGAATGTATTTTACCATTAAATGTAAACAGGAGCTTATTTTACCAAATGGGCTGGTGTTGTAATTATAAACATAGGTGTGTCCCAGGAGATGGGGAGTCTCTACAAAAGGTGGGACCAAAAAAGAATGACATACCATGCAGGGTCGGTGCCAAAGCAGGCGGGCACGGGCGGCCATTCAGGGGTCACGCCTACGTCTCACGGGTGCAGGTAGGGTCTCAATTGTGCGGACACACAGACCTGACTGGGCGGGCATTGTCCCCCCATGGCCCGCTCATATCGCCGGCACTGAAACCATGGCAGAAAAATATTATTATAAGCATGGGCTTTGACACAAGAAAGTGTCCTGAGATCTTCAAATGTCACGATCAACCCCTATAAAACACACAGTAAACGACAACCATTACAGTAACCACAGGCCAGTAAAATATCCCTATTAAAACAACCGTAACCTAGCATGTGAAGCTGCTTACAGTGCAATACCTCTAGCTTACCACAATACCCTCCAAACAAAACCCACCCAGCTACTGCTCACTATTCCGTGACACAATAGTAATCATTTAACCTGTAACATAGCCAACAGAATACTTTCAATATACCAAATTATATCATATACTTTCATAATATACCATTTTTTCAGCACAGTGATACAAAAAACGACTAACAATTGTAAAGTGAATCCATGCGCACCACTTTGGGTGCCCTGGCCAATACTTTGGATGAGGATTGAGGGTTCCTATCCAAAGCAATGGTGATCGAACAGGGATTCATCTACATGTTGGTTCCTTTTTCAACCTACATTTTCTTGGAGCGGGATCAATCGGTCCAGGTGGGCAATGTTCAGTTCACGAACAATTGATCGCTGTGAACGTGCACAGCAATTGATAATGTGCACATTGAATGAAAAATCAATCTGTTTATGGCCAGCTTTAGCCCATAAAAATTTAAGTCACTACAATGCCCACAATATTCCAAAATTATGTCTCCAGCCAGTTGTGCCTAATGGAAAGCATGTTAAAATTGCAATAATATATCTTCTTAGAGCTGATGCGTTACACATTACAATAGATGCATATATAAAGACACATTTTCTCAATTCTTCCTGAGCCATGTTTTTTGAATGTAAGGGTGTTCACCCATAATATTTTCATGGTTTTACAGTGAACCTTTTCTTTTAAATAGAATAAAACTACGCTTTGTGTTTTACTGCACATCTTTAAAAATGTAAAATAAAATCATGTTATAGCAGTTGTGGTAGTAGAAAGTCATGGTAAGAAAAGTTTCATTTACCTAAACAATAAGGCCCCATTCACACTTCATCATGGTTGTGTGTGTAGCCCACTCTGGTGCCACAAACATGGTAACACAGTACTATGGGGGTTGGTGCATTGCATAAGCAATAAAAGGTGCAAGTACATTAGCTTTGGCAAGCAAAATCAATTGTCTTTGGATAGTATTTGGAGCCTACATTTGCAACGTTGTGGCTGAAACAGAATAGTACCACCTACATCAGAAACAATTTTCAACTTCTCAATCTTTTATCTGTGTAAATGCACACTCTTTATTATGAAATATTACTGTACTTAAATTTTTTGTTCTTGATTTATTTTATAGATGAATAAGGAAATGTATTATGACATATGAAGATACAGTAGCATATGCCCTGCATCTTCAGGGATATTTACTGCATGTGCTGGGGAAGATGATATCATGGGAGAATGCAAGGTTCATTTCAGCAAATAACTAATAAAGATTGATGCTGTTTTCATTAATATTCCACTCTGAACAATTCACATAAGAATTAAAAACACACAGTTTAGTACAGGGATTTTTTAGCATATATTATATGAACTTGTACTGTGGGCCAATGCTATAAATATTTGACTTTATTTTTCTTCACTGTACAATGCTACCATACAACAGAAATCAGAAAAAAAACAGTACTGTGCGAAAAGTCTTAATCATCTGTAAATAATGGTGTCCCCATTCTTCCATGTAGCATGAAAGGAATACATGGATCACAAGGTTATCTTAACCTTAATAAAGATTCAGCAATATTTAGGCACCACTTGATTTGCATTGCCCATTTATTTTCACTACTGGAGCAGTACTTAGAGCAGTGGTGGGCAACTGAGTTGATATGGAAGGCCAAAAGTGCGACCCTGGGCATCACTGAAGGGCCGCACATTTTCAATCTATACTGATAAGCATGTTTAAGCATTTTAAATTTTTTTTAAATAACAAAATTTGTTTTAAATTATACTTCCAGCATTAGGGAACACTGTAGTATGCAAATTTTGTGTCATGTATATCATCGAAGGTTATGTGCTTCAAGCCATTGGTTATATTGATGGAGCACATATCCTTCGGCAGACAGGTAAGTTTCTATGCTCTATGCATTAATAGTTAGGTTTTGGGGGCCTCAAGTGGAAGACTGAAGGAGTCCGCCAAATAACTCCCAAAGGGCAGCAGGTTGGGCACCTGGGACTTGTATGGACTTGATGGACTTGATCATAGGAATAAACAGAAAACTTAGTTATTTGTATATTGGCTTGTGATAACAGGCAGGGCATTAGAGTTATGAGTTGAGTAGCAAGCTTAAGCGTGAGAATTAACATTATTGATCTAAGGCATTGGAAATAAAAATATCCTATGAGGTACTGAATCTCTGGTAGGACTATTTCACATTTGCAATGTTTTAATGTATACCGGCAACGTTGCAGGTACACAAAACACTGCCTTAAAACAATACGTCGCAATATGGCTCCAATACTAGTGTATGGAAGACACTTTGCAGTGAGGTAATAAAATGTATAAACACACTTCATTGCTTGTTAATACATACCGACACACAAGCAAGTGTAAATAGAAATGTCCTTTAGATGCCTGTTGTACCATGGTATAACATTGGTGCGCTACATTGTAGTAACAGGGAGATAGTTTGAAAAGACCTGTAAGGCAAAAGGCCCTTTACTGTGTGTGTATACATATGTAAAATAATGATATGTGTATATATACAGTGGAGGAAATAATTATTTGACCCCTCACTGATTTTGTAAGTTTG
>CM070032.1:181636186-181662554 GCA_036250615.1 Ptychadena robeensis
GGGGTCAAATTATTATTTCCTCCACTGTATATATATATATATATATATATATATATATATGATGAAAAGGGCAGACTTAAAGACCTCTTGAACTATTTCTGCCATTGCCCTTTTATGTTTCTATTGAGGAGAAGGCGATATCTTCAGTATGTAGCTTATTTCTAAGTCTCTATATTTCTAAAACGGAAAAAGGTCAGCAGTTGTATCTAAAGTTCTTAATGTACTATTGCCGATTTCTAGATCTTTGATAGTGACCTGATGAGCCCATGAACCTGTGACTGGTATTCAGGGCCGACGTCAGGGGGGGACAGGGGGCACTCCCGTACAACCAGGAAGGAGAGACTCACAGCATCTCCCTCGGGCCCCCCTTCTCCTCCTCCCCGATGTGAGTGTGAAAGTAGTTATTCTGTGCTACTGCTCTGACGGCAAGGGCTCACTATTAAAATTGTGGCTAAAATTGGTATTGCAGGACTGTATTGAAAGACTGGACTTCTAAAGGTGTTGGAGATCTGGGGGTTGAAAGTCAGGGAGTAGACATATGTAAGGCCCTAGCTCCATGTCCGCTAAAATCCCTGCATTCAATGCAGAGATTTTGTCGCTATGTTCAACCCACTAAATTGTATGTGATCCGTCTGTATCCCCCCCAAGCACTGCGCTTAACATAGGGGTCCTGACGGATCACAGAATGGAAACGTCTGCCTAAGAGTAAAATCTGACAAAAGAAAAGCACTATTTGACTATTGAGGTATGAGATCTGGGGGTTCAAACATTACTGGGGGTTACATTTGACCCAAAGCCAGCTGGTGACCTGTGGATGGAGACAGCTAATTGGAGTCTCAATCAAGAACACAGAGGTCCATCTGCAGCCGAATCTATCATGCAGGAGGTTGACGCAGAGGACAGTGAGGAAGACCACCCTACATATGGGGTGAGTACCAAACACCATCTCCTTGTACTCATAAGAGTAGCTCACTAAAAATGTGCACCTCCACATTCTCTGGAGCCCTCAGGCTGGGGGGGGGTGTGCTAGTTGTAGGGGGCCCTATGGAGGGATCGCCAGTTCTGCATTAAAGATGTTTTTACCTATTTGTGCAGCTTCTATTGATATTTAACTGCTAACTTCAAGATTAGATAACCTATGAATAACCCTCTATTATGCCTTTAAACTTAAATCAACTTTTATAATCAATAAAAGAACAATCTGCATAAGATATTTTAAAATAAAATTCAGTCAGCGACTGAACATGCAAACGTTTACTCATTTTATAAAGAAATTTGAAAAAGCATTAAAGTTATCTTGAAGTTTCAGCTTGATGTAGATCTTCCCAGATGAATTGCAGTCAGTGAAGATTTCAGCTCTAATAATGTTGAGTATGGCATATCATACATCACATATTGTTTTAGTCATAACACTTTTTTTTCTTAACTTTTTGTTTCCTCACATTTCACACATCCTCAAGTACAAATGTCTTTTCATTTTGTGTTTCTCTTTTCCTATCTTCTCCGTTTTTCCCCAGTGCCATTACTTCATCCATATTTATTCAATTCTCAAAATCTCCACCAGTTTATTTTTTTTATGCTGACCTCCCATTCACCTCCAATGTAGGTTTAATAGACACCAAGGTTGAATTCAAGAGGGAACATCTACTTATATAGATTGAGTTCACACAAATGTACCTAAATTCCATTCTCATTTTTCATAACATCCCCCAGGGCTCCTCTTTCGCTTTAAGCAATTTTTAAGATTTTTGTGTTAAACATCCTGGGACATAGTATGGTCTATTTTAGCTTTCTAGATTAGTACATTTCTGTGCAGACATGTTTCAATTTATATGAAAACCACTTAACTAATTGAATATTTAGTATTTTCACAGTGTCTGAGATGTTTTTAGCGATTAAGAAACAACTTTGCACTAAAATCATTCTTATAAAAAAAAAGTAATTTTACTGAACAAACTGAGCTTGAGCGCTGACCCTGAGATTTTTTTTTGCATGGTTGTTAGCTGATCTACAGAGGTGTGCAAACATTTCCCATGGTACTCTTTGATGTCAGAGGTTGTTTATAACTTATGGAAAATGTTGAAGTTAATGATGTCGCTAAGTAGCGCGTTTGACCTTCCTTATAACAGCTGGATTACCAGCAGACAAGCTCAGCATCGCGTTTGCTTGGCACAAGCATTGCAGTAATCCGGTGACATGTACAACGTAAAAGAACCTGTCACTAAGCTATTGCTGAATCCCCACGGATGCCTTTTTTCCAATGACAAGGTCATACATGTTGAAACATTTATTTTGAAATATAAAAGAACTGCGTTGCTTTTCTTATAGAAGAGTCACTTTTTTTACAAAATTAACCACGGAAATGCACCTACGTCTTATGTGTTGCTGTCCAATAATTGCTTTAGAAAGTTACAATATTTTATCCATCTTCGTTATATCTTCAGTGTAAATGATGCTGCAAGAGAGAGTGAAACATAAAAGCTTGTTTTGTTAGGACCCCTGCTGTCTGCTAGGAGATCAAAGCTCAGGAGGAGGCTGGAAAACAGCCGAATCTGCTGCACAAAAACACGGCCTGTGGCAGCTGCTCCGGGCACACTCGCATAACACATGTGCACCTTTTTCTGACTCAACCTTTCCAACTGAATCATGGGAGCAGGTTACCTCTTACTTTCCTTCATTATTTCAACCACAGTCACTGAGGAGATGTGGGTTCCATCCATCACAATGCACAAATTCACAGTGCACAGATTCAGCATAGGCCTAATTAAAGCTTTTCCTTTCATTTGTGAAGATAATTAGACTTTCATCTCACCAGGAAGCTTCTGAAAGATCTATTTCTTTCTTCAATAAAAGCTACATCAAACAAAGCAGATTTTAATCGTCTTTTCTTTGGGGCATAAGTCAATAATGAAAGATGTTCTGGGTAACAAAACTATGTGTGTTCCCGCACACATGCACAAAAAAAACTTATGGCATATTTTGTAATTAATGTCATGTTTGTAAACACTTCAGTTGTCTCATTAGAGATATTTTTGGAATTGTGCAAACGACTCTTCCAAACGCAAGTTATTCCGGCACCCTCACTCTATTACTGGGACACCTGTTTGCTTTTCTGTAAAGGAGATGCAGATGGCTGAGCAACAAGTGAAAAGAATAAACAGGCAACGTTCAGCTTGAGGATTTGTCAACGTTAAATGTCTGGGCAAAAGAACAAAACGGAACAACCTATGGCCTATGCACCCTGCTTAGCGCTACTTGTTAAAAGAAAATACCTTCAATATCATGTAGAGAGATGGATATTAATGTGTTTTCAATGCTATTAAAAATAGATGAAGCTTCCTTTTGAGTGAGTCACTCTGCCTCTAACAGAACTATTTCTCAGAGATTGCTAAAGTAAATACTGCTTAATTTTCCTCACATTTTTATACTTTCTTAAGCCCTCCATACATGCTTAGATTTTTCTGCCGTCCGACCGCAGTGCGCGTTCTTGGCGATCGGTCGGACGAAAAATCGGGTGCTGATCTTAAGCTTAAAGAGTGTCCTCTACACTGACCATCACCACCAGTGTCCTCCACACTGACCATCACCACCAGTGTCCGCCATACTGACCATCTCCCCCAGTGTCCTCCACACTGTCCATCTCCACCAGTGTCCTCCATAAAATTAAAATTCACCTTTTAAGCTGTAGGCAACGTGGAAAGCAGATCTTCACAGGTTGTTTCAGGTGGAATTCACACAGGCATTTACCAACCATGTTGTTTAGTGCTCTCCAGCTCCCCTCTTATGTTCAACTCCCATTGACTATCATTGTAGAAATACTTTGTGCGGTTTTATTGCGTGAAAAAAACATTTCTTAGGAGTTTTGCCATGGATCCCCCTCTGTCATGTCATTGTCCAGGTGTTAGTCCCCTTGAAATAACTTCCCCAACTTTATTGTGGACAGAAAGGGTCCCTTTGTTTTTTAATATTCGCCTGCCCATTGAAGTCTATGGGGTTCGCCAGGTTCGCGGACATTTGCGGAGGTTCGCATTCGCGAACATCAAATTCCGGGTTCGCGCCATCACTAGTCCCGAGTGTCCCTGTCTAAAGTATGGGTATATGTCTCCTCATCTCCGAGGGATCAGCCCAGAAGGGGAAGCAGGCTGCCTCCTGCTTCTCTCCCTGTGAGGGGGGGGGGGGAGAGGTGCTTCTCTCCCTTTGTGCTGACACACAGCACAGCCAGATGCCGTCTTTCGGGTCTGCCGACCTGACGGACAGCGCAGGCACACAAGGGTGACCCAATGATGTCATCATCACACATGGTTGTTTGGCCAAAACATCGGGTCACAATCTATATGTATGTATGTATGAGGGGCTTAGGAGCAGTAAATGCACATACCTATCCTGTTTAGGCTTTGAGATTTCAGGGTCCTCACAAATGAATTGGGGAAAGGTAAGCATAGTAAAACTGTGGCAGTGGATGGTAAATATTACCCATTTATAATATAGTATGCATTTGTTTAATTAACTTTTTATTTGGAGCAGGTAATGTAAGTGTCAGATATTTTGTACTTAAGATAACTGCATGCTTGTTTCAGGTGTGTGACTGACAATGAAGGCCATATAACTGGCTTGACATCCAGGAAGCTATTCTGCAGCATAGGTTCAGCAATTACTGTACAAAAATTTTCTAAAGGTCAGCTAAGATTTTTCTTAGCATCAATACTTTTACCATATAATCTTACCTACTGATATCATAGACGTGAGCTGGGACTGGGTGTCCTGGTATAAAAAGTAGCAATTTAACATTCTGAGACAAGTCCGAAGCTACTGGCTAATTAAAACCCTGAAGAATAGTGCCCATGTTGGTAGGAAAGGTGAATGTATACTTTACATTAATGGGAAAGCAGAAAAGGAATGGGTGTGAACATTTCCTGCTAAACCACTTCATTTATGATTCTCTACCCCTCCACTGTCGATTTAAGAAAAAGTCTACATTATTGTAATAAATGGCATACTAAAAGTCTAATATATATTGTGCACAATAACATATGCACAATAAACAACTTCAGACGCCACAAGAGGGCATCTGAAGAGCATTCAACCTCACCATTACTAACTGGACTTGTAAATGGGATCTATAGAACCTGGCTTTCTCAATGTCTTACGGTCCCAACTTCAGGCTTAATCTGCAGGTAGTCATGCGTCATACAAAGCTGAATATCTGAACCAGGAAAAGGCATTATTTTGTATCCTGGTCACTATTACTAATACAGTGGTGTAAACGGTTATTACTATCATACACTTCTAGGCAAACCTGCTTGTAGGTGCAATCACATCTCGCAACACACCAGCAGTCGTATAACGCAGTCAGCTACAATGTAGAATTTGTAGCAAACACAATTGTTATACAGATAATTCAGACCTCTAGTGTATCTGCGGTATATAAAACAGATACTGCAACCTACAGCAACATTATTTAATCAACATGTATTAAAAGGCCAATGCAGTAAGATTCACATATAATATAGTGAGTTTTATTGTATTGTGATGCTGTATGGTATGATTTGAAGAGAAGAACATTCTTTTCAATAAGGAAAATCTTGTCTTGAAAACACATGCTGACAGCATGCCAACACAAGCATATTTATTTTTTATTTGTTCCAGTTTTTTACTTTATTTTCAAGTGTTTCTTTGTATTAGCAAAGAGGCTTATGTGAAGAAAATATAGAATTATGCATCCTGCTATTTTTTTGTGACTTAATTTCTTTTCTCCCACTCCGTAGTATATGCTGATCCAAGGTAAGAGTTTGTGTAGAACAACACTGCTAAATCACCACAAGACTTTCTTCACACAACACCATTGATCATTCAAATCCAGAACTTCATCATGGGTCTCCAGCATCTTCTCTCATAGGGTCCATCAGAAAATGTGGAGAAAATAGAGAAAAAGTAGGTAGACCATTTTCCCATAGACAACAGCCAATGATCTGCAGCTGCCGCCAAGCCACGCTCATACTGGTAACATAGCTACTCAAACTAGCTATGACTAGCTATAAAGATTCACTGGAATTATTTTCTCATTTTATCTTTAACACTGTGCAGTAATAAGATCACACTTATATACAACAGTTCTTCGTTTTTGGAACCTATTAGTGATACAATTGGAAAGAACTGGAAATATTACCTTTAAAAGCATTACATTTATCTTGTTGGGAATGCTCCTTTTGAGCTCCTTGTTGCAAGTCAAACACCCTGCCCCTTTATGGTTGTAATGCATTATTAAAATACGTTTAAGGACAGTATGGGAAGCTGTATTTAGGCATTAAATAATGTCCTTTCAAATTAATCTATTAAGGAATATCTATATATATATATATATATATATATATATATATATATATACTAGTAAAATCAATTTCCTACCTAGTCTGGTGCATACTCATAACACTGTCTCACTGTTAGAAGGTACAATACAAATGTGGTAACTGTAATTACTGCCACCATTATATCCAAGGTCACTGAATGATCAGCATCTGCTTTAGTTCCAGAGACAGGCACATAACACCTCAATGCTTTGTGAAATTTCCAGAGCTCTAAAGAGGACTTTTTTTAAAGAGTTTGGCAGCTTTTTTGTGAAGCATGACATGCATTTGCTTACGCGATGACAATATTCATTTGCATTCCTGCTGAGATACTATAGATTTTTAGCATGGATGTGCATATAGCAGTTTGTCAGCCTGAAAGATTTGGACATGCTTTGATTTTAGTTTGAATTACAAAGACTCAAGTTTAGAATATATGTCCATTCCGTTGCAGGGTGATGCTTTTATGCAGAGCAGGCAATGTCTCTTAAAAAAATGCATTTTCAAAGGGACTTTTTTTAAATATATTTTCATTACAAGTATAAGAGACATCATGCAGGTGATGCATAAAACACAGAAATGTAAATGTAGAGAATGTAAAGACAGTATCTAAAATTATAATTTAAAAACAAATACAACCATTTACTATATATTAAATATAAACAATAGATACTACTAAGAAACTATTTGGTATTACATCAAATGTAGCAACATTTACAAAGATAGATAGATTATTCTCAAACTGTCATACTTAATAAGATCAACGCCTACATTTGGTCCATAACCTAATTTTACCTTTCTATGGGAAAATAATTTTTTCTTAAAATGTAAAGGACTTTGTCTATCAAGGCTGCTCTTATAGAAATCTACCATAGTGAATTGCAGTCTGGGGACTGCAATAAAAAAAGTAAAATAAAGTAACTGAATCCCCTTGAGGGGTCTGCCACCATGAACAATGCAAGGCTATACAATGACGGAATTATACTATACTATATATTGAAAAAAAAACTTTGATACACACAATGTGACCCACATACAATGAAGAGAAAAACGGTGGTCAATGACATGCTGAAATGACCGCTTATGTATGCATTTTGGAACTGAGTCTATCAAGCAAAGAAATGGTTGTACTTGAGTGGCTCCATTTCAGTCTCATTTTAATTTGCATGCGTTAGTATGTTGAAAAGTTGTCATCTCAGTGAACATATCTTGTTATTAGTGATGACCGAATATCAGCCAGGTCCCTTCACGAACAGGCCAATTGGACTTAGAAAAGTCCAACGTCCGGCTGTAAGCAGGAAAATTCCAAGTCCCCGCCTGTTGGAGGGAAATTTAAATTGGAAAACTGGAAGTAACGTCACTTTCGGTTTTAAGCCAAATTTTTCACTAGAGACCGGGTAGAGACCGCGGTCTCTACCCGGTCTCTAGTGAACATATTCTTCCACTGTCTGATTTTGCTGCTCCTGATTTGGCTGGCGAAAGAATAATAATGTTCTCGACCAAACATGGCGGGTCAAACACCTGTACCGTATGCCTGGAGAAAAAAGGAAACAGTTTGGCCATCACTACTAGTGATATGTGTTTTTTCATGCCTTTCAAAATCAAAATTTATTTTGGGCAGGTCATGTAGAGTTTTTCAATACAATGATGCATACATGTGACCCATTTAGGGCTGTGTCCCCTGGATAAGTACAGTCCAGGATTCTATTAGCAGTCTGGGGACTGCAACTTTGTTATGCTGCTGAAAGGGCCTGGACTGTGGAATAGGTATGATAGTTGGGAGGGCCTCCCATTTGCCCCACCCAGTACCTGTGGGGGTGGGTTGGCTGCACAGCAGTATTATAACCAGTATATCAGTGAGGAAAGTAAGGGTCTTGCTGAAACACTTCCTAGAGTAAAGGCAGCTGGACTGCTTCCCTCAGAGAAAAGGACAAACTGTGGTTCTGCGAGGAACATTTATTTGATTCTTTTTCTGATTGACTGTCATTTTGACTGGCTGTGGTTAAACCATATTGTTTATTTGGGCACAATATATGTAGGTATAGTTGTTCATTAAGAGGAATATTTATCAACTGGTGGAACTGTATTTTTTTAGAACATTTCTATACCGAATAAATATATAAAGTATATATAATATGATATTTCAGTAAATTCCCTATAATTGAAAATTACTTTTAGTAAATGTGTCCTTCAATATAAGCCCTCCAACATAAAAGTACAGCATTTAATTTTTAATAAATATTACTTTCCACCCAATTCCAGCAATATTTAGTGTGTGACCAGGCTGAGCAAAGCACAAGTCTATTCAGAGAAACCAATATGTTTGGCTACTCTTCTTCTTACCGTTTCTCCCTTTATGTGAGCCTATAACAGCCATTAAGTAAAGATTAAAGACTAGAGGAAGGTAAGTATTCAATGTAGCTGGATGCAAACAGGTTGGTGAAAGAAATAGAAGGCACTATTACTGAAATAAACATGCAGCATATTTTCATGTCATTCATAAGCAAAAAAAAATTACGTGGAAAATTTCACACTATAGATTACCAAGAGTGGCTTTTAAGTTAATTTGAGCTTTTTACAATATTTTTCTTTTTGTATTTCAAAATAGTTTTTCACTAAAGTAAATGATAATGGGTTATTTGGAAATCTTAGATGTTCAATACAGGTTTTTTCAATATCAGCTTGTCATATCTAATGAAAAACCTTAAGGTTTTTGTACTCACGAATCACAAACATATTTAAACATTGTCATAATATTCCAATCCAGGTTAGATAAAACCCAAAAAATATTCTGTACAGACTAAGTGATCCCTGTGGTGGGCTTTGAGCACAAATGGTACATGTCTACAGACATCTTTATTTGTGTGATCCAAATTTAATTTAAATTGTTCCTAAATGTTATCATTTACCAGGAGTGTCCAACAGGTGGATCATGATCTACCATGTTCGCCCATGTTCACGAACATATGGCGAGTTCGGTTCGCCCCCTATCTTGTAAACATGCAGAAACTTTGACCCCGGTGTCCATCCAGTCAGCAGACCCATAATCCAGCCAATGAGCCCCCCCACCTCACGACCCTCACACCCCCATAACATATCACGTACAGGACGCCATACACATTCTGAGAAGAAGAAGAGAGAGTTGAAAGAGAGCTGCTGCTTGCTGCTGCTCGCTGCTGCTGCTGCTGCTATAGGGAACCAAGCTAGGCAGTGTTCTTGTTGTAATCACAGCTTCCATGCATATCCCATCCATCCATCCGTGGGGAATCTCCACTCCCCCGTGTCCTCCACACGACCATCACCACCCTGTGTCCTCACACTGACCATCACCACTGTGTCCCTCCACACTGACCCTTCCCCACCAGGTCTGCCATACTGCCATTTCCCCGTGTCCTCCACACTGACCATCACCACCAGTGTCCCGCCAGTACTGACCAGCTCCTCCCCAGTGTCTCAACACTGACCCATTCCACCGTGTCCTCCACACTGACCAATCACCACCAGTGTCCTCCACACTGTCCATCTCCACCCAGTGTCCTCCACACTGGACCATCTCCCCCAGGGTCCTCCACACTGACCATCACCACCGTGTCCTCACACTGTCCATCTCCATCAGTGTCCTCCACACTGACCATCACACCACCAGTGTCTGCCATACTGACCATCCACCAGTGTCCCCACACTGACCATCACCATCAGTGTCCGCCATACTGACCATCTCCCCAGTGTCCTCCACATGACCATCTCCCCAGTGTCCTCCAACGACCATCACCACCAGTGTCCTCCACATGTCCATCTCCACCAGTGTCCTCCCACACTGACCATTCCCCCAGTGTCCTCCACACTGACCATCACCAACAGTGTCCTCCACAGGTCCATCTCCATCAGTGCCTCCACACTGACCATCATCACCAGTGTCCGCCATACTGACCATTCCCCCAGTAGTGTCCTCCACATGACCATTCTCCACAGTGTCTCACACTGACCATACCAATTGTCCTCCCACACTGTCCATCTCCACCAGTGTCCTCCATAAAATTAAAATTCACCTTTTAAGCTGTAGGCAACGTGGAAAGCAGATCTTCACAGGTTGTTTCAGGTGGAATTCACATAGGCATTTACCAACCATGTTGTTTAGTGCTCTCCAGCTCCCCTTTATGTCAAATCCCAAATGACTATCAGTAGACATCCTCGTGCTGGATGCGTGAAAAAAAAAATTTCTTGGGAGTTTTGCCATGGATCCCCCTCTGTCATGTCATTGTTACTGGCCAGAAAGGGTCCCTTTGTTTTTTAATGTTCGCCTGCCCATTGAAGTCTATGGGGTTCGCCGGGTTCGCCGGATTTGCTGACATTTGCGGAGGTGTATACATACACACACACTGCTCAAAAAAGAAATAGAAAAATAAGACATCCTGGATCTGAATGAATCAAATTTTTATTAAATACTTTGTTCTTTACAAAGTTAAATGTGCAGGTAACACAAAAACACATAAATTGTCAATGGAAATCTAAATTATAAACCCATGGAGGTCCAGATATGGAGTCACATTTAAAATTAAAGTGCAAAAAAAACACCACAGGCTGATCGAACTTTCATGTAATGTCCCTAAAATGAGGCTCAGTAGTAGTGTGTGTGGCCTCCATGTGCCTGTATAATTGAATTCATTGACATTTGTTGATGTTACATGGCACATATGTATGCACGAAGAGATGATAGTCAAATACGTCAGTTATGTCACTTTCGGTACTTGGAACGCAGAAGAACCACAATCCACGTACCGTTCAGTGACCTCACTTCCTGAATGTCGCCCCAGGTTTTTTTTTCTTTTGTCGACAACTATGCCTTATGCTTGAATTCTTATTTACATATATCAAATCAAATATTAGTAGAATTATTTTTGCAATATCGCAAATTCGAATATTGTCTATGCCACTCATCACTTCTACATAGGATGAACCTAAATTGCTTTACCGATGACAATACCGCTTATATGTCCAGGGGTGGACATATTTTTTAAGTGAGCTACTCAGATGATTAGCAGGAGATGATGTTTGGTACTCACCCCATATGTAGGGTGGTCTACCTCACTGTCATACTCTGTCCTCTCCTCCAGCTTCCTGCATGGTTGATTTTGCTGCAGATGGACCCATTTTATCCAATCCAATCTATCCAAGTCCAATATTTTTTTTAATTAGTCATTTACATTCCCAATTTGACACTCCTAACTGCAACCTTTTATATTTATTAAAGCTTCCCTGTGGTTATCCAAGTGACAGAAAGTGTATATGTTTAACAATATAACTGTAATCTCAACTCAATCTGCAATATCAGTTTCAGCCACCGGGTGTCACTAGAGAGCACTTGCACTCAGAGCAAAACACATACACGTTCCTTCTCATCAGGGAGAAGGGGGAGGAGGGGGAAAGCTCCGTGTATCTCCCCTCTCCTCTCCTCCTGTAGTCCGCAGATGCTCTTATGAAAGAGAAAAAAGTTACGCAGAGCTAGGTTTTTAGATGATTTTGCGTACCCACATACTGCTTATGTGCACCCCTGTATATGTCTTTCACAACATTTATAATATACCACAAGCAAAAAACAAAAAAAAACAAAAACAACTTAACATAAAAAATTGTTAACAATGCAAACGGCTGGTAAAACTACGCGACTGCTTCATAGTAAACCTATACAAAGACACACATCATTAAACAATGTTCAATATAAGTAGCATTATCTCAGAATAAAATTAAAGAGCTAATGCTTAGAAAAAAAGAATTTTTAAAGAAATGGCATGCATTTTCTATAGATGAATTATGATTTAAAATATATAATTTTACATATCATAAACCTTTTTCAAAGGAAGAATTATGGTATGGTTAGATTTACATTATCTCATGTTTGCTTGAACAAAACATAGCTTTTGAGAATGCTTCAAAATGTCATTGAAATACTGATGCCCCAGATAACAATGCCTAACAAATAATAATTTACAAGTGATGTGTTATTGTCAATTAGCCTCTGAATAAAGGAGTGTAATGTGAAAATGTTCTTAAAGAGTGCTATTGTTAATAATTAGCTATGCTCTGCAATCACAAGCAGGATAATGAATTATTTACACTCTGTTCTGCGAACAAATTGCACTTTCTTCCCTGTTCTTATTGGGTAAGTGATATCACACAGATCAGGTGGTAATTTTATAAATATGCATTGATTATTCAATTACATTCATATTGCAAATAGCAGTAAAATGACACAGTTACATGACTTGTTCTTTATGTAATAATCTTCGTCATTAAATCACAACAATATGTTTCTTTCTTGTGAATATAATTATTGTTATGTGGTAGATAAAATAAAAGATAATAGTAATAATTCTAAAAAAAAATATGTAAAAAAATTTACTCCATGAACACATATTGTAGTAGATGTGTGTTACAATAACACTATATATGTAATTAACTTCTCTTTCCCATTGCTTAAGAGTAGACTTCAAATGTGAACTTGCCACCTTTCTACTGGTATATAGGAAATCATGCTTGTTTTTCTTGTATAATGGATAGTCATACTACTTTATTCCAGCCTACACACCTTTCTTCATCTTTTCTGCCCTGTAATGCAAGCAAACAATACTGGACCAGCAGTGCCCTGTATGTTATGACTTCTTAAAGTGGAAAAAAAATTAATAGGGAAGGATGTTTTGTTATTTGGGTCATCATTGCTCAATATATATGATGGAGCAATGTAGTAAAGTAAGAAAGCCCGGTTTTCTCTTATGAGCACAGTCTACAACACAATAAAGCTTTCTTAAAACAAAAGGCATTTACATGGCCCATTCCATCATGAATCCTAAAAGTTAAGGAAAGATTGCTAACTTCAGTGGGTGAAGCCATGCAAATTATTTCTTTACACCCACATCAGCCAAATGCACAATACTTTAATGTGCTATGCAATACTTGAGTTAAGGGATTTTCAATTCCTTTAATCACTTTTCACCAAAATCTTCATGATTGTTCCTCTATGTTTGGCCCACAAGCCCTACTCTATAGAGCCATGCTTTCCATGCACTGCACTGATGATGGCCTATACACCAGCGGTTCTGGATGTTTATTTGGCTGATAAAGGAAAAATTTGCATGATGTCTTCTTTTCATTTGATTAGGAGGTTATCTGGCTCTGAGGTTTTCCTTTGTCCTTTGGTCCTTTTTCTTTTGGATTCTAATTAGTGGTGATGGCTGAATCGCCCGCAAGGCGGACAGTTCGGCCAAAACATGGATGTTCACCCTTCTTCTAGCCGGCGAGCAGTACGGGTGTTCGACCCGCCCCGTTCGCCGGTGAGAAGGAGCTCTCTATTCTTCCTCTGGCAGGATCAGGAGCAGCGAGATTCCGCTGGAGAAAAGAATCTGTTCACTAGAAGACTGGCATGAAGAAGTGACATCACATCCGGCTGTCGAAAACCAGGAACAGTTACAGTTACAGTGACGTCACATCCGGGTTTTCAGATGGGCGGGGGATTTTTAGTCCGATCAGCCCGTTCGCGGATGGACTTGGCGGAAGTTCAGCCATCACTACTTGTTAGGGACTTTGTTCCATATGAGTTAGTGGTATAAAGTCTAATTAGGCCTCTGAGCCTACCTTTTATGATTGAGGGCTGAATTTAAAAATAGTTTGCAGCAAATGTATTTAGGATTTTTTTTCGTTTTGCATTTTGCTTATTTAAGAGTTATGCCCAACCAACGTGGTCGGGATGGATCAGGAGATTTATCAGATGTATCCGACCCGAAAAATCGGTCGGACCGCTTCTGACCTGTCCGTAAATTTTGGTCGATCTGCTGTTGTAGTGTTGGGCCGATCGATCTTTGATAATTCAAATTCCGATTTTTCGTGCCAGCCGATTAATTGACCATACCAATTTAGGTGAAAATCAGGTGACGTGATCGGAATGTGTATGGGGGGCTAAAGTTTTGGCAGTTTTGGCTAAACAGTTTTGGCCAAACAGTAGTTTGTCCAGAATAGATCCCTCTGTTAGCGTGAGGAGGCATGTCTGGACTGTGTTGAACACATCCATTTGGTCTCTGGGATGACATTTGGGCCAAAAGTAGATGTGGAGCCTTCTGCCAGAGCTGGTAAGCCTATTGTCATATTACACACTTAGCCTATATGCTAGAAACGGCCTGTTGTATGTTGTGAGCACAGAGTCAAATCTACAAAGGGCAAAGATAACTCAAGTAGCTGGTCTTAACCTCCCTAGCGGTTGAGACGAGCCCAGCTCGTCCGCTGTTTAGGCTCGCCTCAAGCGCAGGGGAAGCCGGCATCGGGTAGACCCGATGCCTCCCTGGAAAGCTGCAGCGATTGTCTGCATCGCTGCAGCATTTCCGGGGTTTCGGCACCGCCTCGATCGCGTCACGGCGACGCAGAAGGAGGGGAGGGGGCGGCGCCGGCTTTCCCGCCCACGCAGCTGGTGTCAATAATGACACCGGCTGTGTGGAGAGCAGCGGCGGGAGGGAGGAAGTGAGACTTTGTACACTGCCTCGATTGCCCGTACCAACGGCACGATATGGGCAGTGCGCTAGGGAGGTTAATTACAATCACAATGGAGATCACAAATTCTCGAAAATGATTGTGAATATTAGGCGAAACATTTGCAATATTTTGCCTATGCTGCTCATTACTAGTTATTAAGCATGAATGGCAATCACAGCACACCGGTGGAAAAACAAAGACAAGAAGACACTAGAACATTTTATTGGAGCCTTAATTTAACTTTAGCTTATGTGTTTGTGTGTGGCTAAAGCCACTGAACATGATATCATCACTATATTTTGAGTTGATTTAAACTTAATTTATGCAAAAACTACATGTGCTAGAACAATTCTGTTACTACAACCCTTCCCTACATTACTATCAATTTAATGTTTTCTGAGCTAATATCTAGCCTTAAAAAACTTGTCCATGCTTGCACTATGCTATGGAAAAGAACTTTGTATTTCATTTTAGTTATTGGTCTTGTACATACTACTAAACCATTTAAAAGTGTCAGCAAAAAATAATGGGAGGAAATTACCTCTGACATCTAAAAAAGTCAGGCCAGACACATGGACAGATAGTGGGTTAATGACCCTTTCAGTAACCATTCTTATTAGAGGCCATTAATAATGCCATTACATCCCATTAAATCCATTACATAACATTACCTCTGTTTTAATGGGTTTAAAAATGAATTTATTGTAGCATAAAATAATCTTTATAACATTGCCATTAAAAAAGGTGCATTGAAGTCTGCTTGTTTTGTAGTATTAAAAGTCTATTATTATCCTAAAGCTACAGTGTCTTTAAACATGTTTTATTTGATCTTATACTTAATACGTAAATGAAAAATAAATGATCACAAATTAATATAGATGCATGAACATCCACCTGTACTTCCTTATAGATGAATTATATGGCATGAAGACTATTATATAGTTAAAAGTACCTATGATAGCGAATGTTCTGGGGCAACTTTGGGTGTTCCTTGGAGCATGTGGTGCATTGTTGGTATGCCCAAATTGCATGAGGACCTAAAAAGGGGCATGGTCTTCCTGAGTCTACACAATTTTGGGTCTAGAGCAGATGTGGGCAAACTATGGCGCATGGGCCACATCCACCTTGGTGTCGAGATGTACTGGCTCCCCTCTGCTTGTTCCTCTGCAATAAGTGGGGATAATGTCTAGAGGATGATAGTTATGGTCTTTTTCTACTCATCATTGTTTGCCCATGTCTGCAATAGAATGCTTACTATCCAAAATGTTTTATTTATATATCCTCCCTGGCAGTATGATTATTACTTTTTTAAGCGGTACTGAAAACGTATCAATTTATCAATGTAATCTGTCTAAATTTCCCACCCATGCTGCGAGTTGCTACTTCCTACTAATTAGCCCACGACCAATTTACCAAACGAAATCTTTTTGTCCTTTCTCTCACTCTGAAATTGGAGGTTGTTTGCATAAACACTCTTGATAACTTCAGTAAAAGAAACTTTTTTTCCCATGCCAAAATAATTTTTGCAAGAATTCGCAAAGATCTTACATATAGTGCTTTCTCTTCGTAATCACCAATATTATAGATTTATTTAAATCAGTACCCGGAACTACCAAGCATTGCGTTTCCAATATGTGCATGTACAGTTGCTGATTCGTGCAAGGAAGGTAATATATAATTTGTTTTCATGTGATAATGTTGATCATGAAAATATTTGCATATCAACACTTTTTATTGCAAAAATCTTTTGTGTAATGAAGGTTATAATGACTGGAGATCACAAATTCTAACATTTACGATTTTTTTCTGAATATTAGGTTAAATTTTCTGAATATGAATATTGCCTGTGCTGCTCATCACTATTAAGCAAAGAGCAATGAGCTATTGTATATATTTAACAAGCATGATGATTAGAATAGTTTTTGCACTGACACCTAAAAGTGAATGTTGTAAATACAACTTTTTATTACTTATTTTAAATAACAGCTATACTCTATATGTTTCAATATTACTGATTTACTTGTTTAACTACCATATATACTCATGTATAGTGATGGCCGAACATCAGCCAGTTCTGTCCGCAAACGGGCGGATTGGACTTTTAAAGAAGTCCGCCATCCACCTGTTCATGGACAGATTCAAATTTCCCGCCTCTAGGCAGGGAATTTGAATCAGAAAGACTGGAAGTGACATCAGTGACGTCACATTCAGTACCTGGAACACATAGTTCCTGGTTAAGGGTGCCGGATATGACATCCCTGACGCCACTTCCTGTTCTCAAGACGGTTTTTCTCTAGGAGACCGGATTCATGCCCGGTCTTCTAGTGAAACGATTGTTCCTTTGGCACAATCTGGCTGCTTCTGATCCTGCCGGAGGAAGAACAGAGATCACCTTCTCGCCAGAAAACGGGGCGGGTCGAAAATCCATGTCTGTCCACTGTGGGCAGTTCACTATTCATGTATAAGACCAGTTTTTCAGCCCACAAATGGGCTGAAAAAGCTCCCCTTGGCTTATACTCAAGTCAGCCGAGGTTCACTCACCTTTCCCGGGTCCCAGATGGCTGAATTTCAGGCAGGAGAGCTTTACTCTTTAGCTTCAGCTTCCTGTTCTCCGACAAACAGCTGATCTCCTGTAAACAAACTCCACAGTACCAAACTCCTCTGGTGGTTGGTTACTGTTACTAGTTCAAATAGAACACTCATGATCACAGTCTATGATTCAAAAATGAAAATAGGTTTCCACTCCATGTATTGGTCCCAATAATAATAATAACAAAAAAGACTTGGAAATTTATTTTCCTGTTTGAATCATAAGAATTGCCTTGAAAACCCATCTGGTAACAACAATAAACCTGTGTTCTCCTAACTTTATTGAGGTTGTGGCACTAAGATTAATCTTGTTTGATTTATTCCTAGGGGCAATGGTGCTTTCTGTATATTTTTCTCATTTAGAAAACTCCAATATCTGACTTTACATTTCCCACCCTTGGCTTATACTCGGGTCAATACGTTTTTCCAGTTTTTGTAGATAAAATTTGGTACCTCGGCTTATACTTGGGTCGGCTTATACTCGAGTATATACGGTATATTCCTTTTATAAGAAAAAACATTCCTTTCAAGATTTTAAAAAGAACATTCACAATATTTTTAATTCTGATATGACTAGCGCCATGTGCATATGAACAAATGTATTTACAAATAAATAACACAAAATGTAGATAATTACTAGTAGGTAATATGAAGAAAAAAGATCAGTGTTTTTAATACTTATTTTATTGGGTTTTTTTTTTTGGTTTCTGAACAAAAATATAAATAATATTAATTCTCAGAACTTTTGCATGGAAGAGTTTTATAACGTCTCCATTTTTGTCCCATTCAAAGACAATATGTTCCTACACTGTTTTCAGTGCAATAAAAGACAATGCAGCAAGTGTCCATGATAGTTTTCATTGTACTTAATCACTAAGGCAATTACATTAATTTATATTCTGAGCAGATAATGAAATATTTACAACCTTATGTAATGGAAATTAAATATACATTTTTTTTCTCTTTGTACATTAATTTATCACTTTTCTCTGCATCGCTTCATTCGTTTTTTTTTTTCATTTGCCTAATTTAGAGCCTAAAATAGTCAGTTTCATTAATGCTAAAGCCCTACTAATTTGTGATATTTACATGATGCGCAAAAAGAAAAATCTGCCCTTAATTCAAATTAATTCTAAATTGACTGCATAGTAACTAGGGCCTTGCAATTGACACATGGGATCCATTGATTTAATGAAAAACTTAACCTTACAGTAAGTCTTTAATTAGTTGTTGTACAGAATTCAAGGATGCCCTAAATAGTGGACTTCAGAGAATAAGGTATTAAATTGAAGTGTAATGTTGTAGTATGTATAAAGTGTATTCTAATATATTAAAAACATGAACATGTT
Organism: Ptychadena robeensis; assembly: GCA_036250615.1. Lineage (NCBI taxonomy): Eukaryota > Metazoa > Chordata > Amphibia > Anura > Ptychadenidae > Ptychadena > Ptychadena robeensis. Next base: position 181,654,986 of record CM070032.1, read on the forward strand.
TATTTTTTTAATTAAATCAGTAAAGAAACCTGAAAGACTAATTAAATTATAAATTTTATCATGCCTATAGCTGACTTCACTAAAATACAACTAAATACACAATATTGAAAACATTAAGTTTCAAGTTTATTTAATTTTAAGTTTAATACATTTTCTAAAAAAAAAATTCATTGCTTGGAATTGCCACATAAATGAAAAATTGCAAAATAGAACCTTAAAAAAACCCCTGTATAATTATTCACAAATACCATATATATATATATATATATATATATATATATAAATATATATATTTAACAGTGTTTTACAAAAAGTAAGCATATGATCTTTTCATGGGACAACACTGATATGACACTTCAATACAATGTACAGTAGCCAGTGTACAGTGTACAGTGTACAGTGTACATAACAGTGTAATTATGCTGTCCAAATTGTGTCCAATTACCCACTTTCCCTCTACGGAATCTTGGGTAAATATGTGTGTTAAAATGGCACGATTCCTTTCACATTCTATATTATTGAACTGTAAGTTCAGAACTCTCTTAGCAACTGAAAAAAACAATAAAGATGGCCTAAGCTATAAGAAGATTGCCAACACCCTGAAACTCAGATGTTGCACAATGGTCAAGAGCATGCAGCTGTTTGGGACAGCATTAATGCTCTTGGCACTGATAAATTACTATCTTTTGACAGAACCATATAACCATGTAACCATCTACAGTAGAGCATGATCTCTAATACCCATGATATTGTCATGGACGAGTGGAAGAGGATTCTGGTGGCAATCTGTGAAGCACTAGTGATATCCAGGCCCAAGAGAGTTAAGGTAGTGTTGGAAAATAACTGTGGACACACACAATATTGACCCTTTTGTATTTTGTATTTGTATAGTTCTCGTTTAGGGGTGCACTTACTTTTGTTGCCAGGGGTTTTGATATTAATGGCTGTGTGTTGAGTTATTTGGAGGAGATAGCAAGTTTACACAGTAAACCCTTTTAAAACAGAAGGTATTTGCATGTGCCATTTCATCACAAATCCCAAACGTTAAAGAAAAACTCTTCACTTTAGGATAGTCGTTGAAGTCTATAAAAATTACTCCAAAACACCACATAAATGTATTTTTTAAATTATATTTTTATTGAAAAAAGCATAGAAACAGAAAAAAAGAAATACGTCTTCACAAAACTGCACATAAAAAGGGGGATCCCATTAATTTATACATGCCTTACAATATATTTGTATCAAAAATATAATGTACTTGTACAGTTTTGTACTTAAAAATCCAGTCCAGAAATGTTTCAAAAATAAATATTGTAGTATGAAACAATTAAAGTATATTACTGTGACTACATCAGTCTCATAAAGGATTTACCATTGTGAACTACATTATGTTATATTTCCTAACATTCCCTTTAAGAACTCTAGCATGACTGTAGGGACATCTGACGTTTTATTTAAATGAAAAATAGAAAGTCAATATATCTTCACTTTTACTCTCTGCACACATGCTGACAAGGCACCTGAACCATCTACTGTGTGTGATATTGCTTAACGTAGTATGTGGGTCTGCCACTTGCTAGAGCCTCACAAAATTAAATGCTGCCACTGTTTTCTTCAAGACACATGCTGTGTGTTTGATGATGTACGTAGAGTTAGTGCAACTGTTTTTGAAACTATTCATACTAGGGAACATTAAAATTACATTTTCCATTGTTGCTGTACCAAGAGAAAATAGTGCTGCAACAGCATCAGATCAGAATGAATGTTCTTCAAGAATCTTTCTTTCCAATGCAGTTGCTTAGAGAATTAAACCAGCATTGAGAAAACTTTTTTACATTTTTTTAAAAAGATATAGTCTAAAGCAGATATTGTTGAAGTCCTGCATTGCATTTCTATTTTCACTGGTTTCTCAAAGAGGTGTTACAAGAAATATGAATTATTTTGATATATATATTTTGATATATATATTTTGAAATATTTAGTAATTTTGTATCTGGTAGTTTGAGCCAACACCCTACCTGTCTTTTATTAACTACCTAATGCTAACTACGTAACAGGAGGAAAGCAGGTGTCTTGCACAAAGTGTCAGTTATCATTTATGTACTACATAAAGAACAAATTTATCAAAGTCTTAACCTTTTTTTTTTTTTTTGTTAAAAAAAATTATTTTCATCACTATAACAATACAAAATGAATGTCACAAGTACAGAGATAAAATTTTCGGTACAGTCATGGTGAAATTACAATCATGCATAAGTACTGTGCTTTGTCTTTAAACAGCGAATATATCCATCGCGTTACTACGGAAATAATAAAAAACTAAGTAAAAATGAAACATAAAGAAACCGTTGCAGGCGGGATCAGGGGACCTCAGAGTTCAAAGAAAGGGCTTGCTACGGGGTCAAAGGGGTGTAAGGGGGAGAGGGGATCGCGTTAATCGTCAACTCCCAGTTGGGCAAGAATGCGAGCCTTTTCTTTCACTGGCAAGACCTTTTGAACGTATGGTTTCCACCTCTTATGGAAGCTAATCTTTTGTTTTATGGTACTATGATCCATGTCTCTCAATTCCCTGTAAAATAGAACTTGCAGTTGCGTGGTGACCACTGCAATGGTCGGTGGAGAGGTATGTATCCACTCTGCCATAACCGCTCTGCGTGCTATGAGAAGGGTGATATGAAGCCATGCACCTTGGTGAGATAGCCGTGTTGGGTTAGCCTTAGGTACATAGCTAAACAGAGCCAGCAGAGGTTCTGGCGTTATAGTCGTAGCAGTGATACGAGTGACATAGTCAAAGACAGCCGTCCAGAATTCCTGGATCCGTGGGCACGACCATAAGCAATGGTATAGAGATGGCGATACAGTCGGGCATTTGGGGCAGTAGGGCCGCCCTTGGCGCCGCTGGGATGTATCCGATAAGGGTGTCAAACATAGTCTGTAGGCCCTATGAAACAATTTAAATTGAGTTTCCCTCCACGCTTCCGCTATCATATGTTTGCGGATTACTTGGTAGCCTATGTTCAATTTGGCCGCTATGTTTTCCTGGGGTATATCCTTCTGCCAGTTGGAAGCACAGGAAGCCTCCAATGGACGTGTGGCACTAGCTTTAAGAAACAGGCAAAGGCATGAGATGCTGTGTGTTGGTAACGCCATCAGGGTGTCAAGATGCGTGAACATAGATGACAGGTCAGTCGGTAGAGAAACTGTAAAAATGTTCAATTTGAGCCCGATCTTAACCTTTTGAGCTTTCCATCTCGTTCGGGTTGCGCTTTTTAAAAAAGTATCAGCAGACGTTATTCTCCCCTCTCCCTCTCCCCACCACACATCACATGGTCAATGGCACTGCCCCCCCCCCCCCCCACCTATTCAGCTCACCCATGACACGGAAGGAAGCGGCTTCACCATACTCAATTTCACTGCGGGCTTGCTGGGGAAAGGGGTATCCCCGAACATAGCTACTTGAGGTTAACGCTAGGAGGAAAACTTGTAACTAAACTTAAAAAGCATGAATTGCTATTACAGGAACTCTGAAATGTTTACTTCTGTCGTGTTTAAAAAATTGCACATAATTGAGACTTATTTGTTCTACTAATTTTTTTACTTCAATGTTTTTAGGAATGGTCCAAATCCGCAGTCGAAAAACAAATTTTGACCAACTTTTAATTAGATGTGTCTTTCATTGTGTGAAACTGTATTCACTACATCTATTCTAGGCAAATATTCCCCCCACTAATAAAAAGATACCCAATCATCAAGGGGTAGCTCTGACATGTTAAAGTAAAGCCATGACCCTCTACTAAAGATAGTCCCAAAATGTATTTTAGTTTATTTGAAAGTTAATTGCAATGTGCCTGAACAAATTATCATCACTAAATACTGTATGCTGGAAGTGTAGAGAAGAGTGGTAGGAACATTACAGAAAAAGTATTGATCTAGAAGATGTAGTTTTTGCAATCAAGTTCAAATTAAGTCGAAGTTATAACTGAAATAATTGATTTTATCATGTTTTTTATCTACTTGACTTTATCATCTTTAGGGGCTTAGCAACTATATTAGGAAGTCAGCTAGTTGAAATTACACCAAAAAAATTTACCATCTCCACCCTCTACCAAGACCACCCTGCAAATTTTGCCCAGGAGAAAGAACAATAATTTCACCCTTAGAGCTATCAAAAACAAGTGAATCCACCAAACCATCTCTGAAATAAACAGTTGATTTATAATTCCCTATAAACTTTATGAAAATTAGCTTCTCATTTTCTCTTCAACATACAGGTATTCTCAGAGCCATCAAAAACCAAACCTGTTAATTTTAAAGAAAATACCATTTTAGCCACTCACCATTACAAATTCAGCGTGTTATCCTCCTAGATGCATAAAAAGTATATATGTTTGTGAATCCACTTTCATAACACCTAGGGGCTGAAAGTGAATACAATTAATCTGTTAATTTTGTAGCAATATATGAAGCATATACTTAAGTATAAACTGGAACGAATATAAGCTAGAGATGGTCAGATTTTTTTTTAAAAATTCGACCATTTCAAGTAAATTGCAAAGCCTTTGAACAAGGTATAATCACCAAATTTGCTGGAGATGTAGAGAAGGGTTGGGGGTATACTACAAATAAAGTATGTCTCTAACACAAATAGTTTTTGCACAAATTAAGTTCAAAGTCAAGTGAAAATTTTTAAAATCTGATTTTGAACAAAATTTATGCATAAACTAGAGCAAAACTTTTTTTTTAAAAATGTTTCCATAACTGTTCTCTACATCTCCAGCAATGTTGATGATGATAACATTTTCAGAGGCTTTGCAATCAGCTCACAAAGTAAGCAAGTCAAAAAATCCACCATCTCTAATATAAGCCAAGGTACCTAATTTTATCTAAAAAAACAGGAAAAACGTATTCACTCGAATATAAGCCAAGGGTGGGAAATGCAAAGTCAGATAGTGGAGTTTCAAACATGAAAATAAGTTTCCACGTAAAAAGTCTTTCTTCTTCTTATTATTATTATTGGGAAATTGATACTTATTTTCATGCTTGAATCATAGCATCTCCAGTAATAATCTAGTCCACTAGATGGTGATGCCATTTGTTTACATTTCACTAGCTGATCTCAGAAACACATCAGAGCATTCACGAAGGTTTCCAGTGTTCTGGGATACTTTCCTGTTGCCTGCGAACCAGCGACTGGCAAACAACTTAACAGGTAAGTGGCACCCTGACTCAGCTAATACTGGAGTATATACAGTACTTTTGCCTGCTCCAGTTCCTTAGTAGTATCATCAGATATGTATATGAGAAAAACATTTTAAACAATGTACCATCTCAAAATACCATCTTAGAGCTCTTTATTATAGTATTAAATTACTAAATGTATGAATGATTACTTCACATAGTAAATAAGAAGATGCTTTGTTTACTTCAATCAATCAATCAATCAATCAAATTTAAATTTTATTTTTCCCACACACATAGCTGTTATCATGCTATTGCCATATACATACTTCCTGTTGAGATGACAATGCTCTATAAAACATGACAATATGGGAAATCCACACCAATTACACAAGTAATGTCTCTTACCAACAACTTAAGGTCAGCCTAGGAGTTTTGATTTGAAATGGATTTTTTTTGTTTTGTTTTTTTATAAAAAAAATATAAAGAAATTGATGAAAAGCCTACTTAACAGCATTTGGTCTGCTAAACAATGAAAACTGCCTTATGTTATGCTTTCCACTTGGTGTTTACAACTTTTTTCGGTCTTGCTAGAGGGAGTGCAATGTAAAGCCTACATCCAACAATGTCCACATGCCATTTATTAGAACTAGTGATGGCCGCCCACGAACAGGCGGATCGGACTTTTAAAATAGTCTGCTGTCCATCTGTTTGAGGGCAGATTCAAATTTTCTGCCTGTTGGCGGGGAATTTAAATCAGGAAAACCAGAAGTGACGTGAGTGACATCACACCCGCTACCTGGAACGCATAGTTCCTGGTTACGATTGCCAGATGTGACATCACTGACATCCCTTCTGTTTTTTGGAGCCGTTTTGTCACTCAGGTTCTCTACCAGGGCTTCAGTGAAGAGATTCTTCCTCCGGCGGGATCTTAATGCTTCTGATCCTGCCGGAGGATGAACAGTAAGCTCCTTCTCGAGGGCGAAAGGGGCTGGTCGAACACCCATACTGCTTGACATCCATGTTCGCGGCCATCACTAATTAGAGCCAGTTTCCTAGCCTACATCTCCCATATGAGTGTCAAAACACTACTTAGTGTAGTCTCCGTTGTAAGCATGTGTAACAAGGTGACAATGCAGAAGGTGCAGGAAAGGGACAATGTGTTGCCACACTATAACAAGACAAATATTAAACAAAGGCTCTCATGGAACGATTGCATTTATTATTTTATTGAATGGGAACATTTTCAAAACATGAAAAATAGCTTGAAATTACATTGACATATTAAAGCCTATATGAGATTTTACTCTGCATCTTATGGATTCACAATATCACTTATATAAGTGATACATGTTTTAATGATGTTTCTGTGTTTGATATGAATTTCAAGTAACTACATGATCATAATTTGTGCGTGTAAAAATGTATACACATTGCTGCTATTGTTTTATATTAAATGCGGTTTCTATTCTCTCAGGGAAACACTAACAGTTTGAGCTCAGCATGAAAACCATCAAACACTTGAGCTGAAATTTAGATTGGGTAATTTTGTCTGCTGAAGTAGAAAAGGACATGTGGGATGGCAAGGAACAGAATGCCTAATAGAAAAAACAGATGTTTTAATAACGTACTGGATGGTGGTGACTGAAATATCTGCATACTAACATTTATTTAACTCTGTGAGAATGACTAGCACTGCTCTCTGAACAGGAAAAACTACAGTTATTATTTGCACTAACATTCTCATTAATACTCTTAATTATTTTGCATACAACTTAATTTCTTAGTTTATGTTAAGAACTATGCATTTATTTCATGCTTGTGCAGATATAAATATACTCCATTCATTGACCTTCCACCATGGCTGGTCCAATCCTGTGCTATGAAAAGAGGTGGGATTGGAGTTGTAGCATCTACTTCAAGTAAGAAAAAAAAGATATTGCTGCAATCACAACAAACCTTTTTGCTAGAAGGACTTTAGTTCCACATGCTTAAGTGCTCCATTGAATACCAATCTATATCATACCTGTCAACCATCCCGTTTTTATGTGACATTCCCGGCCAAATCCCACTTTCAATAAATCAAGATTTTTTCTGGGATTTTGAAATCTGGGTAATTGAGGAGGTAGGGGGTGCTACTCTCCCTCCTAAGTTCCCACCCAGCTTGTGCAGATGATGTGCAAGGTGGTAGGTTAGTAGGTAGAGTAATGCACCCTCTCTCCAAATTAGATGTTGCTAAATAGGAGAGAGGAGAACCTCCCGATACAGGAAGCGACATCCGTGCCGTTACTCCCTGTATTTGTAAAGTCAAGCGCTTTCTCGTTACGAATATCGGAAATTACATCAGTGACATCACTTCCTGTCAGTTTTCCCTTATTCAAAAAGGGAAAA
>CM070032.1:181691938-181702377 GCA_036250615.1 Ptychadena robeensis
TTTGATGTTATGTATAATAAAGGGCCGCTATGGCCATTAAAATCCATCCTGGTGTAAAGTTTTTTATTATAGAAGGGGGGGTAAGAAGGAAACAAGGTAAGACATCAGGTCTATAACGTATATCCAAGTCATGTAGTTTGCAATTCTTCACCTTCCATATTTTATATAAATCAATTTCCTGATTTTCTTTTGGTTAATTTGTCTCTCCTCTTTTGCTTTTTGCTCAGCACTTAGAACTGTCTCCTGTCCATGAAGACCTGTGCCGTCTTCTTGCTCTGCTTGGTTGCATATGAGTTGTGTTTGTACTCTACCTACGGGTATTTAGAAATGTCTTTCCATTTACCAAAACCAGATCAAGTATTCGGTCTTGAACTTGTGATCCCAGACTCGATCTTGCCTCTTATATCTTTTTTTTATGTTTTGTGTAGTATCAACTCCTTGTCTCACTTGAACTTTATTTCTGCAATGCATTAATCATTTTGTTTGTCTGGTTTTTGGTTTCTTACACCTTATCCCCCGTCTTTACAGTATTTGCTCTGCTGCACTGTAGCATTCATATCCATTCTCTTTTAGTTATCCTCCATGTTCCCTGTATCAGGTTGTTAGTTAATTCTTGGCTGTGAGTCTCTGCATTTCATTGCCTCTAGATATGGTTGTAATGTGGTTCATTACAGTTCATCCACATCCAGAAATCCAGCAATTGGAGAGGACTGTTAGGGTCCCCATACACCTTTAGATTTCTGTGTCAGATTTCCTTTAGATCTCCTTTTGTTTTACCAAAACCATGTAATATAAGGACCCTATACTACATAGTTGTTGGTAGATCTAAAGTATAGATCTTAAGGTGTATGACCATCTTTAAACAAACATGGTTTACAGCAAACTAAGAAAGGGCGTGGGAAACAATGTTTTTTCTTGTATTTCTTGCAAAGCCCCTAAAAAATCTATAGTCACTAAAAATACAGGGAGGTCATAGGTTTGGTAAAAACAACACTTTCTACCCCTCCATGTTTTACCAGTAACATGCATTTTTATTTCTTTTTTTCATGGCAAACTGACCAGACATTGGTAAAAATGCTATGTAGTGATTATAAATGTCCCCACTTGTTTGGTGGCAATAACATTCTTAGGACAATATTTTTCAATGAAGGAAATAATAACTGGAGATAACAAATTCTCAAATTTACGAATTTGGTGCGAATATTAGGCACAATATTTCTTATATTTTGCAAATACAAATGTTGCCTAAGCTGCTCATCACTATTAGACACTACTTTAACCTGACATTAGTTTTTCAGTACTATGCTACTAGCACCTCTACAAGGAAATGAGACATTAAAATTTACTTCAACAGAATATGCAGAGAGTTTTTTGTTAGTGATATTGTCTGCACAATTTTCACACCAGTGATCTAAGCTTCCAAGAGTCTATTTATCACCGGTTCAAAACCACAGTGGTGACATATCATCACCTTAATTGGTGCATTACTCATTGAGAGGCCATCCATCAACTTTACCAAAACTGGATAATACAATTTATGGTGCATTCAAGAACTTTAAATAATCCATTTACTTCGAGGAACATTATTTGTGGCCCATTTCTCACCAAGTTTAAAGTTGCAGTCATAAATTCTACAGTACATTAAAAACCTATAAGCTAATTAACTCTACATCAATGATGGGAGAAAGACATATAGATAAAATGTTTTGTTTTAGGTACAATTATATTTAGAAGGGCAACATGAATAGTTTTCTGTGCATTCAGGGGCATAGCTAGAGATCACTAGGCCCCCCCCCCTCCATACCGACCCATACCGACCTACCGAATGTCAAGCATGAGGAGTAGATTCTACAATATCTGGAACTGTAACGTTAGTATGCCTAATACAGTATTTAGCCCCTGAAATGGGGCTATAAATTTACTCATCGCTCTAATATTGCCCAGGGGCTTTATACTTTATATATATGTATATATACATATATATATATTTATATATGTATTGGTGCATGCTGCATATGAGGCTGTCTGAGCCAGAGTAAGGGGGTCAGAGGCTGCAAGGGGAGGAGGGGATTCCCCTCCTTGCAGACTCTACCTGTGGTATGAATGTATCTGCCATGGAGGAGATCTTTTGCTCACTAGATGGATCCTCTCACAGGATGGATCTACTGCAAGTAAAGGATCTCCTCTTTGGCAGATAATTCATTATCGGGAATGGGCAGGTGAAAAAAAGTTGTCCTATTTCACCTGCTCCCCTCCTATCTGACTTTAGCCCTACTGATGTTCTGTCGAAATCTGCTCCCCCTGGCACAGAATTGCCAATAGTGAGCACATCTAATGAGATGGGGAGCTGATATCAACCAGGAAGCCATCCAAAGCAGTGCCCATGAACCTGTCACCTACGGTGGCTACTGTGTCTATGTTTCCCCGGTCTCCATGCCCTTCGTCGAGATCTGCTCCCCCTGTATCACAGAATGTCATGAACATGAAGGTTGCATGAACTTTGATATGTATGATGCAACTCCCCAGTTGAAATTAGCCCCGCCTTGAAGTGCTCCCCCTGTTGGTCATTCGGTGCTACAGTGGGGCAGATTTCGACGGTACACCGGCCGATCAGCTGGTGGATGGGGGGAGCGGGCCCCATTGTGGCTGTAGGCTCCATAGCACTGCTATGGGAGTTTTGGTGGTTCCTATGCCACTGGGTGCATAATATAGTAGCCGAAATTATGGAATTCTTCATGTGAATTTGTTAGGGTAAACCTACTAATTTGTAAAAGCATCAGTCCTTTTCAGCTACAACTCTCCCCACTGGCTTGATAGACTCTTTTTAACATTTGTAAACCATTTCTAAATCACTTATAAAAAGAAAAAAAATATTTCTACTTTTTGTTGTTATTATTCTTATTTGTTCTCTATTAACCTCCTGGACATTACAATGTAATCTACCACGATTCCCTAGTTTTCCTCCTCCCCCCTTCAAATATATGAATAAATTGGATCCCTAATATGGAGGTCAATAGCGCCATCATCCATGATGCCGGAAAGGTAGACACAGAAAGATTGCGGGGGTAATGACTTCCTGCTTACAGATGCGGGGGGCTCAGTAGGAACAATGGGACACGTTTTGAGCGGACACTCTTTTTCAACCATATGGGAAGAAGTGCAGTGAGTCTCTTTATTTATACACACACACACAGAGGAGTGCCCTCCCCTTCATTTGCATGCCTGAGCTGAGCTTGGTCACAGCTGCAGGCTGCATGTGGGTGTATATGCATCTGCGTGTGCGGTGTGTGTTTAGTTTTTGTTTTGTTTTTTTCTCTCCCATTTGTTCATTATTAGTGTTGAGCTCGAATATTCGAATGGCGAATATTTTTCGCGTATATCGGCAATTCGAGAATTCGCCAATATCTCGAATATGGCGGCGGATATTCGCAATTCCGAATATTCGCAATATGGGCATGTATTGCGAAAATAATATTCGCATTGCGAAAATAAACATAGCAAGTGACCATTCATTTTAAAGATTTTTGCGATGCGAATATTATTTTCGCAATGCGATTATGATTTTCGCAATACATTGACATACTGCGAATATTCGCATTTCCGAATATAGAATCGAATATTAGGAGAATTATTCGCGAAATATCACGAATTCGAATATTGCCTATGCTGCTCATCCCTATTCATTATCATTCTCCATTGTATTCTTAACTTGCATTCATGCTTTACTTTTGTCTCCACATACAGGTGTACCATTTAATTATTCATTCTTTTGTTTATGTTTGTATCCTTGTTCAAGCATTAGCTCGATACTCCCTCTACTGAGCTGCCCTGGCCTCTCCTGCCACTCCCCCCTCTCACCTGCAGCTGTGACCAAGCTCAGCTCAGGAATGCTAATAAAGGGGAGGGCACTCCTCTCTGTGTGTGTATAAATATAGAGACTCACTGCACCCCTTCCCCTATGGTTGAAAAAGAGCATCCGCTCAAAACGTGTCCCATTGTTCCTACTGAGCCCCCCAGCATCTGTAAGCAGGAAGTGATCTCATCCCCAACCAGGAAGTGAGGTCCTCCTGGATAACACAGGGCCCTGAGAGATCCATCCTTGTAAACCTCTCTTAATGTGAGTATCTTGTCTGTTGTTTTGTTTCATTTCGTTTTATTTTTTTCATTTAATTTTGTTTTATCTTATCCTATTTCACATGATTTAACTATTTGTTGTACTCGGTTGTGCACCTCTGTCCTTGTTCCTATTTGTCTGTTACAGGGGGCCACACTCCTCCATTTTGAGAGCTGCACACCTACACACAACTTAAACACCCAACCCTCATACTGACTCTATTTTCACTCTGCAATCTTTGCTCGGGCCCCATACACCAACTGAGGACCTTTCTTGCCACTGATATCACTATAGCTGTGTAATCACTGCTGAAGGTTGTGCGCAACTACCCATTATATTTCTCAGTAAACAAACTCGCCCTGACATAACTCAGGGCGACCACCCAGGAGGTTGAACAAAGAAAATATGTGTATTATCACAAAACATTTGATTAATTCCGGGTTTTAGGTTTCACTTCAGTGCATTATATCACTTCTGCCTGTGTGGGTGTGTGTTTGAAAATGACATTCATATTATAGCAGGCAATAAAAAAAAAGGATTATGGTGGAGGTGCAGTATGAAAAATATCTGCTAAATGACGATACTCCATGTGTTCTTCTCTTGTTTTCTTGTTTGATATTTGGATGGACCTGGATGAGTGAGGAGAGACTAGAGTCAGAGATCAAGAGTCTCACAACTTTCCCCTCACTCCCATGGGGGGGGGGGTGTCAGTTGAGAATCTGCTGTTATCAACACTGGGAGGGGGGGTGCCATCAGAGGGGGTGCCCAGGGTGCTGATCTCCCTAGGACTGCCCCTGCGTATGCCGAAACTTTGCACACTAATTCAAACTAAATATTTGCAAAACAGTTTTCAATAAGTCTTTGTTTACTTCTTGAGCTAATGGAAATTGGAGAAATGCATAAGAAAACCAGAAGCTGAAATTATAGCTGTTCTACCTGTGTTATCTGGATTTTATACCCTGCAAGCAATGGTGTGTTCTAAACAGGAAATATGCTCTGGAAGTCATATTAAATTTAAGAGAAATGACAAAAAATCTGGAGTTACCTCCGGTAAGTCAACTTTGGTTGTGTTTTCCCTGTGTTTGTGCCTTTCTTGGCAGATAATTAGTTGTGCTTGCTTGTGGCTATACTTCCCCATCAGTAAAGTGAACACTGGATGATGCAGTAGTTCAAATCTCTCCAAATCTAGCAATCAGAAATCTCATATACTTATTTTTTGCTCTATAAGATGCACCAGATCATACGCCGCACCATAAGTCACATTGCATGCTCCTAGGTTAAAAAGAGAAAAGCAGAAAAAATATATTGTTAACTAAGATGGGATGGCACCATCTCGTCCAGCGCTGCTACTCCTACTATAGCATTGGACGAGATGGTGCCGTCCAGTGAATTTTTTTACATAATTGTTTGTTTCACATGTTATTATATTCAGGATGTCTATTAGACCCTTGTATGGACATATTTTGGGAAGTTACAGGCCTACAACATAAAGAAAAATTTACCATTGAAGTCTATTATGCACTTTTGGTACAGAAATCTGGACCTCAGCAGTGCGCTAGGGAGGTTGAACTCACTCTTCACTCCAGGCTGCTTGTATTTTCTGTACAACAGGCACAGATGTGTTTCTCCAATTTTAGAGGAAAATAATTGTCTTATAGAGTGAAAAATTGTGTATATATCCAGATGTCTGCACAAGTGCCTACACACTGCTACATACTAAAACAGTAAACTATTTGTTGGAGAAATTCCAGAAATGAAATACTTGTTAAGAATGTGTAAAAGCTTTAATGTCCATAGTTTAAGCAAGGTTGTACTCTTATGCTTATGCTAAGAAAAAGATCTTTTGGATGGAAACATCCATCGTGTCACATAAACTCCTGCCCAGAACACCAGTTCATATGATTTAAGAGAAAAATACTTGAATAAAACCACCTACTTAATGCGTAACTTTGTTTTGTTCTGAACAGTTATAAATGACCCCTACTCTTTACAAAGACATTTACAAGACAAACAAATCTCAAAGATTCTAAGTAGAAAACAAATCATGAATGAAATATAAATATCACACATTCCAGAAAGCCTTTCAGAAACCAGAATGCATTGACCTTAGGTAACTAGTTTTACAACTTGGAGGAAATTGGGATTTTCTAGCTTGCAAAAAATCTAAGGAAAAAAGCTGCATATTTTCAAGGACAGTTTTGATAAAGCAATATGACATCTAGATATAGAGTAAAAGATTTGCATTCTCTATTTTATGTTGGTTCACACTATTCTTTTGTATTGTATCCTTTGTATTGAATGTGAAAAAAGTAAAAAAAAATCAAATATGTATGTGTGTGTATAGTGAGTTGAATACAATAGGTTACAACTGCATTGTTATTGCCAATGCAGAGGGTCATACTGATTCCTCAGTTAGGGTATGCAAGATAGGAGGGGTCAAAGGGTCTTGCATGAGTTCTTGTTCGCTTGTGAGGACTCCGTTTGGGTGCCAGGCCCTGTCTTTGGAACTACAATCACCAGCCTACAATATGTGAGTATTGGAGATCCCCTATCTGGGCTTAAGGTAGGGCAAGGATCAGCCTCAGAGGAAGTTAGCTATAGGGCCTGGACTATAATTCACTCCTGGGCATCACCACAACTTCCCACTTGTGTTAAGGTCTTGACTGTTCTGTAATAATACCCTTAGAATGCACCCTGCCGACTGGGACAGTTGTAGTGTGCATATTTTATATATTCCCTGGTAAGTAAAGTATCCTAGTAATAAAACCTAGTTGAAGCAGCGTGGACATTGGACATTGGACTCTTCTACTGATATTTGATTCAATATTTGCATATGAGTTTATGGCCATACACTGGAAAATATATTCGCAATTATAATCACATTGTGATTACCTTTAAAATGAATGATCACATGTGAATACAAAATTGCAATGCATGGCCATAAGCTTTCAAATGCATAATATCATGAATAATCATCATTGCGAATATCCGCCATTGTATTAGTAAAAATTGCAAATTCTTCAATTACCAATATTCGTCAAATATATTCACAATTTGAATATTCAAGCTCAACACTATTGTCCAGCACATCCCCAAAGATTCTCAATGGGAATAAGGATGTGGTGGCCAACCCATGTGGGAAAATTATGTCTCATGCTTAGTGATGGCGCGAACCCGGAATTTGATGTTCGCGAACGGCGCCATTCTGTGGGCGAACATGGATGTTCCCATCTTCTCGCCGGGCGGCAGTGCGGTGTTTCGACCCGCTCCGTTCGCCAGTGGAAATGATCTCTATTCTTCCCCCGGCAGGAATCACAACCTGTGTGATTGTGCGGAGGAAGAATCTTTTCACTAGAAGACCGGGCATAAAGCCGGTATCCTAGTGAAAAAAACCGGGTCGAGCAGGAAGTGGCGTCAGTACGTCACATCCGGCTCACGGAAACCAGGAACTATGCGTTCCAGTATGCGTTCCAGGGGACCGGACGACGTCACTGACGTCACATCCGGTTTTTTTCGGATTCAAATTCCCGCCTAACAGGCGGAAATTTGAATCTCCGAACCGGCCGGACAGTCCTGGACGATGTTCGGCCATCACTAGGTTACTTCAAAGATCACATCTGAATGACAATGGGGGTGATATTCAGGGTGCTCTTTGAAGATATCCCAATTTGCATATGAATATCCAATATAATGAATATCCCGGCTTGCATCAGATGGACAGCACAGAGCAGAGTGTGCAGAGCCCGGGAGATCTGAGCTAACTGGACGGCTCTATCTCGTCAGCTGCAATACTGCATAAGCAAGTGCAGGAAGAGATAGTGCCGTCAGAAGCGCTAAGGGAGGTTAAGACTTCTTTTTTCACATTACATTATAGTCTGGGTACAACATACATTGTATGCAACAGCTTACTTGTACTTGAGTATTGGAGGATTTACTGAGACAATCTCTTATGCCCTTCTCTGAATACTAGCTTGTGTACATGGTCAGGTTTGGTCTTTTTGAGACCAATAACATGATCGTGGACCGACCACCACAACACACTGCCACTTGCTTGGCCTTCCTAATTCAGCTTGTTCTCGCAAAGTTTTTTTTAAAAGAATTCTATTTCCTCATTACTTAGGTGATTGATCATTTTTAATTATCTCATTTTCTATTCTGGCCAAACACTTCACTATCAGAATGTAATTGTATACAGTAGAATCCCTTTTCCCTGAGTTCTTATTTTGTATTTACAGATGTTGAACTGGAGTTTCCATGTTTTGACAAAAAACATCATCACCACCAACGTCATCACGTGCGGCCCGTCTGTCAAGCAGTCACTTTGGATGGGGACGTGACACATACACATAACACAACACGAGCCAGTATAAAATAATAAAGGTTTCCTTGCATTATGCTACGGCTGCATCACATAATTGCAAACACAGAGTGGCTATTGTGAAAGGGCCTTACTCAGAAAAAGCCAGAGATGGACAGACAAGGGCAATAAGATAGAAGTGTAAACTACAGCAAATTCCTAGCTTTCCCATCCTGCCTTGCCACACTGGTTTACAAGTACTTTTGATAAATAAAACCGTAAGAAAATAACACTGTTTTTCTGTTAGGTAAATGTGATGTTGATTGAGAAAATAATTCTAATGTTGTTGAAATGGCATCATTCTGCAGTTATGTTCTTATACAGAAAGGTTGTGAGTTGGTTGGTTTATATGGATAGTCTCAATTCTTACCATCGAGTTGCTTTCTTCACAGATGCTTTAAATTCAGGTGATAACTCTGAATGGATTAGCAAGTAGCTTGAATACCGAAGAACAGTTCTAACTAAATCTTTCTAATTTGTTCATGTTAATTATCTCTCAACAGATAGTTGTTAATCACAGGCATGTTGCTTTTTGTGTGCTTTCTTGGTATTGCATTCATTGAACTCCTATAAAAACAATATATGGAAAATTATAAATTTATAACTACATTATAGTATCTTGATTGTTTCGTATACTTGCTAACTTCTCAACTGCCTGACCCCAAAAAAATGCCATCTGGAACTAAGCAAATAAGTACAGGTCTAGGTTCAGCAACAGTGTGCTCCAAGAATGAGGTCAGCTGAGGTCAGCTGACCTACTGAATATACTGAATGACCAGGTTATTCCAATCATGGATTTTTTCTTCCCTGATGGCACAGGCATATTCCAAGATGACAATGCAGGAGATTCATCTGGCCAAATTGTGAAAGAGCGGTTCAGAGAGCATGAGTAGTGATTCCCGAACTGTTCGCCGAGAACTATGCAGGGAACATCGCATGTTGCGTTCGCAGCATTTTCGCGAACATATGGCGAGTTCGATGTCGCCCCTATCTTTTAACATTGGAGAAACTTTGAACCCCTGTAGTCACAGTCAGCAGACATAATCCAGCAATGAGCACCCCCCACCCACAGACCTCATCCCCTATAACATATCAGTACAGGACGCCATTACACATTATGCTGAAGAAGGAGAGAGTTAGGAAAGAGAGCTGCTTCTTTAGGGAACCATTAGCTAGGGCAAGTGTTCTTTGTAATCAATCTTCACGAATACCCATCCATCCATCTGGGGAATATCCATTCCCCCACTGTCCTCCAACTGACCACACAAGGGCTCCACATGACCATCACACACCAGTGTCCCCACACTGAATCACCACCAGTGTCCTCCACACTGACCGATCACCACCAGTGTCCTCATACTGACCATCACCAACAGTGTCCTCCACACTGAACCATCACACCAGTGTCCTCCAACTGACCATCACACCAGTGTCCCCATACGACCATCACCACCAGTGTCCTCCACACTGGACCATCACACCAGTGTCCCCATACTGACCATCTCCACCAGTGTCCTCCACACTGTCCATCTCACCCAGTTGTCTGCCATACTGGACCATCTCCACCAGTGTTCCCACACGGTCTATCTCTACCAGTGCCCTCCATAAAATTAATTCAAATTCAACCTTTAAAGCTGTAGGCAACGTGGAAAGCAGATCTTCACAGGTTGTTTCAGGTGGGATTCACACAGGCATTTACCAACATGTTGTTTAGTGCTCTCCAGCTCCCTCTTATGTTCAAAATCCACATTGGAACTCCATTGATTTATTGCGTGAAAAAAATTTCTTGGGAGTTTTGCCATGGATTCCCCTCTGTCATGTCATTGTCCAGGTGTTAGGCCCTTGAAATAACTTTCCCAAACACTATATGGCAGAAAGGGTCCCTTGTTTTTTAAAGTTCGCCGCCCATGAAGTCTATGGTGGTTCACACGGGTTAGCGCACTTGCGAATGTCGCATGCCGCCGTTCG
>CM070032.1:181716861-181746867 GCA_036250615.1 Ptychadena robeensis
TCATTTGCCTAATAATTCTGCACTCCCTGTAAACCATTAAAGTCCATGGCTGCCAGCTTTCTTGTTTATCTATAAAGCCCCTTAAATTCATCAGTTAATATGTAATTCTGTGAATCAAATTTAAGGTTGTGTTTTTCTAGTGAAAATGCAACTGTGAATCACAGTAAGCTCACTCAGTACGTTCTGATGGTTAAGTGTATATATTTACAGCACATGATTGACTATACAATTGACCTAATTGACTAATGCCACTTAACGTGATATATTCTTAATGTATATATGTCAAATTGAGACTGGCAGTTTTACCAGATGTATTGCACCATTGAACAAATTCTCTTTTTTTTTCTTTTGCACTTTTGTTAAACATATTGTGCTATGGTGCTTTAGACTAAGTTTATTCAGCTCTGTCATTCAAGTCATGACTTACAATAGAAGAGACTTGATTTTATCTGCTTAATTTGTGTAAAAGCAAAACTATATATAGTTATGCCAAGAGAAGAGGGGCACTTTTTATATCAATTAAGCCCCCCATACATGTATAGATTGTGACCCGATGTTTTGGGTGATCAACCGGTCAATCGGGCACCAGTCAACCCTTTGCGTGCCAGCGTTGTCCGGCAGACAAGCAGGCAATGCTGTGTGTCAGCACAAAGGGGAGCACCTCCCCTCCTTTCCTTCTCACAGGGAGAGAAGCAGGAGACAGCCTGCTTCTGGGCTGATTCCTCAGCCCGATGGATCTGAGATCCCTCGCAGCTGAGGAGACATATACCCATACTTAAAACGTCTAAAATATCAGACCGATCTAAGAATTACAGACATGTCCTTAATGGCTTAGATGGATTTGGGTGCCGATTTAAGCTCTTTAAGCTTAAGATCGGCACCCAATTTTTCCATTAACATCTAAACGTGTATGGGGGGGCTTTAAGAGATGAATATCCAATTAAGCTCACTAGCATCAGTAAGTCTGTTTGTTTACAGATTGCATAAACACAAAAACAAATTACAATACAAAAAATTATTGATCCATATCAGTTTATAACAGCCAATAGATTTCATTGGGCCAAACACTTACACTTCATCAGGAATTGTAACTGTATCAAGTACAATTGGGAGTAGTATGTGTATTTATTTTTGGTTAACAAATACTCTCATGTAGGTAGTTACTGGAGTGTCCAGTATAGAACAGTTGAGCATGGAGAGCATATGAGACTTAGTATTCTCACAGAGATATGATAGCTATTATCACTGCAAACCAAGATATTTTAGTTTCTGGAGGTGCTGTTTTGATGAGAAAATAAACACTTGATATTTATGCCCTAAAAATAATCTAAAATGAGCTGTGTAATAGGGAGTCCCTTCAAGTGATTTTTCATAATTTTTGATGCTCAAAATAAAATTCCGTCAACAAAAATGCCCTAGTTAGAGATGTTAACAAAGGATAAATTCAAATAGAACACTATAGTCTAGAACTTACAGTACAGGCCAAAAGTTTGGACACACCTTCTCATTCAATGTGTTTTCTTTATTTCATGATCATTTACATTGGTAGGTTCTCACTGAATGCATCAAAACTATGAATAAACACATGTGGAGTTATGTACTTAACACAAAATGGTGAAATAACTGAAAACATGTTTTATATTCTAGTTTCTTCAAAATAGCCGCCATTTGCTCAGATTAGTGCTTTGCACACTCTTGGCATTCTCTTAATGAACTTCAACAGGAAGTCCTCTGAAATGGTTTTCCAACAGTCTTGAAGGAGTTTCCAGAGGTGTGTAGTACTTGTTGGCCCCTTTGCCTTCACTCTGCGGTCCAGCTTAGCCCAAACCATCTCAATTGGGTTCAGGTCCGGTGACTGTGGTGGCCAGGTCATCTGCCACAGCACTCCATCACTCTCCTTCTTGGTCAAATAGCCTCTACACATCCTGGAGGTTATTGCACAACTAAACACAAACCGATGGGATGGCATGTCGCTGCAGGATGCTTTGGTAGCCATGCTGGTTCAGTGTGCCTTCAATTTTGAATAAATACCCAAGAGTGTCACCAGCAAAACAATCCCACACCATCACACCTCCTCCTCTATGCTTCACAGTGGGAACCAGGCATGTTCGATCCATCCTTTCACCTTTTCTGCATCTGACAAAGACATGGCGGTTGGAACCAAAGATCTAAAATTTGGTCTCATGAGACCAAAGCACTGATTTTCCACTGGTCTAATGTCCATTCCTTGTGTTTTTTGGCCCAAACAAATCTCTTCTGCTTGTTGCCTCTCCTTAGCAGTGGTTTCCTGGCAGCTATTTGACCATGAAGGCCTGATTTGCGCAGTCTCCTCTTAACAGTTGTACTAGAGATGTGTCTGCTGCTAGAACTCTGTGTGGCATTTATCTGGTCTCTGATCTGAGCTGCTGATAACTTTGTCTGAGGCCCTTTCCTGAGTCGGTCCTCATGTGTGCCAGTTTCGTTGTAGCGCTTGATGGTTTTTGCAACTCCCCTTGGGGACACATTTAAAGTTTTTGCAATTTTCCGGACTGACTGACCTTCACTTCTTAAATTAATGATGGCCACTCATTTTTCTTTAGTTAGCTGCTTGGTTCTTGCCATTACATGAATTTTAACAGTTGTCCAATAGGACTGTCGGCTCATCAAGAGAATGCCAAGAGTGAGCCAAGCAGTAATCTGAGCAAATGGTGGCTATTTTAAAGAAACTAGAATTAAAACAGTTTTTCAGTTATTTCACCGCCTTTTGTTAGGAACATGACTCCACATGCGTTTATTCATGGTTTTGATGCTTTCAGTGAGAACCTACCAATGTAAATGGTCATGAAATAAATAAAACACATTGAATGAGAAAACTTTTGGCCTGTACTGTACCTGTCAAGTTTTTCCTTATTAAATAAGGGCAAAATCTGTGACGTCTCTTCCAGCATTTGGAACATGAAAGTGCCAAGGTGGAGTGCCACTTCTGTGTTCCTAATACAGGAAGTGATGTCACCTATGTCACTTTTGGCATCAGATTTACCTACTCCCGATTTGACTAATTCAAATCGTGATTTTCCAGAAAAGTCACATAAAAAAATTACTTTCCCTGCCAAAATAGGAGGGTTGACAGGTATGGCCCAGAATGTGACGAGTGACTAGATTTGAATGAATGTGTTTTGTGTTGTAGGCTTGTAACTTCCAAAAATCTGTCCGTACAAGGGTCTAATAGAAATCCGGACTATAGTAATGTTTGAAATACACAATTATTATAAAAAAAAGTACATAAAAAAATTATGAAATGTATCATTTGAATGCTTAAATCTCTTGAATACTTATTTGGTATGAAAGATTTCAAAACATCTGGAATGACAATGGGGGTGAATATGAATATCCCAATTTGCACATGAATGTCGGGGGGGGGCACGGGACATTCATGTGCAAATTTGGACATTCATGTGACATTCATGGAATCACAGCACTGTTGACCAGCTCTTCATGCTGTTTTTATGGTCTGATCTCTGTTATACAGTCTGATAAGTCAATGTCTTGACCTACATTGCTTTCATTTAAAAGAAATACCCATAATGATTTAATAATGAACACAGATCTACTTTTGTCTTTTATACTCCTTGCCCGGAGTTTAGCCTTATGTAAATTGTTATACGTATTTCAAATGTGTATGTCAAGCAGT
Organism: Ptychadena robeensis; assembly: GCA_036250615.1. Lineage (NCBI taxonomy): Eukaryota > Metazoa > Chordata > Amphibia > Anura > Ptychadenidae > Ptychadena > Ptychadena robeensis. Next base: position 181,720,532 of record CM070032.1, read on the forward strand.
AGAAATTTTACACATATTTTATCAGTAAAACATTCTTAAATTCCCAGATGATAACCACCTGTTTACTTTGCAAGCTTCAACATTTTACTCTTTAATTACTGGTATATAGAAGGAGATGATACTGAAAACAAACTTTAAAATATTAAACACAATTTGGATGTTTCATTGATTGAAAGTGAATGCTTAAAATGGTTGACAGAAGAATGCCTTGGGCAACTGAGCCTATCAAAATAGAAACCCTACACTCACTTTTACAACTTCGGCTTTTAAAAGTCCTGTTTTAACAATCTTATTAGCTGCTAGCTGTCTCTGAGGAAACATACAATTAAAATTTAATCTTAGGAAATCTAGGGTTCTAAACATTCAGCAAACTTGCAATCTTTGTTTCAAATAGAATTGTTCGTAACATTTAACTCAACATTAACAATGTCTATGCTGTGTAGTTTAACTCTTCAGTATTGTTAATAATGTATAATTATACATTTTTAATAAATCAGCGCAGATCCTGGTATTTTTTTTCTTTAGATGTGTTCACATTATTATTTTATTTTTTACCAGATAAATATGTGAATATTTAATTCCCCCCAAAAATTTATCAAATTATTTGCTGTTAATAATTAGCTGGTGAACTGTGCTATAGAAAAAGGGTGATGTCTCTTAAAAGGGAAGATCCCTACAGATGGATATTTTTTATGAAGGTTCTCATTTCTTATACAATATGTCTCAGGGATATTCTCTTCTACTCATAGTGTTTAATGCACTGCCAAGCAAGGATGACACATTTTCTCTTTTTTATCATAAAACTGATGTTCTAGTACCATGTTGAGGAGACAAAATAAGGCAAGAGAAGCTGAGAGATGCAAGCAACTATCGTGTTACCTATCATGCTGTTATCCACATCCTTTTGAGATCCTCTCCTTATTTTAAGAATTGAAGCAGCTACAGCTGTGAATAGGTTCTTGCTCAAGGTGCACAAGTTACTTCTATCTATCGCACATCATCGCCATGCATATTTAAACCAAAATCAGAACATCCAATTGGTGAGGGACTTGAATTACTTCTTTCCCAGAAGATTGTGAATACAATCATGTTCCACTATGTTCATTCTGAATCAGATAAGGTGAAATTTGTAATCTAAATCTAATCTAAAATGATGATTTATTATTGAAAGAGATACCCGCATGTAGTTTAGTGGTCGTCAACCTGTGGAACACTACCCTCCTGGGGGTCAAATGACCATTTCACAGGGGTCATCACACTTAGGAAGGATGCACCATTACTCTCCCTTCTAACTTCCCATCCCGCACATCATTTGCACAAGTAGGTTGGTAAATTGGAGGTAGGGGACATTACACTAACCATGACGAAAGTGATGTTGAGGAGCGTTACTTACGGCATTTCGATACTTTGTGATGTCACTTCCAAGGTGGTAGATCTAAAAAGTTTGAGAACCACTGATCTAATTGATTACCATTTATAGTAAGATATTATAAAGGTTGTCCAATTTGGATCATTTATAAAGAAAAAATGTCAAGGATCCCCCTCGTTCAAGAGGAATTTTTTCCCAGACTAAGCCAGGATGTAGGGACTTTGAGTCCACTTGATTGGTGAGGAAAAAAGTAGTAGCCCCTGTATTAAAATATTCTAGGGGCAAATAGATGGAAAAACAAGTCAAAAGAACAAATAGTCACATCTAGATCATGTAATAGGTCACAAAATGGACTGCAGTAGTGATTCCAATAAACATAAGTATATGAGAAAGAGTCCTGTGTTATTCCATTTATTGGTACGACATAAAGTTTGATCACGAAGTAGTAGGTAGAGTTGACATCATGTCCCCTAGTAGGATGCTTGGAGAATGATGCTTTTAAACGTATGAGGATGGATGAGTTAGCCACAAAGCCTCAACGCGCGTTTCAAATTGTTATATATATATCTTCTTCAGGAGGTATGGCTTTCCTGATCCCCGGTGGGGTAATGGGTAGAGTGTCGTACACTGGTCCAATAGTGTGAAGGTGGGAAAGAACGGGGGAGCACTGTTGAGGTATAGTGGGTAATATATATGCACAGGTGCTTGTAAACATTGGTGTTTAGGATAAGGCTCGCCGTTCGGATCTCCCGCTCCCCCGTTCTTTCCCACCTTTGATTCCAGCACCCTTGATGTTCCTCTTGTCCTCCAACCAGTTTCACTCAAAAAGCTTATTCATGGAGTAGTAAGCTCTTTGAGTGAAACCAGTTAGAGTATAGGGGGTCAAGAGAAGAGGGGTGATATCACACTGGATGTACATTAACCTTCTGAGCGTTCTCCCCGAATTAACTCGGGCTGAGTTTCATGCATCATGAAACTCAACCCCAGTTAGCCGGAGGAACGCCCGAGGTCTCACCGTCTTCTGACGGCGGTCGGGAGCATCGGCATGTATGTATGTAGTGCAACCCTTCACCCTATAGTCAGGTGGGACAGTACAGCCAATAACACTTCCTTTCGCTCCAGGAAGACACCCCCCCTTATAAAAGAAGCAGCACAGTGGCCATTTTACATTTACCCTGTGTCTCCAGTACTAGATAGATAGGGAGAGCTGCTGCTGATTAAGGCATGGCTGAGCTACTTTGCTATTAAACTCCATCCAGTTATCTGTAGCTATAGCTAAGGTGTTCTGTTACATGTAGTTCATTATTACTGAGCCACAAAAGCCCTTCTCTGGGGGTGGGGTATGCTGTATTATGCATTGCAGAGAGATCTGACTAAATGTGATGCGCTGCAGGAGGTACTGTCAGGTAACTTTTGGCAAAATCTGTAATCTAGTTGTGATTTCCAGCCATTAGACCTGAAGAAAACAGCATTTTAAAAAATCCATATTTTGCAAGAGAAGTTTAGCCATTGTTCCCCCTCTGGCATGTCACTGTCCAGGTGGTCGCACACTTTTGACCTTTTTATTGGTATTTTGGCTGCAAATATGACCTGAAGGTCTAATAAGTTCACCATCCATTAAAGTCAATGGAAGTTGGCCGTTCGCATGTTCGCAGCGGGTATTTGCAGAAGTTCGATTCGCCTGTTCGCGAACAGCCGCAGCTGATGTTCGGCCATCACTAGGGGAGAAGTGTTTGTAGTGAGGATAGAAGTAGTGGTGGTTAAACCCAATTGCCAAGCCTGGGGGGTAGGTGAGAATTAAAAGGGCCAAACTTCCCCTAAAGTGGATAATCAATAGTATGACAATTAAAGTGTGTAACCAGTTTGAAAACCATATGAGAGTAAGAAGAGTGGGGTAAAGATAAAAATAAATATAAAAATAAGCCAATCGTGAAGGTGCAATAAATGGTAAACGGATACCTGGTGTCTTTTGAGTCAAGGGTATATAGGGTTAATGATGAGTCTGTCGATTCAGCTTCCTAACCAAAGGCAAGTTGAAGCAGACTGTGAATATCGTCACTAAATTAGGTTTGTAAACCAGCGAGGTAATAAGGTTGGAACACTCACATGTACTTGGAAGTTAGTCAGGTCAATAGGTATGTGTGGTCTGCCAGTAGGTGAGGACTCCCTGTATCTCCTGTCAGGTTTGCCTAGCCGGCGGCGCCTTTATGGCCCCCCCGCCGCCGCCACGCCACGCAAGCGGCGCCCCAACACGACGATGTGCGGACATTGAGAGCGTCCCCGTCGTCATGGCAACATTGCGGGAGGAAGTCCCCACCCACCGGGAGGAGGGACCAGAGCCGAGGAGATACCTCATAGTCTCTAGTCCTCCAATCCGGGGCGAGGACACCGCCCCACACCATGAGCCATACAAACGAAGGAGAGGCTCCCTGGTAGTCCACCACCACCAAGGGAGGGGGGGGACTGGCCGCGCAGCGGCCGGTTGTGCCCGCAACTCACCCGCGAGTAACCACCAACCAAAATCCAGGCGCCAGGTCCCAAGTGGAAATGGTGAAGACTTTTTTTAATTAGAGTTTAAAACTAAAGCACATGCATTATGAAGAGATAAATAAATAAAGAACGGGTATCGACTGTACTCAATAGTAAGCTAAATATGAGAATAAATATGGAACAGTGGCCATAGCAAATGGATATATTGTGTAATTAATGTGCAGGCTTGGGTGAAACTGATTACTGAGCAAGTGTATATCAATTGGCTTCTCACAAAGTCTCTGTGCAATCAAGTCCCCATTAAAACCATATAGCTTCATAATAATCATATACAAAATATTGATAACACAACTTCATTTAAGATAATTCATTAAATAGATATACTATATACCCCACAATCATGCAATAGCCTTACCATGTAGGTGTATAAAGAGTTCAAACCTTACAAAGTATGTATGTGCTATTTTACACTAGGAGAGAAGTATATAGATTTAGTACAGCAGTATGAAGATAGTAGTCATAGATGTCAGAGGAGGTAGGATATCTACTGCGGATGTGGGTAAATCCAAATAACTAACCACCCGTCATGTGGAATAAAAGCTTAAACATGACCAGCATTCCTTCACATAGATGTAATGGGGTCTTATCACAAAAAGCATTTATAGCTTTGTTTGTCGTTTAGACCAGGTTCAGTTGTGGCTAGTGATGGCCGAACCTAGGCCATGTCCGTCCGCGAACGGGCGGAGCGGACTCTTAAAAAAGTCCGCCGTCCGCCCGTTCGCGGACAGATTCAAATTCCCCGCCTCGAGGCGGGGAATTTGAATCGGAAAACCCGGATGTGACGCCAGTGACGCCACATCCGGCGACTGGAACGCATCCTGGAACGCATAGTTCCTGGTGTGCTAACCGGATGTGACGTAACATCCGGGTTTGCGAGCCGGTTTTTCACTGAAGACCGGGTTCTCTACCCGGTCTTCAGTGAAAAGATTCTTCCTGCGGCGGGATCTCGCTGCTTATGATCCCACCGGAGGAAGAATAGAGGGCTCCTTCTCGCCGGCGGACAGGGCGGGTCGAACACCCGTACTGTCCGCCGGCGAGAAGGAAGGCGAACATGCTTGTTCGCGGCTGAACTGTCCGCCTTGCAAGCAGTTCAGCCATCACTAGTTGTGGCTCTCAGTTCAAAAATCCACGGTGCTTCTTTCTGCAAAAGAATTTTGTCGTCGTTTCCACCGCCTGAGTTAGGGTGGACTCTGTCGAGCACCACGACTGAAATACAGCTGCTGTTATGTTTGTGCTTCAAAGCAATGTGTCGTCCTACCGGTGTTGAGAGATCGCCATCAGTTCCCGATTCGGCATGTTCGCCAATCCATATCTGTAGCAAACGCTTGGTTTTCCCGATGTAAAATGCACCGCAGGAGCACAGTAATATATATACCACTCCTCCGGTTTTGCAGTCATCATAATGCTGTGGTGTGAATCTGCGGCCATTCGGTAATGTTAAGTTGGTATTCGAGTTTATGAAGCGGCAACAAGCGCATTTCCATGTTTTACATTTGAAGGTTCTTTTCTTCTTGCATTTGTCGACCCTTCGTGGGCCAAAAAAAGTGGCTCTGTGTTAAGCGATCTTTAAGGGATATCAGTCTTTTGTAGGTTACCTGCGGGTAATCACCTACAAACTGTTTAATCTTTGAATCATTCGTCAGTGTTGGCCAATACTTAGAGTGTTTCTAAATAGATAGTGTTGGTTAGTATACGTCGTTATGATTCTTGTGGTATTATCCTTGGTCTTGGGTCTGGTTCCAAACAGTAGCGAGTTCCTATCTTTGGATTTAGTTTTTTGGAATGCTTTTTTCAATGATTTCATGCTGTATCCCCGTTTCAATAACCGTTCTTTTCGTTTTTGGGCCTCATCTTCGAAGTGTTCCATGGTGGATCAATTGCGGCGAAGTCGGATATATTGGCTGTAAGGGATACTGTTGACAAGTGCTCTAGGATGTGAGCTCGAGGCGTGTAGCAGGGTATTTCCTGCTGTTTCTTTCCTATACAGCGTGGTGTTTAAACGGTTGTCTTCTCCTTTGGTGATAGTGAGGTCCAGAAACGTCAATTGGTGCTGGTCGGCAGTGAAAGTGAATTTCAGGTTGTAGTTATTAATTTGTAGTTGTTCAACAAAAATGGTCAGATCTTCCTTTGGGCCGTCCCATAGCATGAAAATGTCATCAATATAGCGTAACCAGATGTTAATATATCGTGTGTACGGTTCCAGTTGTTCTGATGAAAGTAATTTACGTTCCCGTGCCCCCAGGTACAGGTTAGTGTAGCTTGGGGCACATGTAGTCCCCATGGCTACTCCCTGTACCTGGAGGTACACTTCTTCTCCAAAAAGAAAGTAATTGTTGGTTAGTATGAATCTTAGTAGTTCCAGGATAAATTCTGTGTACGGAAGTTGGTCTGTGCTTTTTTCTATTAAGAATGTTCGTATAGAGTCGATACCCTTCTCGTGCGGGATGGAGCTGTATAGGGCTTCAACGTCAAGTCCCACTAATAAAGTATCTTGATTAATCTCAATTCCTTCAAGCATTTGCAGCAGATGTTTTGTGTCTTTGAGATATGACGGAAGCCCTAATACATAAGGTCTGAGTTAGTCATCAATCAGGGTGCTTGAGTTTTCTGTGAAGCTTCCATTACCCGAGATTATCGGGCGACCTGGTGGGCACGTTGAGTTTTTATGGATTTTTGGCAGACTATAGAATGTTGGAATCCTATAGTCATTGATGGATAAATATTTGAAGGTTGACTGTTGCCACATTTAATTTTTATGGCACGAAAAGTCGCTGCCTAGGCAATTGCGCCGCAGTACACTCTCCGCTCTGCCCCCGGCCCTCTACACACTGCCGGTGTCAATTAGACGGTGGTGGTGTGTGGGGAGAAAAGTGACGCCCTCTCCATTAACATGGAGGTCTATAGCGCCATCTCCCCCTGCTCCCTTTAGCATCACCGATGATGCAAAACACATAAGGCCGGAAATAATATCCGCAATCCGAGTGTATGAATGTGCATTGCGAATTTATATTTTATTTATTTTATATAATTTTATTTTATATAAATACCACATGTGACTACTCATTTTGAAGGTAATTGTGATGCAATTATAATGGCGATGCATTTCAAATATATACATTTTCGCAATGCATCGCCATTGCAAATTTTCATGAATGTAGAATCGAATATTAGTAGATATATTCGCGAAATATTGCGAATTCTAATATAACCTATGCCGCTCATGACTACCAATAAATACTGTTATCTTAAAGACTCCAGAAAACATATACCTTAAAAGAAACATAAACTATAAGTTGCTTTAAATCTGTAGTTGCACCTAAAATGTAAATGATCAATTTTGGACTAACTGGACCTTAACCACAAGGAAAATAATGTTTTCTTTAAATACTTTTTCAAATCCCTATGTTAAGGTCTTTATCTTTCATTGTTGTAACATATAGTCAATACCGTAAGTCAATAACACTGACTTTTAAATAAAGCTAATGTGTCAAACTACCATGGGTGATTCTTCAATTTCCAAATTAATGAATGGGTTGGTAAATATTTAAATATATTCTGACAGTAACATATTTGATGCTGCAAGCATATAGTTTAACTTGATTATTTTCTTAACCAGCATTTGCTTGATAGATAACATGCACTAGGTATATTACTTTATGCAAGCTGAGGTGATCTTTTTTCATTAAACACTGGGCAACATGAAAGGAGACTGCATCAACATAGAGAAAAACACGCCATAGGTTTTATGGAATTTTATGGGACTGTATGGGAATTAAAAAGTCACTATTGTGCATGGAACTGCAACTTTCAAAAAAAGTGAATGTTCTCCTATCTACATGTAGAAGCAGATGTCGCCCTAAAAGTGTTGAGGATCCGTGTTAAACACCAAGCAGATTATTTTGCATAGTCGAATTTTGCCAAAACCATTTCAACTTTTCATGTTGAAATCTGCATTTTGTACTACATTTCGACCATATCTGCTGGTGGCAGGGGATGCAGGTAAGTACCAAGTCAGATGGAAACTCCATAGGTAGCATAGTCATTTGAATGAGTGACGTAGCACTCATCAGTAAGCATTAGGGCACACATGTGCTTAAAGGAAACAGTGTTGGAAGGGTAACAATATGCATGCAAATAAACTGTAAGTGCCTATTAGCAGTAAAATGCTAATATTTGGAATATTTACTTTTCTTTTATTAATTACTTTTTCTTTCCTCCCCTGAGGTATGGAGTTTTATTGTCTATTCATGTAGCTGTGATATTGCGTTTTTTTCTCCTCCCCTCCTCATCACACATGATCGCCCCCAGTGAAACCAGAAATTGGCTGACCCACCTCTGTGGTTGTGCGGCAGATGGGCCGATTTGGTGGTGTGACGGTGTCTCCGCGTCACTTCCGGTAGACGTGGAATGGGTTCTATTGTGCCTCTGTGGCACCCGCCTGGGGAGGGGGCATGGCTAGGTGCCAGAAACGGTGCAGGCCCCACTAATCAGAATCAGGATTGCTCAAAAACGAAACGGCACAGGCTGGCAGCAATGCCCGCTTTCGCTTGTCCTCCTACGACTGGCCCTGGTAAGTCCTCTGTTATTTATAATTACCTAAGTTTCCACTTTTTAGGATAAAATCTTATTGGGGGTTGTTTTATATGGGTTATGGTGGATTATTTTTTGTGTGAATCTGAGCCATTGTATGTGGTGGGTAGACATTGCCCCCTACTGCCCTCTTTCACTACCCTGAATTAGAAAAGTCTGACCTCCTCCACCATACCCAGCACCCTGATGTCCTTATATATAGATCTTTTTACCTATTATCTTTATGTCATCTACGATTTTGAAGAGTATACCTGTTCCTGTGAAACTGGTCAGCTTTGTCTCTCCACCCTCAGTTATTTACCATCTTACAACACATATTTTTCTTAATTTTTGACCATGTTTAGCTAGGCTTAAATGGAGGTAAGCTGTGTTGCCACTCCTCACTGTCTTATTGTCCGAAAAAATACTGTAATTTACTATGTGTGTTCCTAACATGAATTTTTATGATGCCTGTATATGTGTTACTGATGGGGGACCTCTACCAAGTAGTACCCCTTACAGGGGCACATCTGGGGAATCACACTAAATACGGGTTTCTCCATAGAAAACTGTTTTTGTGCGTTTCACTTTTGAATCTCCCACGCCCCAATGTGATGTAATTACGTCACTCCAGACCTGAAGATCGCAGCCCTATTTCATCCAGTGATGTACTAACAGGACAGAGCTGCACAAGATGTTGCCGTCAGGAATGCCAGGGGGTAATGGTGTTAATAAAAGGTATTTTATATGTATTAAATATTGAGTATGTCCTCCCATAACCACAAAATCCCCTTATGCTACCCACCTCATGTGATTAAGCCTTCAGCTAATCCATATTTTTTCTTGTTAAATGCTTTAGTTGAAAAATATATTTTACATAGAATGTTCCGTCTAGAATATCATCTCAAAATAAAATCCCTACATTTTGTTAGGAATGAAAGGCATAACAATGTATATATATATGTTATATGAATGCAGGTTGGCATGAAAATAATGATAAACCAAGTGTTTCCAATTACAGGCCAAGCTTTTTCCCCCAAAAAACAGGGTGTGTTTTTTAGGAAAGATGCTTGTCACACATTCTATGTGCCCTCTGGGCCAAGCACTGAGTTTGGCTGGTGAAGGTAGAGGCGGGGAAGCTCTCAGAGGGAATATCCGCCCATAGGCCAATATTCCATCTGCTTCTTCACCGACAAACAGTGGCAGGTCCATGCCAGGACAATTTGTGCTGATATACACTTTTCCGGCTTTACATGCACACAGCAGTAACACATCTTCACTCTGCTACTGCTGTGTATGTCAGAGCAGGGACTGGAAAGTTGACAGCTTCCCTACATCCTTTAACTCCCACTTTGCTAGTCAGAGCATGGAGCAACTGGCAGAGTTGGATTTTTTTTACCATATTTTATTTTTCACCAAATAGGATGCAGGACAAAAGGGCGAAAAGCACTGTAGTAATTCATGATGCTGAAATCAAGAACAGACACTTATTTTGTAAACATATTAATATCTTCATTTAAATGTGGCCAAATGCACCTTGTTCCCCTAAACAGCTGACACCTAGATTGTAGTGCCTTAAAAGTCCCAGGGTGCCAGGCTCTAATCTGGGGTGGAGGTTTGGCAATAGCTCTCTCCTCCCTACAACTTCTTTCTTTCTTTCTACATTGTCTACATTGTCTCAAAAACACAGTAGAAACTTTTCAACAGAGGTCCAAACTACTTGCATATAGCTTTGAAAACAGTAAATGGTGTTTAATTGGCCCTAATGGTTAGGCACTGGACTGATCTCCCATGCAGAAATCGGCAAATATAATGTATTTAGATATTTTGTAGAAAGCAAATCCAGATTTAGAAATGCTGTATTATTAGGCTAATTACAAATTACTCTGTTCATACAATAAGTTGTTTTACATATTACACTGATTGTATTAGAATGCAAAATTTTCCTGCACAAATGTACTTAGCTCTTATGACAGCTACCTGAAATGTTGTGCCAAAGCATAATTAGGTCTGATCTCGGCAGGGAGCAAGCACATCGCCAATAAGTATTAAATTATAAAGAATGTACACAAGCTTTTCTGCATTAAGGGAAGACATATGGGTATATAAACTGTTAATACAGACGAGATAAAAAAAAATTACATTTAGGAGGTTGGCGTTTGGCATATATCTAGAGCCAGATGGTCTCTGACAATTACAGTACTTAGAAGACATATTTGAAGACTCACTTTAGTATGACATAATATATACACCACTCAAATTATCAACTCCATACTTTTTCTTAAAAGTATCATAAAAAGCTTTTTAGCTTTTTTTGTTTTTTGTGTTCTCAAAAAAGTGACATTTTGCTTTTATTAAGACAACATACTGAAGTAAGAATTATATAAGGAAAGTCTAGACAGAAATATGATTGCACATAAAGGGAAAGAAAAAAAGTGTTCAGTTTATTTGAAAATGTACCAAATGGTATTTCACTTAAGATATAATATATCAGACATGCAACTTATATAATAAAATGAAGCAAAACAGAAATAATGAGTGTAGTAACCCAGGTCATTGATACATTAATTCTGATTGCCTTCTCTAGGTTGCACTCACTGTCCGGAAATATTTACTGACCAAAAACATCAATGATTTGCTGGACAGGAAAAGGAGGCACAACTACAATGATTTGGCAACAACTTGTTCTGATGAGTGCAATCCTTGCCCCGATACCCCCCTGCGTTATTTGCATGCCTTGACAGGGATGTTGGCGCATCCCATACATATGCATGATTTCCCACCCCGCCTGTTCACATGGCTTTCAGCTGTATGCTATATAAACATAGCCTTAGGGATGGTAAGTCATTCCAGGTAAATGAGCCATAAATGTAAACAGGCTTTACATTAAAACAAGACGGTTTTTCGGGCTTTAGCCCGATAGGATCTCAATGGGGTCCTAATATAGTTGATCTGCAAATGCCTGCACCATTTTGCAGCCGCACGCAGGCATTTGTCTCCCTGCATGGCTGCAGGAGCGCACTGTCATTTCCCGAGCTGCTGAGACTAAAAACAGCTCTGGAAACAGCAGTGTAAATTTAGGCTATGTTAGGAAGTTAAATAGATAGGAACTTGTCCCCAAAAACCTAACTCTCATAGCAAAGTAATCTTAGATTAAACCAATAAACTGCCTCTTGAAAGCCATCAGGTATCCCACTTTCCTTCCCACTATTCTCAGAGATCTTTGTAGAAGGCTACCTGGAGTTCCACCACATATCCACAAAATCTGGCGCAAGCTAATTGTATGTTTCCTGTGAGTATTCAAATTTCCATTTAAAGCCCAAATGTCACTAGTTCACTACATTTATTTAGGAAGTAGTGATGAATTCATAATACCCTTTTTTCCGGTGTATTAGATGACCTTTAAACCCAGGAAAAACCTCTGAAAGGAGCCGATTATGAGCTTCTACTCTGATGGCTAAAAATTGGCGAATAGGGAGATTGAGATTAAAGCTAGAACACATTAAATGTCTGTACAAAAACTTCACTGTATAATTTATACACAACTGTAAATGTAAATTTTTTTTAGATTGTCAACATTCTTTCAGTTTTTCTTGTTAAGTGTATACAATGTATGTCCCATGGATAAGTGTAGGGAAACATTATGAAAGGTTGCAGATAGGGGCGTCAAATTGGGAATATAAATTACAAATCCCCAAAAATTGGAGTGTTGGAGATCTGGGGTTTGAAAGTCAGAGTAGGCATATGTTAGGCCCGTCCGCTAAAAATAAGGGGAGTAGGGAATTTATTCACACTGACATGCTCACGCCGATAACTGATACGGTAGCAGTAACGCAACCTCGGCCACTAACCACATCCGTTACCAGCAAAGAAGAACGCATTTTGCCATGTGCTGCACTTGGGTTCTCTGCAAAGCATGCCATTGCGTGTTACCAGAAATTCAAGCACAGCTCTCCTATGGCACCTTGCATTGACCCTAGCTGCCCTGTGGTTACCACAGTCCATCCCTACTCACAACTCTCCATATAACCCCTCTTTTCCTACCTTGTTATACTTTGCCATGGCTGCTGTGTCATTTTAATTGCCTTTAAGTTGCATTTATCAACAATAAATCAGCAGAAAGCGTTATGTTATTTTTCTGTCTCTTTAAAGCAGTAGTATTTAAATTTTCATTGGCCATTCATAAACAAAACTATCATTGAGCACTTGCTTATTTATGAGTGTATCTGAATGACATTCAGTTTTAAAAAATAAAAACCTTCTAAGTACTGTCATGTACTTTCCAGGGAGCTAGCGCAATATCAAAATCAGCAGAGCAGAGTCTGGAAATACCTTAATATAGTCTAATGATATTTATTTACTCATAAAGCCTTTCAAATAAGCACTCAGTAACATTTAGTTAATCCTCTTCAAAGAGATTGCAAAATTCCCCAATAGATTTTATTTTCTTCACTATGTTTTTACACTTGAAGTAATGTGCAGGAAATTTCTATTTCCTTGTCTGTGATCTCCCTGGTTTTCCTGCTGTATAACTGAATTGTACTTCTAATGGCTACCAGCAGGTATCTCAGGTAAGTATAAAATGATCAAAAGTGAAATGTTCTATGACATTAACAACTCCTGTGCCTTGTAACTATAAAGAATTATATATGACATTCTGAAATATAGGTTAGAACTCCTTTTTCTTGCATGCTGGATATCTATTTGTACAGTAACTGCTCTGCAGGAAATCATGGAAAGTGAATGAGTTCTGAAAATGTTCTTGGAAATCTGTTTGAGCTCGCTACTTAATGGAGGGACAGAAAGGTATCAAGTCTGTGGGGCATATTTATAAAAGTAATGAATGTGACTTTCACCAAACATTCACCGGCGGTAAATCAATCGCTGTATTTCAAAACATAGGTATGAGTAAGAATCACCTGTCATGAATGTTAAATGAATGTCAGATTCACTGATTTATTAATATGACTCTATATGTCTGCATACAAATAATTCAATTAATTGAAATTGTATGATTGACTTTCCTTAATGGAATAATTTCTCAGTGCTATAGTAAGCACAGTCAAAAATAACTTATTTTCGAGGTTAATGCCAACCAAAATATCTTTATACACTTTTCCGAAATAATGACCATATTTTCCAGCGTATAAGATGACTTTTGAACACAGGAAAAGGCGTTCATAAGTCTGGGGTTGTCTTATATGCCGGGTGTTGCCATGGTGGGGGGCAGGGGGCACTCCTGTCCCTGGCCAACCATCTAGGGGAGCCCGTAGGTCTGCTCCCCGGACTGCACACTGGCTGACAGAAGCCTGAGGGAGAGATCTTCAGCATCCCCCTCGCCCCCTCCTTCTCCTTCCTGATGTGTGTGCAAGTAAAAGCAGCTGGCTGCTACTGACGGCAAGTGTGCTCACTAGCAATACTGTATTGTGGTATTGCAGAGAGATTAAGATTAAAGCAATTTTATTGTCAAATGTATACAATTTATGTCCCATGGATAACCACAGGGATACATTAATAACTGTGAAAGGTTGCAGATAGGGGTGTTAAATTTGGAATGTAAATTACTAATCCAAAAATAAGATTGAACTTCTAAGGGTGTTGGAGATCTAAGGGTTGAAATTCAGAGTAGACATAAAAATGTTTATTTGGTGTGCGTTGGAAGAGGGGTAGTCTTATACAGCGAGAATATCCCAAATTCTATATTTTACCTGGAAAAGTAAAAAAAAAACTATACGCCCAGTCGTCTTACCCAATTTATGTATAACATGGCTTTTGATATTTGGAATTAAACAATAAAAAATTGAACTAGCAATTACAAGAGACACAACAATAAACTATTTAATCAAAAAGAAAACCAAATATGTTTTCTAAAGTATTAATTTATATAAAGCCCATTCCTGGGTTAAAGTATTTGAACATAACCCATTTGTTTTCAATGTCAAACTGTCAACTTTCTCTGTACATAAACAAATGCTTGAAATAAGATGTTCAGGGGATTTCTCAGGGGAAATGTAGCTCCTTTTCGGACTTCATGTCTCCATTAAACATTGGTGGATCATTAAATTGAAGAACCACCAATTGGTTGTAGGGGTTTGTGCAAGGGGCTTTTGGTGGAACCTGGAGGCCACATTTAAAGGGAGGGAGCTACCTTATACTGTCCACTGAGGTGAACAAGTGTACATAGTGCTCCTTTCCTTCCTCCCAATTTAAAGTTACCAAAAGTAACACTATAGAAAATCACACTGTTTAAGTGAACTTCCATTGTTCAACAACACAATTTGGAAAACCAGTAAGGCAGGCAAATATGGCATAAAAATGTGGGCAGCAAAAATAACCAATGCATACCATATACAGATTTACACAGGCAAGCCTGAATGTGACTATCTCTGAGAATCATTAGATATGCCTAAGAGTCATTAGGGAAATAGTGAATGAGACCAACCTCCAGATTCAGGAAGTGGGAAGTAGTGCATAGCTATCAGCTATTCAAGAATTCAAAATTTTCGCAAATATTTGCGGATATTTGCAATTTGAAATATTCTAGATATTATGCTCTTAAAAGCTTATGGGCATGCTTTGCGATAAAATAAATACTACATGTTTATTTTAAAGATAATCACAATGTGATGCGAATGTATAGGCCATACACTTATATTTCGTATTTAGGAATATCAAAAATTAGTAGAATTGTTAGCAAATTTTAATATTGCCTATTCCGCTCATGATTAGTGGGAAGCAATGACTCAAATGTAGATGTGGCTGTTTCTGGGATTCATTACTCTCCAGGGGTGGTGGAGAAACCATTGAAAAGGTTGTACTTATCTATCAACAAACTAATTGATACCCCATTTCTTGGCAGAGTTAGAAGTGGCCTAATAATTAAGTTTTTGCACTTCAGCAACCACAAGGATTTTGTTGAGGTCACCCATCCTGGAACGGTCTAGCTTTTCCAGGAAACATGTTTTTTTGGCTCATGTTTCTATATTCTGATGGATATCAAATACCATTTTTATAGCATACAATCGTTACTGTATGGAATTCTTGTTTACCTTTGTCTTTTATATATTTCTATTGTTACTTGTACTTTTATACTTTTGTGTACAATACTTTCATTTAACATTGTCTACTAACTGTATTGCTGTTAAAAAAAAATAAAGGAAGAGACTTGAAACCATTAAAGTATGCTAGAGAGAAATTATACCGTATTTTTTGGACCATAAGATGCACTTTTCACCCCCAAAAAGTGTCTATGTCTTATTATCCGAATGTGCGACCCCCACAGCCACTCGGCTGCCGGTGGTCGCACCTTGGCTCCCTGCCAGCTCTCCCGGCACGGAGATTAGCCGGGGTGCTGGACGAAATGTCATTTGAGAGATGCTGGCTGGGGTCCGGCTCTCCCAGCTGTACTGTATAATTGCCATGTCAGCAGAGCTTTGCTGGCATAGGTAATGGGCACAGAGAGAGAGATGAACTGCCATCTTTCCCTCTCTCATTGTCAGTGGGAACTGCAATAACTCTGCAGTTCCCACAGACACAGTAACAGCTGATCAGAGCAGAGGAGAGGGAGAAGACTGCAGATTTCTGCCCCCCCTCCTCCTCCTCCTGACGATCAGTGTGAAGTATGACGCTGGGCTGAGAGTGTACTGCTGCTAGTGACACCTGCTGGCTGAATTGAATATTGCATTCATTGCATTAACCCAATTGATGTGAAAATGTATTAAATCAATTTTTTGGGTTTTCCTGCCCTTAAAACTGGTCCAGTGCGTCTTAGCAGAAATGTAAATCTATGGAAAACATGCTAATCCACTGCCACACATTGCACATTAGTGCTGGCATATTGGGGGCTATGTTGGGGTCCCATTTAAAAGTAGCATTACATTAAAGCTTTGATTTTAAAAAGTTGCTTGTTTTTAAATTATTTTCATAGCGGATATTTCCATTGCAGAAATCTCCACATGCATTTTTTAGAAAAGAAACATAAATATTCAATAATGTCTTGTGTTACCATATAATCACAGTTATTATCACAGCAATAATAATGATTCCTGGGTCAACATACACATAGCAAAGCTGTAACATTTTTCTTTCAAGTCACAGATCTCTGGGCATTTGAAAGTTAATAGCTGTTCACACTGAGTGGGTAAACGGATCTGCTATTTGACATGTATAAAGAAGAAAATATGTTTTTCGAGTGACAAAACATTATCTGCCCATACATAATATGAAAACGTTAATCAAATATAGAGTTTTTTTACCAATTTTCTTTTTTTAAGTACATCAGGTTAATATAACTTTTGCTTGAGAAGCAAAACGGTAGAGGAAGGACGACAAAGCGGGATGAGAGAAGAGGTCTCACTTTGGAGCTACTGCAATTACTTTTATGGGATTGAAAAAGACGTTGAGACTCCAACACCATGCATGTGCATTTAGATTTATTTTCTCAAAGGGATATTGTATGTGATGAAAACATAATGTGTGAAGAAACACAAATCATTGCACGGCAGGAGACGGTAGAAGGCTTTTATTCCTAATTTACAGAAAAAGCCCATGTGAACATATATCACCGCAGTTTCCACTACAATTCCTCATCTACCACTAGGTGAAGGAAACATGACAGATTAGAAAAAACATCAGGCTATTATATTTGTAAAATTACAATATCCTTTGAGTTTTATGTTCTCACATAAAACAAGATTCAATTGAAATAATGGCCATAGTATCATCCATTATTCTTGATAATAATCATATTTAATCTGTTCAAACATGCATTATACCATGTAGGGTTTCTTAATGAGCTATTTATATTCTAAGCATTGTGAAGCTATCATTTCTATGTATGCAATGCCATTTTATGACCTGAACAGCACCAATATAATAAATTAGCAGTGTAATCGGAGTTTATCCAAATATGTATATAATAGACATATTCACAAGCTTTGGGGTACTAAATAGCCCTTTTTTATGTTATTCTAATGCATCTATATTTTTCCACAAGAGAATTGGATAAAAAGCCGCCATCATTTGTTTATTGTACGACAGACACCAGTCTATTATAAACTGCTATGCGTGAATCTTTTGTACTTTTAGACTGAACATGTGCTCTTTAATTGTTTTCGATTGAATGAAAATAACATTGCATAGAAGGTACTCTAGGTTGCGCTTAGATGCTTTCTGCCAGATAAATAATAATTGTATCTGTGTAAATGTTTTTTGCCCTGTAGGTTGCTTTTAAACTTTTAGATTCAATAGCAATCATCATGTGCCAATATATAGAAATCACTGGCCAGGATGCTAGGATTCATAAAAATTTGCTTTAGAATTTTTGATTGATGACTTTTTTGAATTTTACATGATTTTCCCCAAGACAACATTTTCTACTTTATGTACTAATTATCCATATATCCATAGCCACTTATCTAACCAGGATCATGCACTACAGCTCCAACTCATATTCAGTTATCTGCCTTTCTTGCCTAAAACCATTGGAAAACCACTTGTAGACCCTCAACCATGCCAAAAATGTGCCCTCAAGCTACCAAAACTAGATTTATCTTTGCGTCATGCATTGCTGCACAATGTGCGTTTAGTTCTCCAATATGATGCTGATCGTTGGCCGAGATATTGTTTCTCAGAACACTCTGTGGATAAATTTGGGGTAAGCTCAATACCCAATACTATATACATAAACACATCTACAAATTGAACTACATCTAATACCTATATACTTATATGCAGGCCTATATGGTACCAATGTGGACCCTCTGAAGAAAGTTTACGAAACATATGTGGGAGTCGCTCTTTCAATGATCCAACACTGGGACCCATCGATCCTCCACTCATAGTCCTACTGCAAGCAGGAAAAGTAACAGTTCAGCATGCACTTTGTACTAATTTTTTCCTATGGACATTAAAACAATCGGAAAACCTTTTTTACCGAAACTCATTGTTTAATGGACACTTATTTCTCATGCTTTGTTGTGAATTGAAATATGATCCAATCATGTCTCTTTCAGATAGGATGATTTTTTTGCTGGCCGTTAAAAACTAGATTTATCTATATTGGTCTTTAGAAATATTGTGTCATGCATTGCTGCACAATGTGCGTTTAGTTCTCCAATATGATGCAGCATCTAACTGACCATATTTTCATACCTTATTCTAATGAAAAGAAATGAAATTATAAGAAAGAACAACCTCTTGAAATATAAACAAAAAATATTTGAATAATCTGTTTACATATCACTCATTGTATTGTATTGTGGTACACTAATAAACCAACCAAAACTTCCTAAAGCCCAAGAAACCTCTTCTTCTCAACCCATTACCACATTACCACTATAAGAGCGGACCATAACACACACCCAAAGTTTTGGAGAGAAAATTAGGAAAAAGAAACAAAGACACAGCCATTTAGATATCAAGTGAATATACCGAATGATCCAGCAAAGTAGGCAGCATTGGACCATGCAATGTTCTCTTCATATTGCTCCAGCCAATAGGTCAGTGACAGGAGCGAGGTCTTTGTTGCAGCAGAGTGAAACTGTTGAATATGTCTATATACTCGCAGTACCCATTCTCAGAACAAGCTGATCAACTTATGAAGAGACACATTTTTCAATCTGACACTGAACAACTTACCCATGAGCAGCTATTTACAGATGGGAGTCTGTGTCACAAAATGTATTTATTTCAAGGCAGAGGCAGGGACTGCAAACAGCTGGTTGGCAAGCACATAGAGGGACAAGGCCTTATGTTTCTCTCATTCTGTGTGTGTGCCGACCAGTGCCCAATTGCACACAGTAGCATCATCCTCTAATTTAGTGGTTCCCACACTGGGGGTTGGGCCCCCTTGGGAGGGGGCGCAAAGGTATTCCGGGGGGGGGGCGCTAGTCCTCATTCTTAACCTGTGTTTGAATAGGGAGGAGGGGCTCAATAATGTTCCTAAATAGAAAAGGGAGGTAAGGAAAGTTCATAAAAACACAAATGTAATTATGTAAAATGGAACTTAGGGGATAAATACACAATATAACTGCAATTTCATACACCTTTCTATGTATTATAACAAAATTTTTTTGTTCTCACCATTAAATCACATAAAGATCAAAAGAGTAAAAAACAAAAATCATAAAAACAACACTAAGGTTACACAGTATGTTCTATTAATTTGTTTAAAGATATGACAAAGAACCATATCTATTAAATGAGTCAAACATCTCCTGCGAAAATGTAATTCCCTATTTGAACATTCCTTTTCCCAAGTAAATATTCTCTACTCTTTTAGTAAATCAAAACGATTATGGTTTTGATATATCATGTCATAAAATAAAGTTTTTTGTTGGTTTATATCTGCTGGCCTCAATATGAGTGATGTGATCAGAGAGTAAAATGAGAGGCAGCTTGATTCCCCACTGTGAACTTTAGAAATCTAGTCTTGACAAAATAAAAATGATCACTGATGCTTATTGGCCCCAAAGCATACACCAACACATGTACATGTCAAGTAAATCTATCTATCTATCTATCTATCTATCTATCTATCTATCTATCTATCTATCTATCTATCTATCTATCTATCTATCTATCTATCTATCTATCTATCTATCTATCTATCTATCTATCTATCTATCTATCTATCTATCTATCTATCTATCTATCTATCTATCTATCTATCTATCTATCTATCTATCTATCTATCCATCCGTTTTTATGCAATCTATTTTTCTATCTTGCACACAATGCCTGTAGTTTGTACAGCAAGCATATAGTCTTACAGCATATCAAGCACTGATTTAGTGTTGTGCTTGTAAACATAAAAAAAAATCTTTTTTTGCTTTTCATTAAAGATGAACAAACATTAAGAGGAATGTGTATTTTGCTATGCAGCCTGCCTTACCATTGTCAGAATTGGTGACAAGATTGGTGTCTTGTCTACCTGTCATAATCTGTCCTTTCAACAATGGGTTTGAAAAGCAATTTTCTGCCTCAAAAGCACTCAATTTTTTTTACTTTTTCTTTGACCAGTTTCCATTTTTAACAGAGCTGAATGGCTGTATACATATGACAACAAATCCAAGTAGACAATTTTTCTCCCCTTTAAAAACATTTAGCTGAGGCTGCGTCTCTTTGCCTAATGTTAAGAGATGTTCAAAGCAACTTGTGCTGACACATATCCATTTTATTCAAATAAGCATTTCACTTGAACTATATTACCATACAATTTATTTCCTACATCTACAATGTGGTCAAGTGTATTGGTATACAGCTTCATTGAGATTCATTGCCACAGGTGCATAAAAAAGCACCAACCAGTATAGCCTCCCTTTCTAAACATTTATGAAATAGCGGCTTGTTTGGAAGAAGTTAGTAAATTAAAGTTTGGTATTGCCATTGGATGCCACCTTTTAAGTAATCGGTTTGTGAAATGTAATTCTGTAGTGTCGTGGAGGGCATTTTCTTCCTCAGCACGACCAGATTCTTTGAATGTTCAAACACACTGTCAGAGGCTCACACATACCAATAATGATAGTCACAAGCTAGCTGGTAGGGGGATATGTACAAGCTTTACTAGCAGGGATCATATACAGTCCTTCACCAAACCTAAGCCTGGGAATGGGGCACACACTTGAGGGTCTACTGTTACAGTAAAGTTGCTACCAGCTGCAGGGGAATAATGGCTTCACGTCCCAGTGAGAGGGGGTCAGGTACAGTCCCAGTGGTCAGAGCAATAGGGAAAAGCGGGTAGGTGAGGTGGAGTAGCGAGGAATCCTGCGGCTGCCTAACTCAGCACCTACCTGTAGCCGCGTCCATCCGCTCAGGCACGTTTGAGGGAAAGCAGTCCTGGTCCAGGGGACGACCCTTTCAGTCACCAAGGATGGGGGTCCTTGGATCCCAGGCACTGCAATGGGACAGCCGGCGGGAGAACCCAGGAAAAGGTAGGAGATTGCTCCAAATCAGGTGAGACACACAGGCTGCAGTTTCTTGAGGAGCTAACCCAACTCTGGCTAAGGAGGGCCTAGGGAGCCTTCTGCTTGGAGGAGGGCAGTAGCAAAAGCTACAATGTAAGGGCAGAAAAAGCGAGGGAAACTAGAAGCCATTAGTCATCCCTGTACCTGCTACAAAGGAATGCAAGGAGGACTTAAAGGTATATACACAATTTTTACGCAGAATATGGTGACACATGGCAATATATACAATACAACAAATATATACACATGTGGTGTAAACTGTGGTCACTACAATGCCTAAAAGAAATTACATCTTCAATTGGTATTACTGCAGAGTGGAAACAATCTTAGGTAGGGTTACCATTTATTAAGAAACATAGTGTGTTAAAGTCGCAAAAACTCAGCTTTCTCAATAATTTCAGAAGTTTGAACTTTCTCAGGTACTTATTAGTGAAGAGCAGCATATGTGAACTCAATGCATGGTACTTTACACAGATTTATTGAGGAAATCTGTATTTGTACATTTGCATATTGCAAACACAGTGCATGTGAGCTCCAGGTACTGATTGAAAAAAGCACAAATATTCGTGATTGTAAAGATATAGCACTATATTCGAGATCTTCGAATTCTCAAAGTGCTAATATTTACAATTAAATTTCCCAGTTTTGCAATCAACACTATTCCTTTTTTTAACACAACTGTGCATAACACTCAATTATTTACTTTCCCTTTCCACACATGGAAATTAAGATTCCAGATTAAAAAAATATTGTTTTGTATTGTCTATTATAACTGTATTTAATATAAAGTAAATTTGTTGTGTATATGTATGCTTTAAGTATTTTTACACAGTTGACTGCATAGAAATGTATTGTTTTTATACAAGTATATGGATTTTCAGACTCCAGGACAACTGACAGCCTGCATCTAATATGAAGCCATCAATACAGTGACCTACAGTAACCTACCAATGACATTCCAACTTATAACATCATTACATGCATGGCAACTCCTACTCTCTGGAACTCTCCTTCGTCACATTAGACTTGCTTTTACTTTTAACACTTATCTGGCCTAGGCATATTCTGGCCTATGCCTATCTTCTCCTTCCTAACATCACCACCATGCAAATCCCATTGCCCATTCACCTATTGTATACTCTGTCCCCCAACCTTTTAGATTGTAAACCTGATTGGGCAGAGTCCTCCAACTCCTCCTGTGTCATAACATGTACCTGTGTGTAAAATGTGTGTTATATAGTATTGAATCTCAATTCTAATTTAATGTATAGCACTGAATATTATGTTGGTGTTATATAAATAATAGTTGACAATAATAATACATTTAAAAAAAGTTTTTGGAACTTTTGGTGGGTAATCAGTGGCCAATAATAGTAACAAAAAAGTAACAAGCACACATACTATAGACACACAAAAAAATGTAGCAAGAATATTATGATTTACAAAAGTGGTTATATAACAGTGTTTGTTAGGTCACCACAGTGTCTGTATAGCTATTTTCATCTGTATCTCTGCAGTTATTGAGTGTTGGCAACTTCAGCGTACCCTGCACCCAGTTGGTCTCCCACTTGGTGTGCCACCTAATTTTGTTTCTGACGTCTCTAAATACTTGTGCTTATTTCAAATGACAGTTAATGGTAAAATGTTCAGCTGGGACAAAACTTATAAAATTATTTAATGATACTAAGGTGGCATCATATCTGTGTACTATGATTTGATTCAACAACCTTATATACACAATTTTTTTGAAATGTAGGCTACTTACTAGGTGTTTGATTTTAGATACCTGTGGCAGACATGTATATGCATGCTATCCTTGTATAAATTGAAATAGCACTAGAGAAGTTATGGAGTGTATGCTTGAATGTTAATTTAATTGATTTATTTAGAAAACAAGCTATCCATGTACAAAGACGTGCTACTGTGTCTTTCTTCTTCGCTCCTCCTCTTATGTGCAATCAGCAGCTGTCATGCAGTGTGGCATGCATTGTCTTTTACTCATAAACTTCATCAAAGAAAATAAAGTCCAAAGCTATCAGTGGGATGTTTGTTAATTATTCAAGAATGATAAATCAGAAATCTGATATGAAGCTATTTAAATGTTTAGCTACTGTAGCATGTCATCTTTCCAGGTTTTAGATTAAAGCAGAAGCACATCAAGCACTATATTGTTCATCTGGAGGCAATTGAAATATAATGAATTTGATTATGATTAACACAACAATGGCATAAGTTGCAGTTATTAATTGCAAAATACATGTCTTTGTTGTATGTGCAAAGAATGTAAGTAAAATACAAATAAATTGTACAATGAGTTCTTATTTTAGTATACGTTTTGACCTCTGGTAAAATAAATTACATACAGTGTTTTTTCTTTCTGAAAAAGAAGAGATTCAACAGTCATTGTCTAATGGGATGATGTAAAAGAGACCAGCCAATGTGGAAATACAAAATGAAATATTGCCTAAAACAAATCTTTAAAAAAGTTACTTTTCAATCTACTGTATACATATCCATAAGATATATGGGCATACAAATATTACTATTCAAACAAGGACGTCTTTACAATCCGCACTCCTGGGCTTGTATTACTAGTCACATGCACACACAGACTTCCTCTCGGGTAGTTGTGAAATTTAAGATCACCTGAAGTCTTGTTGGTGCTGGATCCCACTGTCTGCACTCACACACATCATCTTGAACAAATCCTTGTCTTTAGGTTTAAGGAATCCGCACTCAGACTTTTTTCTTGATCTTTTAAAATCGTTAATCTTTATTTTCAAATTGTTCCAAGGAAGAATACATATATGATCAGCTCCACTCAGGGAACATGTCCTCACCCCTGACGCGTTTCCCCCCAAGTGTTTGGGGCTTAATCATAGGGATCGACTAGAAAAAAGTCGAAATTTCGCAGTCGAATCGAAATTCGATTGGGAAACTCGAAATTTAAGTAGAATGGAATTTTATTAATTTCGACCATCTCTATCTACCACTGAATTTATCTTGACAGAGCTGGTGGTGTGGGTATTCTTATGCCTGCCAGATCATTTCTAGATCCTTGTGCGGCTGATCTGGCCCCTGGAAGAATACCCTCACTGCCAACTCTGTCAAGATCTTTTTTTAGATCCCTGTGCAGCTCCCCACTATCTGCGCCGAGGATCTAAAAAATTTACTTGACAGACGTCGGCAGTAAGGGCATTCTTCTACCAGATGTATCTTTTTAAATCCCTGTGTGGCTGATACAGCCGTCAGAATAATACCCACACTTCTTCTCGCCAGTGAAGGGTGTGGGTCAAACACCTGTACTGTTTGCCGGTGGGAAGAAAATAGATTTTGCAGAGTTTTCTGTGGAATGTCCACCGAACACTGCAGCCATCACTAATTGCAACAAACAGACATCTGTACCACCATGTTTCAAGCTGTACTTTTTTCATCATGTTAAACAAGACATGAGATTAGCTCTTATACTATATGTCATGAAGTAAATAAAAAAAAAATTGGGGAACATGGAAGTGCCAAAACATTTTGGGTTTCATGTTTCTACTGTTTTAATTTTGAGGAAGATCTGCTATGAATAGTCTACTAACGATATGGGTTACCTCTGGGTTAGAGGAGCATATTCAATCTCATGGGTAATTTAAAAGTAGCCTTAGTGAAGAATAAAAACTTGACCTGTCTTTTGCTGCAAACTGCCAGAAACTATCCAATACCACATCCAAGTAAATTGCTAGTACCGTACCAACCCATTGGATAGCCTATTCTTTTTGATGTTCTATTGCTGTACTTTGTGAAACTACAAGTAATGCAGTCGATGTGAAGACAAAGGACTCTACACAACTTGTCTGATCTGTTATATTGCCAAGCTATTATAAATTGTCTTTAACTTCACAAAAGTAAGTAATATCTCTAAAGGGTTAAAGATAGATATGATTTCTCTTTTTTAGGAGAGACTTGTAATTGTAATCGTATCTGCTATTTGCCAATGTGTAATTGACAGATAAAAGGAATTTGCATGACAAATTCAGGGCTAGCGGACAAACAAATGTTCTCCCCCACTTCACTTGAGATGAAAAGAACACAAATGGATCTGAAAAGTAACTTTCAGTAGAAATCTTTAATCTCACCAGGAAACCATACACGCGAAAGCAAGAGCTTAGTTACAGCATGCACTATTTAAATGCCATCTTTGCTCTGTTCTGTTTTACTATAAAATTAAAGTGTATTTTTTTTGTGTTCACAGAACTAATAGGAATGGTTTGTTAGAAAAAAGCCCCAAAATGCAGTGTGTGACATTGTTTTGTCTTTTCCATTACTCAAAATCCTCTTGTTCTTTGAGTCTACTACTTAATGAAAATCTCTTGTAGCATTTTTATATTCATTTTCACTTTTTGGCTGAATATCTAAAAATGCTTAGTGGGTTCCTAAGCAGAAGGAATGAGCATGTACTGGAGGTTGCTAAGGTGGTAGATCAGTTATGGGTTGGTAAAGAGAGGGACACCTGTGTTGCTGTTATTTAGTAGAAGGACATGTACAGTGCCTTGCAGAAGTATTTATCCCCTTGACTTTTTCCATATTATGGTGCCTCACAACTTGGAATAAGCATGGATTGTTTGAGAAATTGCATTAAATAATTTACAGAACATGCTCACAACTTTGAAGATTTTTTTTATTTATTGTGAAGCAAACAACAAATAGGACAAAATAACAGAAAAAGCCAATGCGCATAACTATTCACCCCCTAAATTCATACTTTGTCATATAGTCATACCTGCACTACACAGCAATCACAGCTCCAAGTCACTTTGAATAAGTCTCTATGAGCTTGCCACATCTTACCACTGGGATTGTTCCTGATCATTGCTCCAGCTCCTTTAACCGCCCTA